>CM056203.1:36267863-36860363 GCA_029692085.1 Gymnothorax javanicus
TGACCTTAACCTTTTTAAGCAAAATTGCTGGAATCTCTGGACAAGTCTGCGCTGAATAAGTGATGTTCAGGAGAACTATTTCCTTTAGATGTATATTGAAATATTCAATCAATAAAATATGCAAAATATTCCCCATTATAAGTGAACTTGGAAACAGCCTTAGCATAAAAATGGCTTGTCCGTATCCTTTAGGGCCATGATATCTACCATTCTCCACTATTAAGAGATAGATGCCAAAACAAAAAAAAGATTTTTTTTTTTTTTTTTTTTAACCTTGATCATGTGAACTTTGACCCCCAAAAAGTAGCAGAAGTTGATGCTGTAGGTTGACTTTGGTGTCTGGTTTCCAATGAGCCATTTGTAAAGGAACATTTTTCCATTGTTTGCATGTATCTATCATTTTCTTAAAGCAATATATTGACAAATAAGGTTTTTTGTCTTGTAAATTTCAAAAATCTTGGACACTTGAGTGAGCAGAGGCAGAAGGACAGAAAAACATTATGATCATCATACTTGCAAAAAACACAAGTTTTCGCTAATCAAAACTGGGTGAAAAGACCTCATGACGAGATGAAGAGCGCGGCAGGCTTCGTGATGATGATACCTGAAAGCAAATACTTGTTTTTCTGTGTAAAATGAAAACCCAACATCACAAAAAGTTTCTCTGCATTGAGTGGTGCTACTTATGTCCCCATTCCAAGAAAAAGCTATGGGTGTCATGGTTTAGTCCCGCTGGCAGAAGGCGAGAAGCTGGCGGGCACTGGGACCATGTACCCAAAAGCAGGACAAGGGACCCAAACGCACAGGCTGAGTATAAAATATAAAACTCTTTAATTTAACTCACAAAATAAAAACTAGGAGGGGAGCAGCAGCACACGTACACACAGATAGCAGGGCTCCAGGAAACAAAATACTGCTGCCCTGATGCAAGGCGCAGCCAACCCTTAAATAACAAACCTTCACCTCCACCTTAACGAGCCACACCTGTTGCCTGTTAAGGTGGAGGCGAAGAATGCAGCAGGGGGAGGGACTGCAAGGACAAACCCTTACAACAGGTTCCACTTCCTTGAGAAAGTCTTTTAGTTGAAAACTGCATTTGGAAAAAATAGCTGTGTGCTAATGCTAAGGGTTATCAAAAGAAAACTGCTTGTTGGACCACTGAAAATAGCTTTCAACAAACAGACTTCTATCTCACAATTCACCGTATTCCACAAATTATTGTCAAAAACCCATTTTTACTTGGAGCGCTTTGCCGTAGATCAATAATGCCAAACCATAAGGTGTTGGAAAAATGGCCAATTGATTTGTTTCAGTCAAAGTACCATCAAGTAATCTGAGCATGTCAAAATAAATCTTGCCCAAACTCACACAACGTTGATAAAGGACCCCAGCATTGTACAGTGAATGTACACAATGGCAGCATATGTGATACTGATTAAGATTAAAAATATGATTCAATATTAATACAAAAAATGGATAGAGGTGTATCTACTGAAGAGGAAGGTTGTTACTGAGAACTTCAGAGACAAAAAAAAAAACAAAACAAAAAAATGCTGGTTGATTTCCAACTGAAATCAGATCCAAATAAAGGCACAAGTCTGCATCAAAACCCAGACAAAGTCACAGCTATGTTGACTCCTGGCACTGGAACTTTAGATGCCTTAGCCGGCATCCCCTGTTGCCCTTAATGAAAGACGCTGACAGTGTATCTCCTGCACAGTTAACAGAGCCCAGCGTGAGACAGTGCATCTCCTACACGGCAGTACAAAGCCTAGCATGAGATGGTATATCTCCTGCACAGTGTACAGAGCTCAACCAAGATGGTACTACTCCTGCACAGTGCTTAGTATGAGATGGTGTATCTCCTGCACAGAGTCCTGCACAGTGTGTTTCTCCTGCAGTCATGAGATGGTGTATCTCCTGCACAGTGTACAGAGCTCAACCAAGATGGTATGCACGGTGTACAGAGTTCAGCGTGAGACGGTGTAGCCCCTGCAAAGTGTACATAAATCTGCATGCACTCTGTATCTCCATCACAGTGTACAGAGTTCAACACGAGACGGTTTATCTCCTGAAGTGTACAGAGCTCAGGGCGAGAAGTGCAAGCTCACATAGGGTTTACTTTTAACACAGAGAGCACCTGTGCAGGTCTGAGGTCTTGCACATTATAAAATAAGAGTCTGTGTGCTCTGCTTCCCTTATGAACTGTAGCAAGAGAATACTGATTTCAGGACATCCCAGTGCAGACCCAGACAGCACGCTGAGAAAAGCAACGAAGGGTCGATTTAGGCATCTATCATTTGCTTTAAACTTGGTGTCAGTATAAGCCCAGGTTGTGAGCTGCAGTGTCATTATGAGCGGCAGCTGACGCCATACCACACTCATCTGATAGTAGACTCTCCTGTGATGAGGTTTTGTGGGTGTTTGAGCACGCGAACATACACACGCGCTCACAAACGCCATTGTGAATTTGACACTAGACATTCTGCAATAGGCACTCAGCTGTGAGCCTCAGCTCAATCTCAGGGCCACAGTGGGGCGAGCTGATAAGTTCTGTGATAGACGAGCGGCCTCTTCTTGACAACTACAACAATCACCAAGATCAGATCAGTACTCTAACCGCTGGAGAGAGAGAGGGAGGGAGTGAAGGAGAGGGAGATGTTGAGGAAGAGGGAGGGGACATGGGAGAAAGAGGGAACGAGGAGAGATCGTGAGTCGATGAGCACAAGACAGGAAAATGCTGGCAGATGTCACAATTTTGAGTGAACAGGATTTACTCACACCGTAATACTTGAGTGCTGGAGATGCAGCTTAATTGTTGCCCTGGACGGAGTGTTCGGGGGTACTATGGATTTGCGTCGTCGGCGCATCCGCGTCCGTACAGATTTTCTTGTGAGCGCTCTACAGACTGCAATTCTTATCAGATCCTTTTCATATTTCATGTGCACGTTGACAGTAGTCAGAGGATGAAGCCAATCGATTTTGGTTGAGTTTCGTCGTGCGGTGTCCGGATAATTCCCAAAAAAGGGACAAAGCTACAGTGCGTGATGTTGCAGCTAGAGTGGGAGCTGGGAGCAGACAGAATGAAAAAATACTTTGTAAATCGCTCTAACTTCCATAAATTTGAATCCCTCTTCATGAAATTTCACAAAAACATAGGGAAATTTGTTGTTGTCACAGTGCTATAGTTTTTGTCACACAGAAGTTCATAGTTTTGCCTCACGGAACAGTCAAAGGACTTGAAGCACGTTCAATTTCTCTATCTTTTCCATTCAAAAATCACCCAAATATTCTTGGGAGAACAGCAAACAGACAGAGTTTTTAGATCGCTGTAATTCCAACATTGTATCACTCAGAGAAATAAAAAAGACATCTGCACACTCAGCAAAGTCTCCTGCCTTGAATGATGTGGTTACATTGGTGGCAGGATGAACATTTTTTGCGTGAGAAGCAGGAGTTTGAGGTGTGCGCGAGCAAGGATTTCTTTGACTAAGTGACTCAGCGATTCTCTGTGCGTGGGGAACCAGTCCTGGCATGGCCCTCTGTGATTGGCTGATTTGATATCTAACAGTTCAGCTGAGTTCCCATGGAGATGATTTGGTTACAATACGGCCGCGTTCAAAATGTACACTCACCCACTATATACGGCATTATGTTGTGAATGTTCTACATCGAAAACAATGTAAAGACAGTGAGTGAGCGAGTGGACAAGTGTGCATTCCGTGTGTCATCATCAGAACGAAGTTCAATTAGCCAGCAATTTTGCGGTTATTGAAATTCGCCCGATGGTACGAATTCCAAATCTTAAAAAGGTAACCTTGCTAATTTTCCAAGCAGTTCATTTTTACTGGCAGGTCTAAGCTAATTCGGCACTGTTTTAAAACGTTGCTCTCTGTGTGAAACAATCACACAAAGAAGCATTTGATAGAAATGTAACGTTAAAAAGACAAACATATGTTCATAAATGCAATATGCCACTGTTTGCAGTCTACCTTAATTGGAATTTCTGCTTAGCAAAGCTAGTGTTTGCCTAATGCGAGGTTCATTAGCAAACGTTATGCCTTAAGTAATTGCAATAGGCCTACAGGCTCGCTAGGTCATCAGCATCTGTTTGCCAGCGTTACCATTAAGATACGCTAAACCTCCGAGGAATATTTGCGTACAAAACTTTATGGCTCAGCCTGTCGTGCCGCACATTATTTACGAACAATAATGAGTGCATGAATACATTAACTGAAGTAATTTTATTTGCACCAAGAAAATTTACAAAGAACTAATGTGGAATCACAATCAAATACAATTGAAATAAGATTTGTACTGTTTTGCAATTTTTGTTGTCACTAGTTTCAACGGTGGTTTTTATGTCTTCACTTCGTACGTGCGAGTGTTTACGTTCCGGTCCGACCCATAACCCGTCTGTGCAGATGTTCATGCCAGCGGACATGGAGTGGCTCTATTTATGCACGCAGTTACACTATTCTCTCACTAGATGACACACCTGGATCAGTTATTGAATATTCACCAGCAAGCCGACCTCGGACACAGTTCAGAATATTAGCGAGTTCAGTCCCAACCCTGTTTTTCGACAGTTGCATAAATTAAACTCCTCAGCTAAGCCTCATGTGCAAACTGCTCAATATACTTGCCCATACCATCTATCCAGCAATTCCAAAAATGCTTTCTTGTGACTAAAAAATTTGTTGTCCTCTGTAGCAACCACTTCATCTATACAGAGTCAATGGAAATCAAATTTGTAGTTCAGAAAGATCGGTTTTCTGAAGCAAAAACTTTGGCATAATATTGATACTGTTCTTCTTCTATCACTAACATCTATCTTCTATCGTTTCCCTCATGCACAGGTACCTCTGGGCCAGGGCGCGGACGCGCAACAACTGCAAATCCATAGTACCCCCGGACACTCCGTCCGGGGCTACAATAATGTCTTTTTGTGAGAAAAAGTCACTATCTAGTTTTTCTTGGAAGGTGAAAATAAACACAGCAAAATAAGGCCCCATTATTTCCAAAAAATAAAATAAGTTTGCCCCAATTTTCAAATGTTCTCAAAGGAACTACTATTACTCATGGGAGAGAGGAGGGGATTTTAGAGATTGTTAGAGCAGTGCGATCACAATTTACACTAACTGAGAGTCATAAGAAATGAAAACACATAAAAATGCATTATGGTCCATTGCTGATTATATTTGTTTGTCTTTCAGGAGTTGCTCAATTTTTATTTTGTCCTTTTTTGTGTCTTTGTGTGCACTGTGCTTACGGTAGCTCCATCAGTTATTGCCCATGTTCTCAGCTATCTCTAATGTCATTAATATGCTTTAGTAATGTACTGTAAGTGCTGTAGCAGTGGAGTTTCTTTGAATTGGAATCAGAATTTGAGGGAGGGTAAAAGTAAGGACTGAGGAACAGAAATTTCCTTCCTGGCTGCAGTTATATTTGAAAGTGGACAGACTGAGGTAAAGTATTGTGAATAAACAGTTGTGTCAGGCAGTCATGGTTCTTTGGGAAGAGAGACGATCTTCAATTTCTGAGCACACTGCTCTATGGCTCCTCCCTCCTAGTCATATACATGGTATACCTGGCACAGGACTTCGCACTTACTGGGGGGAACATCGCAGGGGCACCTCCTCTCTGGCAAAGCAAATGATTTAGCTGAGTCCTCGCTCCTGGCATGCAATTACAGTTAACAGCTTTACTCTTTTGGCAGAGACTTTTAGCCAAAGTGACGTACAAAAGAGCTTTTCATATTTTCTCATTGCAGGCAGACAATATAACAGCTGGAATTGTGTGGCTCAGAGCAATAACGGCGTATGCCACAATTTTAGATAACATTGTTTTTTGCTGGAATCATACTCTTACTCCCTCTAGCTACATGCCCATGAAATACCTAGGCTATGTGGCTTATGCCAAAGCCTCTATATTGTATGTTGTAAACACTGTCAATGAGTCTTTGTTACTGACTCATGGCAATAATGGCTTATGCCACAAGCCACGGTTGGCATTTAAACTTTTCGACCAATCAGATGACTCTTAGTCCACAGTGCAAGATAGTAAACAAAATGGAACCCACGACTGAAATGGAGAAATCTAAGGCAAGAAAACGTCTTATTATTTAAGTATGTGATGTTTTCATTGCTGTTAAATCATTCTTAGAGTTAAGTACTTTTTCGCCATTCTGATCATTGATTACTACCTCTAAAAAAAATAGTCTTTAGTATTTGCAGAAATATGGCTGAATGTAATATCATTAAAATGCATATGCATAAAAACTGATCATTTGCATATTATATGGAATGGTTCACAAAATTTGAAAAAGTGAAATGTCTCAAAGTTCCTACAGTGGCATAAGCCGTTATTGCTCTGAGCCACACAATTGTGCCTGTTCCCGTGGCTGCTATTGGGTATTGATTGATTGGACACCATAGTAACCTGCAGATGCCACAGCCCTCTAGGACTGGGGTGAAAGCTTCAGAAACCACAGATCCTGAGGACATAGGTATTATCTGAGCTCCACTGACATTGCTGCCCAGTTTCGCTGGACTATTTGCTCAACCGCCGGATATGGGCGATTTGAAGAAACGGGTAGTTTAGCTCTGAGATAGATAGCAGCTCATTGTAACAGTGAACAGCCAGGGGCTTACACTTTAGCTGCAGATGGAAAACCAATATAACAAACTAAATAATCAATGTCCTCATGAGATTTCTGCAATAATGTTGAGGAGGAACTGTGATATGGGTCACTCCATACTAAACTGTACAAATATGTTACAATGGTGATGAAAATTCAAATACACCTTTTCCAAAGTTTTTCATTGCAGTGGTGAAACCCCATTGATGGGCATCACAAAGAAGCAAGCAAGAAGATAAACCGAGTGATCACTTCATTTCAGTGACCCCATAATGTACTAAGGTGGCAGGCGTTGTGGGTGTAACGAGGACACAAAACAGATATTGAATTCCTAAAAATCAGATACATTTCAAATTAAATTCTTTTGTATGATAAATGGCCTCAGTCTATCAGTAACATTTATGGACAATTACGGCCAGTCAATGTTTTTCATGTCTATTGTCCTCAATGTTTGTGTTCCGTTCACCTGGATTCAGTGCAAAGCATTGTTGAAATTTTGTAACTGGTTACCTGTTGCTCTAAATCACCAAAGGAATATATTTTTTATTCACAAGAAGGCATTTCAAAGAATAAAAATGAAATAATAAATCAGATGGCAAAGTAGGGTCATTTTCTCATAGACTTCAGTAGCATTGAACTTCTTTCTGCAACCACCGGCGTGCGTCACCTGCTGGCCATTAAATATAATGCAAATTTTTGAGATTTAATTCACTTTTTTTAAATCCGGTGCTGAAAAAATCTTTTTATACGGTCTATGCACAGGACACGATCTCGATATTTCTTGATGTTGTTATGGTCACAACACGATATTAGGACACGGAAAAATGTTTTTTTTCAATCATTATTTTTTAAAGCGTGGTATATATGATTGTCTGGCCTTGTGAAATTTTGATGCAAAGTGAATACAGTTTAGTATCATCTTTTCGCCATTTGCATACATTTGCAAATTAACCCACAGGTCTGGGCGTAACACACGAGGACGTGACTGGTTACGCCCACGACGGTCATTTCAAATTGCATTTCTGATCAGACCAGTCCCGGTAATTTAGTGCCGACAATTGAAACTGTTATTATGGGTATTTCTCTACAATATTTCATTTCACTTTCTTTTAAAGTGTCAACAGACATGTTATGAGCATTTCATGAAGTTGGCTGCCAAATTTGTAACAAAATATGGCTTTCACAATGCCTTGGCTGACATCAGCACACCACTTTTTCTGCTATGTTTTGGACCGATGACTCTGTTTTTTTCTTATGTATATCTTCAATCCGGGAGTGAAAAAATATGAACAATGCAAATCATTTAATTCTCTCTGAAAAAAATGTATTGACCATTCTTATACAACACAGTGAACTGTACAGTTTAGTATGGAGTGACCCATATTTGAAAATTACAGGCGTTTTGTTTGTGGTCGCTGAAAATATACTATGTATAAATTATGAGCTAGTCCACACCTGGTGATGCTCGTAAATAAGTTAAATTTTCTCATAAACACCTTAAATTTGGGAAAATGAAAAAAAAAAAAATTGCTTCATCAGTCCCTGCCTATGCCAATGCTCAACGCCCTTGTGCAGTTTCTGATTGATTGGCCACTTCACTGAGGAGAAACATACATTCAGAAAGACAGAATTTTTCTCATTTTATAGTAAGGTAGTATTCATGTTACATAGACTTGATTCCCACTTTATAAAAGCTATTTTGGCACAAGTCCCACCACAGCTTGCTTTCAATTCATTGTGTATTTAATTCATTGAGCCATTTCATTTCTTGTCCAATAAGGATGCAGCACTCTGCGCTAGGCTGCTAATTGATGCAGGCAATAATGTGAATTTTTGATCAAAAGCCATTTTAAGCAAAGTTTTTGAAGGAGGTGTGGGGGGGAGGGGCGTAATTGGCTACAGCAGCCTATTATGTGCCTGAGATCGGAAGAATGTGTAGTATTTAATAATGTGATTTCCAATTTACTATAGGATGGAGCATTGAAAGTCATAATGAAGCAAGTAACAATAATTTATTATCCTGGAAGGACAGTGCATATTCAATTACTTTTTCTTACTTGCTCTTTAGCTTCTGATGAAATGGTCATACTCCTCACTAAATTGCGGGTATATGAAGTCCAGGTTAAGGAGAGAAACAAATTAAACCCTGGCTGGTGTAGCATTACCCAGTTTTGAGAAGCTATGGTCACTGTATACACTGTATATTCACACGATGCTATGAATTATTAACAATGCCATTTTTGGTCACATCTATGAGTGCATTTTCAAGTTCTTAATGACTTTTTTATGCTAGAGCACTGCATGCACTTTGTAAAATTTGTTCTTTGGTTTTTCGCTTCAAGGGCACACAAGCCTTGTACCTGTGACATTTATATAATTGACCTCCAGAGAAGTCGTGCTCTTGACTGTATAAGTGTCTGTCTATAATCCTGTCTCAGTTTAACAGGGAGTGACGGCAGATAAGGCTGTTGCCCCTGTCTCCTGCAGTAATAAGCAGGGAAATAAATGGTGATATAATGCCGTTCATAAGGTCGCAATATATCACATTCTGTTTCTTCGGATTGACATCCTTAAAGAAAACATTTGTGAAGGTTTGTTCTACTTTATGCATCTTTAAAAAATATTTTTATCAATGGTCTCAGTGAGGGGGAGTCCACAGCGCAGAAGCACAGGATTTATATCAGTAGTTTCAGTGTTCTAGAGTCGACAGCTCAGAAGCACAGGATTTATATCAATAGTCTCAGTGCAGAAAAGTTGACAGCTCTGAAGCACAGGGCTTGTTGGCTCCCCACCCTGAACTCAGCCACAGTGACCTTTTCCCATCAACTAAGAAGGATGGTTGCCATAGCATGATTCCTCCAACTTGTGCGATAACTGGCACTCTCTTCTTTTACACTAAGCAGTCAACTACCAATCACACTGTGTCTATGCCGTTAGAGGATAACACTGTCAGTTTGCAATTCACTTGCACTGCTAGACACACCTGGCTGACCTGGAGTAGCCGCAAGAGAGTTATGAGACTAACACATTTTAACCCACTTAACCCCTTTTATCCCTGGAGAGGCTGAAGCAATTGTTGCCTTCACCCATGCGGACCTCCAGCAAGAGCTGGTATTGGTGTAATTGGTATTCGAACACCCAACCAGAGGGCTCCTTGATGAACAAGTTGGCTGTGAGCAACTCGGAGGTGTTGACAAGTTTAATGATCTCTCTGTTGACAAGTTTAATGATGCAGTTTATTAAAAACTGAAGTTCAAAATCTCAAGAGAAACAAAAAATAAATTATTCACAAATTAAAGTGTTTTTTTTTTTATTCTGTCAGTTCTGAAGTAATCTTAATTCAACTAAGCAAGGAATGCTCAGTATAATCCATTTCTACCGTAAACCAGAAGACCACATAAGACCTGTGGTGACAGCGGCATGGATTCAATCAACATGTGGCCTTACCTTTCACCATAATTTAAAGGAAAAACAAGTGAAATACCTCTGTCTGAAAACTCCATTGAATCCCTAATCCATGCTTGTGAATCAAAAATATTCAGATTGATGTTCAATCATAGCTAAGAAAAAAACATATCCAGTTCAACATCCTGGTTCAGATAGTTTACACAGTGCACTGAAGAAGCTTGAAAATAACATCTCACTTTACTTGGAAAGCACAATGAGAAAGCCCTGGATCATGGTACAGCTGTGGTCCTGCTGCGGGGTACAGCACTTTTGTGTTTATTTTAATCAGTATCTCCTTGTACCTGTGAGGGGGGAATGGGGACGGAGGCCCATATGCGACACAAGATAGGGCATCTAAAAGCCATCCATGAAACGCAAGTGACCACTAAATAGAGAAAAGGAAACAGAAAAAGGGAGCATAACTCCCTGGCGATTAGGGCTGGGCAGTATCTCGGTATTTTAATCTATATTGATATATTTCTAAACAAGATATAACACGGGATAATATCGCTTGTATTGATATGGTTCATTTTGAGTTAAAATGACAATACATGGGCCGTAAGTTCGCACCTATTTCTCCTCTCCCTCTCCGTGTCCCTGTCTCACACACACAACCTTTCTGCTCCGCCTCCCTCGCTCTGTGACCACAAGCCATCCACTCACCACCCCCCTCCCCCTCCGCCTCCTCTCTCACCTACACTCAGTGACAACATGGAGACGGAGCGCGCCGCACAAGAGGGGTTGGTCAGTAAATATATATATATAGTTCATTTGCAAACGAGCTACCGTTAATTAACTACTCGGTTTTCTGTGGATTTAAAATCCGTAAACGTTCATTCAAACGCGAATGAGAGACAGAGTCATGGAATTAGCGCAATGCTCAGATATCACAAATGGGAATTCGCAACCACTAAGGTGCAAACGGAAATTAAATTTGTTTGGTAGTAAACAAAGCTGTTGAGAACCGTGCATCTCCCCCTAGCAAGTGTTTATTCTGCAACTGGTGTAGGAGTTTATAGTTGATAAATAGCCAGCGGTTTTATTGCTTAAAGCTTACGCAGTGACTTCGCCACTCATTCGCGTTTGAACGAACTTTGGCGGATTTTAAATCCACAGAAAACCGAGTAGTTGACTACCGCTGGCTCGTTTGCAAACGAACTACACTGAACAAAAATATAAACGCCCCATGTCAAATATTGATGCCACATGGAGTTAACAACTCTAAGTGAGCATATGCTGACTTTTGCTTGTACAATAGGGATATTTCTCTTGATTTGTGTACCATTTTTTAATCCATCTCTCTGTCAGTGAGCATTTGCTCATTGATGCAGTGATTTCAGTCAGTACATGGGTGTGGCATTTCCAGATGGTGATCAGACAGAATGGGCAGTACCCAGACACTCCTTATACTGGGGACAATAAAAGGCCACCCCAAAATGTCAAATTTTGTCAAAAGTCATCATGCCTCAGATGTCTCAGGTCATGCGAGGACGTGCCATTGGCATGCTGGATGCAGGGATGTCCACCAGAGCGGTCTGCATGCAGTTCCTTGAAGCAGAGCACATTCCAGTTCTGGACTGGCCTGCGTGATTCGCCGGACATGTCGCCCATAGAGCATCTTTTTTTTCGTGTCCGACCATGTTCCAGTTCGGATAATGTCGCCAGCTCCGTGTGGCCCTCCAGGAAGAATGGAATAACATTCCACAGGCCACAATAGACAGCCCGATCAACTCCATGCGAAGGAGATGTGTTGCTCTGAGAGACGTAAATGGTGGACACACAAGATATTGAACATTCAATTTCTTCAACCTGACCCCCAACGTGTTCAAAGGATTGTCACTCCTTTGCAGATGCCAATATCAAGATGTAATGGACGGTGATCTGAAGATTAGCCATTAACAAAAATGAATTTTGATTCGCTTCATATATTGCATAACCCTAATGTTAATAAAAACTCAAAAATTTGACATGGGGTGTTTATATTTTTATTCAGTGTATATTCACAAATTTTCATTCAGTACCTCTCCATAACCAAATGGAGCTAGTTAGCTAAATAACAACGTTCACCTAGAAATGAGAGTAACAAGCCTACCGATGTGTGTGCAGGACTAGGAAAAGGGGTCACTTGGGTCATTTTATGAAAATGGACATTTTCCAACAAAATCAAAGAGTGATCCAAGTTTTTCATTTTGAGAAAAATTTGAGAAAAAAAAATGGGTGAATTTGTGCACAGCAAAGTGTTGTAAATTGACAGTACAGTAGCGCTGGGATATCACTATCACTGGGATATCACTGAGATACCCCATTAATCTCAGAATGGAAAAAAAATCCCAAGTGACACCTTTTCCTAGTCCTGCACACATATAACTAAGTCCGAAAGTGATACAACTGCGCATGCGTACTGGAAGTCTTGGTCAAATAGCCTTAGAACTGAAAACCCCGTTTACGACCATAAAAATATCGATATATATCAAGTATCGCCATTCAGCTAAATAATATAGAGATATGAATTTTAGTCCATATCACCCAGCCCTACCGGCAATTCTGCCAACAAAAAAACAACCCAGAAAAAATGGGCGAAAATCTTCCCAGAAAATAAGAGCTTTTTCAGAAAAGACAGATAGGGTTACCACCCCCTCCTGCGGGAACAGGAGTGAACCGACAGAGGTCTGAGAGCAAAGAATATGCTCCAACAAACAAGACCCTCAGCCGGACAGAACATAGACTCTGACGAACAGAACAATAAATCAGACGGACAAACACCAAATTCTAAACTCTTTGAAAGAGATTTTTGTGACTACACACAACGGGCTTCGTAGACCTTGCAAGAGTGATACAAAAGCACCGTACCTCGACTGGGCGCCTCTTAAACAGTCTCTCCACAGCTGCAAACAATGAGCAATCAACCACTAGATCATACAGCAGGATAGCCCTCAGGTGGCGAAGAAAATGCACAGCAACCCCCCAAAACCATGACAGGGCGCCCCCCCCCATCGGCTATCAAGTCAGGGTCCAGGAGCGCTCCCAGGAACCATAGCCCTCCCAGTCCACAAGGTACTGGATCCCACGACCCACTCATCTGCTGGCCAAGATATGCCAAACCGTGTAAGCCGGCTGCCTCCCAACCACGCGAGGAGGTGGCAGGGGCAGGCTCAGGCGGGACCAACGGACTTATAGCGAGAGGTTTAAGCCGGGAAACGTGAAAAGTGGGATGTACCCTCATGGACCTGGGAAGCTGGAGCCACAACGTAACAGGATTGATCTTGTGGATGATCTTAAATGGACCAGTGAACTTGGGCACGGGCGTCCTCGACTCGACACGCAGTGGCAGGTCCCGTGTGGACAACCAAACCCTTTGCCCCACGCCGTACGAGGGAGCAGGGCGTTGCCGCCGATCAGCCACCCTCTTTTGGTTAGCGGTGACCCGCAGGAGCAAGAGAGGCACCCGTCACCATGTAGACTGGCTGCGACGAACATACGCCTCGGAAGACGGTACCCCCACTTCCCTCTCAAGATCTTGAAATAGGGTGGCTGATAGCCAAACTGCGCCTCGAAAGGGGAGAGGCCTGTGGACGTATTGTGCAGCATGTTGTGGGCGTACTCAGCCCACGCTAACTGTCTGCTCCATGAGGAGGGATTAGTGGATGCAAGACAGCGCAAGGTAGCCTCCAAGGTCTGGTTAGTCCTCTCTGTCTGCCCATTAGATTCTGGATGAAACCCAGAAGAGACACTAGCTGATGCCCCCAAAAGCAAGCAAAATGTGCACCAGAACTTGGAAATAAATTTTGTCAGACACCACATCAAGGGGAAGACCTAAAGAGAATTCTTGCAATTAACCACGCGGTCTCTGGAGCCAAAGGCAGTTTCACCAGTCCACCACCACCATAATGACAGTGTGACCATTAGGCAGGGGCAACCCTGTCACAAAGTCAAGAACTCGATGTGGCTCCAAGGACGGTTAGGAATGCTTGGCCAGGTGTAACAATTTAAGAAATACGGGGGCCTGTTGTGAACCTTTTGTTCCTAAACGCACACCAGACACGCCGAGACAAAGTCTTGCACATCTTTCTCCATTCCCGCCCCACCAAAACTGTCTAGCCAAAAACTCTTTGGTGCGGTGAACCCTGGGATGATTTGCCAAACAGGAGGAATGCCCCCCACTCCAGCACTTGGCCCTGCACCCTAGTAGGAACGGTGACAAACAGTGGAGGGACCAAAGCCGGATCCACTCAAGAAAGCTGAGCAAATATCAATAGTTCCAAGCCACCGATTAAAATCTGAGTTTCTGGACTTTAAAATCTAAATCCTCGTCCATCATTCAAAACCAATGAGAGACAGAGTCTGGAATTAGATGCTCAGATATCACAAATGGGATCCTCGACCATCCGCAAAACCAGACTTCGCAACCACTAAGGTATGTCAACGGAAATTAAATTTGTTTCCTAGTCAAAGCCTGTTGAGAACAACGCATCAGGCTTGAATATATTTAAGATTTTGTCCGACTGTCCACACAATTTAAGTTGAAAACAGCCCCGGTTTTAAGAAGAGAAACTAAAAAACTCATTCAAAAAGTTCCCAATCTTTGGTGCCTTTTAAATATCAGAAAAGGTAGTTGACTACCGCTGTCTCACAATTTTAAACGGACTTTCACCCCAAAAACCAAACGCCCCATGTAAAATATTGAGAGCTAGCATGGCGTCTAACTTCACAATCTCATATGCTCACAGGTTCGGGTTAATAGGATGGGCTCTTGATTTGTGTACCATTTTTTTAATTCATGCAAACAGTGAGCATTTGCTCATTGGTCCAGTGATTTCACTCAGCCATGGGTGGGGCAACCCTTTCCAGACGGTGATCAGACAATAAAAGGGCAGTACAGGACACTTAGTCAGGGCAGTAATTATACTGAATTGAAATAAAATGGCCTATAAAAATGTCAAATTTTGTCAAAAGTCAATCTGCCTTAGTTTCCAGGTCAAGGGGGGCCAATCCCAGCATGCTGGATTCTTTGGATCCCCTAGGACCCTACCCTCTGAAATGCAAATCCCCAGGAATCAAAATGGGTTTGGACTGGCGTGAAAAACGATTCTTCTTGACTTTAATGCATAGAGCATCTTTTTCACAATTCCTGAAAAGCAGACAATCCCCTTCAGATGATAAACCTAGCCCCGTCTGTAACAACTTTTGGAATAACATTCCACAGGCCACAATAGACACACCAATCAACTTTCATGAAGCAGGACATGTGTTGCTCTGATCAACCAAATCTTCCGACCAGGTAAGGATATTGAAAATTCAACTTTTTTAACCTACCTATAGATTTCAAAGTTGTCACTCCAACTGCAGCAAGGTAATAAGATGTAATGGACGGTGATTTGAAGATTTTGCCATTAAAAAAAATGAATTTTTGATCTGATAAGGAGATATAACTGCATAACCCTAATGTTAATAAAACCTACAAATATTCTGACATGGGGTATGTTTATATTTTTATTCAGTGTATATTCACAAAAACTTCATTCAGTCAAAATCTCCATTACCAAATGGAGCTAGTTAGCTAAATAACAACGACACCTAAAATGAGAAATAACAAGCCTAAATGTGTGTGCAGGACTAGGAAATAATCACTTTTTTTTTATGAAAATGGACGTTTTCCAAGCAAAATGGAATACTAACCAGTTTTTCAATTTTATAAAAATTTGACAAAAAAAATAAGTTCATTTGATACCAGCAAAGTAGATCTAGAATGTAGATGATTAGTGCTGAGATATCACTATCACTGGGATATCACTGAGATGATTTCAATAATCTCAGAATGGAAAAAATCCCAAGTTTTTCCTCCTCCTTCAACTATAACTAAGTCCTTAAAGTGATACAACTGCGGATGCGTGGCTCTGGAAGTCATGGTCAAATAGCCTTAGAACTGAAAACCCTCCTCTTTAGCTCTCCATAAAAAATATCGTCCTATATATTTTCTATCTTTCATTCAGCTAAATAATATTGAGATATGAATTGTAGTCCATATTACAGCCCTACTGTGACAATTCTGCTTCAAAAAAAACAACCCAGAAAAAATGTTGAGAAAATCTTCCCAGGCCTGGACATTTGCTGTAAAAATGACAGGTAGGGTTTGTACCCCCTCCTGTTGGAACTGGGTTCCTACAGAGGTCTGAGAGCAAAGAATATGCTCCAACAAACAAGACCCTCAGCCGGACAGAACATAGAGAATGATCTTGAGAACAATAAATCAGACAAACACCAAATCCTAAACTCTTTGAAAGAGATTTTCAGACTGATCACACAAATAGGGCCTATCCTTGCAAGAGTGACACAAAAGCCCATTATTATTTAGCATTGCGTAAACAGTTCCCACAGCTGCAAAGTTGAGCAATCAACCACTAGATCATACAATGAAGTTGGAGAACTAGGGCACCTGTCTATATCAGGATAGCCCTCAGGTGGCGTTAAAATGCACAGCAACCCCCAAAACCATGAAAGGGTGCCCCCATCGGCCTAAACCAATCCAGGAGCGCTCCCTGTCCCATATTGCTCCCAGTCCACAAGGTACTGGATCCCAAATCCCACTCATCTGCTGGAGAAGACATGTCGCCACGTTTCTCCGAAGCTGCCTTCAATTGCTCATGCAGGTGGCAGGGCAAATCAGACAGGGGACCATCTGTTTTTGTTAAGGTTAATCATGAATTGTATTAAAATATTATTATTATTACCTGACATTGGAGCGTATTGTTTAATGTTTGGTATTGTAATAAAAAAATGGATCAAAAACGTGGCCTTTTGTTCCTGGAAACTTCAAAAAAAAAAAAAAAAAAAAAATCAATCAAGGACAACCAAACCCCTTTGCCCCTGAAATGAAGCATAGAACAAAATCCTTTTTAGAAGAATAAAATTAGGTCAATGCATGGCACTCAGCCACCCTCTTTTTTTTTAGCGGTGGCCGGCAGGAGAATAGAGGCACCCGTCACCATGTAGACTAACTCTTCAGCATACGCCTGAAGACTTTTTCAATTCTGGCAAGATCTTGAAATAAGTGGTTTAATTCTGTTTCCAAGGGGAGGGCCTGTCCATTTTCCAATCTATGTTGTTACTTTTTAAAGTTAACTGACCTTGCTGCAAAAACAGGATTAGTGGATGCAAGACAGCCAAAATTACCTTCATTCGTCTGGTTAGTCCTTCTGAAATGCCCATTAGATCTCTGGATGAAAAAAATTACCGTTAGCTTAGATTTAGATTTTATTTGGATCTCTTGTAGAACTTGGCTAATCTTCCAAGAGTCCAGAATTAAAAGAAAAACATACAGTATTCATACATAATATACATACACACACACACACATACATACATTAGCATAATGTACATACATATCCTCACATAATGAAACACATTTATCCAAAAAAAATATTCAATCACATAAAATATCAGAACTCTAAAAACCTATTAAGTATACAATACTTTAATTGAACAATTTAAGAAATATAAAAACAATCTCATAATCACTAATTACTAAATTACCTAAGAAATTATTGTAATGAATTCCTGTTGCTGAGTGCCAGTGCATAGACCTATTATAATTAAATTATTTTTCTGTACTGAATGTTGCCCATTATTTTGTCGCTGTTAGATCGCATGGGGGAGAGAAGCCTTGTCTTCAATTGCCACTTGATTATTCTTGAATTAGAAAACGTGTTTATAAAGGAAAACCATCTAGAATTAGCCAGGACTAATTGTAGTCAATAAAGGGATGGATATTTTCCCCCAAATTTTCAGGTCTAGGCTGGCCCTGATATTATATATAATACATATCATTAATATATATATTATATATAATAATTATATACTATAATAAAAGCGGAAAAAATGATTGATACAAAATACAAACAATATAGGCTTACCTGAAAGGCCCAGGTAGCTGGTGCGCTGGCGGTACACGCGTTCTGGGCGTCTTCTATTATTTAACTGGCGATCAAGGCAATTTAGTACTATCTCTGCCATTTTCTCAGGGGTTCAACTGAGGCTGAAGCAAGGTGGCTTTTTATAGGTGAGTTAATTTGGGAAGTGGAGCTGCATGTGCACGTCCACATGTGTCCAAGTGGATGCGCATTGAAGCCGCCTGGGCGCGCTCTTGTAAAAGCCCAAATGGATAGCGGATGGTTTGAGGACCCACTGTACGCTTTCCCTAACATGTGTGGTCAAGATAGCAATTGTAGGGAAAGCGCATAAACACGCCCACGGGCATACCTACAGGTGCAAATAAGGGAGTCGGCATAATGCATAGCGGGTAGTGTGGCAGCAAGATACCGTTTAGGGATAGTGGAAGCTGCTAAATGCGTAATTCACGGGTAGCGGGTAGTGGCAACAGGTAGGGCAGTGTGAAAGATAGAGCCCATAGTTTGAGAGTGAAAAAACTACATCGTGTTGCTTGAACAAAGAGCCGTGCTGTCAGAACAGCTTGGAGCACCTGCTTAACATGCGCAACGTGCTCAGAGAGTGAATTGGAAAAAATAAGAATGTCGTCCAAATAGCCAAACATGAATTTCTCCAGCATTTCCCTTCACACGTCATTAACAAATGCCTGAAAGACAGAGGGGGAGCAAGTGAGGCCGAACGGCATAACCAGGTACTCATAGTCCCTGCTGATGGTGCGAAAAGCAGTCTTCCACTCATCCCCCTCTCGCACACAAATCAAATTATGGGTGTTGCGCAGATCTAATTTTGTGAAAACTGCTGCCCCCTGGAGGTGTTCAAAAGCCAAATTCATAAGAGGTAACGGGTACTTACTCTTGACAGTGATACTGTTTAGACCCCTGTAATCAATGCGGGGTCTTAAGGTACCGTTTTTTCTGAACGAAAAAAACCCCCACCCCAGCAGGCGATGTGGAGGGTCTAGTAAAACCATTAGTCAAAGCCTCCTCAGTGTACTCCTTCATAGCAGTGCTCTCAGGAGCAGACAAAGAGTACAGAGAGCCCCAAGGCAGAACAGTGCCAGGATAAAGGTTGATTGCACAATCGTAAGGACGGTGGGGTGGAAGGGAAGTGGCGCGCTGCTTGCTAAAAACCTCAGCAAGGTCAGAATAAACTGATGGCACATGAGGTGGCAAAAGAAAGTTAAGAGACTCTATCGTGTGTGAGCCCCAGTTCAGATTCTGCTAGAGAACTGAAATCATCTGAATCTCCAAAACTGGAGAGATCCCCCCAATCCTCTCATCAAAGGGAGGATTGTGGTCCACTACAGGGTCCCAGGCTAGACTCTCCTCCTTGTCCCCTAACAGCGAGGAAGACTCCCTGTAATCGGGTACAGAACACAGTTCCCCCAGATCACTAAAATCACCCGTCTCCTTGTTGCCACGCCCTCTATCAGGGACGGGGGACGGCTGTATAGAACAGTGTGATGTGCATAAGGGTCCCCAACGAAGGATGGTATTTCAACTATTGCCCCAATTGATTTTGGGCTGATGTGCAGCAAGCCATGAGTGCCCCAAAACCAGGGGATAGGCCGGTCACTTAATTAAAAAAAACTGAATATGTTCAGATTGAGCCCCGAGCTTGCAATAGGTTAACCGCAATAGGTTTGGTTATGCTTATAACTTGTCCGCTGCCCAGCGGCCAACCATCAAGAGCCTTTATCTGGCGTGGCTGTCGCAATGGAATCCAATGGAATCCCCGACTGTCTGCCAGACCCAACAGACAATCCTCCTGCCAGCGTGGCTGTTCAATCAGCTGGCTGTTGTACCTGTAGAGTACACATGCCCTCATCATGCGCCGCTAACGTGGCTTGTTGTGCTGCTATAACCCTCTCAATTCCTGAACCAGTCGCTGGTTCCTTCATGATGGCTTTTGTGTACTGTGAGGGGGATTGGGACAGAGGCCCAGATAGGACACAAGATAGGGTATCTAAAACCCATCCACGAAGCAGGAGTGACCACTAAATAGAGAAAAGGTAACAGAAAAAGGGAGCGTAACTCCCCGGCAATTCTGCCAACTAAAAACAACCCAGAAAAAATGGGCGAAAGAGCTTTCTCTCGAGAGACAGACAGGGTTACCACCCCCTCCTGCTAGACAGGAGCGAACCAACAGAGGTCTGAGAGCAAAGAATATGCTCCAACACAAGACCCTCTGCTGGACAGAACATAAACTCTGACAAACAGAACAATAAATCAGACAGACAAACACCAAATCCTAAACTCTTTGAAGGAGATTCCTCTGACTACACACTAAGGGCTTCGTAGACCTTGCAAAAGTGACACAAAGGCACCAGACCGCGCCGGAAGTGCCTCTTAAATAGTCTCCACAGCTGCAAACAATAAGCAATCAACCACCTGATCATACTGCAGGATAGCCCTCAGGTGGCGAAGAAAATACACAGCAGGCAGCAACCCCCCAAAACCATGACAGTACCAGGCTGTTCTGGGGAAGAGGTGGACTCCCCAGCCATGCAGGCTCTGAAACACTGCAGGCCTGTCTTCACTCTAAAAACCATCAGACTGCCGTTATGCCATAACCTCTGTATCTATAGCTGTGAAGCTCTTATGAATTGTGTGAGACCCTTTTGGGTAAAAGGGTTAAATTTCACTTGAGTCATTCTGTTATTTTCCAGAGAAAAATCTGTTCCCTGGAGGGGGTCTTGGGGTCCAGCGAATGTTTGTATAATCCATAAGGCACACTCCCCAGAAAATTCAAGTGGTAAACGCTGGGCTTAATGTACCATGAAGCTTAATGAAGCCTTGATCTCATGAAAAGTTAATTAAAAATATCCTTTTTATGCAGCAAACGAGCTAAGGGTTAAACAGAAATGGATTGAAAATATGAGCATGGAGCGATTAAGAACCAACAGCTGTGGCAGGAGACCGCAGTTGTTTTTAAATTAAATTAACTGAGGCAGTGTGTGCACTACCTCAAAGCCTTCACCCCATGCACCCATTCATGCAGATAGGTGCTGAAATTTCATAAAAATGATGAAAACATGGGCACCCTCCTTTGCATTTAGACTGATCATCTGGGAATTCCCCAGAAAACTAGGTATTCTGGGCATTTGTGGGTAATAGTATAATGCCAGCCATGACTGAAGGATGTATGTGATGCTTCTGCCTTTAATTACATGTGCGTGTCTATCCGCTTTCCTCTTGTCTGCTCCAGGTGTACTTCAAACGAGATGGGGAGGTAATAGAGGTCATACCGTACGCTGGGAGTGAAGGTAGCATGGAGGGCAGAGGCTTTGCAGGAGAACGGAGTCCGAGGCCATTGATCAGCCGGGACCTGGACGAGACCAAACTGCGGAAGTCTCCCTCACTCCTGGACTCAGATGGCAGGCCAGGCCGGGCTCACACAGAGAGCCCCGTCTTGGGCCTGGAGCCCAGCTCCACCACAGAGACCATCCCAGAAACAGTAGTGAGCCGGGAGTTCCCCCGCTGGGTACAGAGCAGCGACCCGCTCTACTACTTCCAAAACACAGTGGTCCCACTCAAAGATGGCACATCCGAGGTGGGCTTCCTCTGGGCGCTCTTTTTCCTCCCATCCTGAAAATACATGCTTTATCATGCGTATACAGCAGCCATTTTCCTTGCTTTGCAGCTAGTCACCAACTCTGTTCCTGGAGATCTACCATCCCCTTGTTCATTACAGACTTAATCTGGCACACCTGACTGTAATAATTATCTGCTAAACTGTAGCTTTGGTGTGAGGTGTGCTTAACCAGGGTAGGATTGAAAACCAATAGGACCGTAGATCTCCGGTAACAAGGTGGGTGACCATCATGACCAACTGTCTGGCCTCAGACCTGGGGTGCATCTCAAAGCCTAGACTGCATCCTTCAAAGGCTGCATTTTTAGGGGTCGTCACTTACTTCCATCCGCCAAACTGACATTTAGGGTAAGGGACAAGGTTAAATTTAGGTTTAGGTTTATGGTTTGGGGTTAGAGCTAAGGTTAAGGTTAGGGAGACCAGTGACGACTCGCTTGAATCAAAGCTGATAAACAGAGATGAAATGACATTACGTCAGTTTGGCAGATGGAATTAAGTGACGACCCCTAAAAATGCAGCCCTCAAAGGATGCAGCCTAGGCTTTGAGATGCACCACTGGAGTTGGTTCTTGGATGCTGCACTGGCTGCTGAATGCTCCAAAGTAGCCAGGCTGCCAGATGTATGAAAAACTTGTGGCAACCTTAACTTTTAACACTTGATTACTCTCTACCTGTTCTAGTTTACTTTGTGTGATTAACAAACAAATGACTTACAGAATAATCAAGACCATTTTGTTGCCTTTGATCATTTGGACATAATAATGATGAATATTGAACTAGGATATTATGTGAGCTTGTAAGGATTAGTCTTCATTATTGAGCAACTCAGTAGTTAGATTGCTAATTGGGCAGCTAATGGCAACAGGCTGAGGAGTAATCATGCATTAAAAGGTGAGATTACAGATGGCCTTCTTCAACTCAGGTAGAATCAGAGGATGGGTGAAAAGCAGCGGACGACTTACCTCTCAGATTAATTACAGCTGGCATAGGTTTGGTGGCTTATAGCCTAACGGCAAAGTTGTCTGAATAGGGCTAATGATGTTCATCGTTCAAGTCCCACTGCAGCCATAATGAGGTCAGTGCAGATGTTTGGGCCATAAGAGAGCCCCTCGCCCACAATGCTCAAGGTGCTTTGTTTAATCAATTGTGAGTGATTTGGGTAAATACAAGGATATTGTGCCAGCTTGATTGGATTTGTCCTAGATATTCGGCAAATCAGTTGTTTGATTGCTAATCCGGCAGTGTAAATGGGAGCTGGTCGAGGAGTAATCATGCATTTAAAGGTGTTCTCCGCTGGCCTTCAACGTGTCACTGATACACTGATGAAGACATAGCCTGAATGATTTATGGATTTAATAATCTTGTCTCGTCTATCTTAGGTTCGGGCCTCCCTCACCTGGATCCTGAATCCACAGCTGGACAATGATGCCCTGTTCAGCTGTGAGGTGAAGCATCCTGCCCTGTCTATGCCCATGCAAGCCGAGATCACCTTGGGTGAGTGTCAGTGAAGTGCAGACACCCCAACAGTCTCCTCCAACAGGACATAAAATGGCATAGCATGCAATAACAAAACAATATAATGTAACCTGATGATAAGCCCTAGTCATTAAGCCAATCAATGCTTGTCAATTTTTTACAACTGAAATGTACCTAATGAGTAGTTCACTAATGAACTAGATAGTGTCCAGCTCTGTATCAAACCTGCTCTTGGAAACTCATGTAGTTTCAGACTTGGAGAAGCTATTCCACGCTGTGACCACTCTCTGCAGAAAAATTTGTTTCCAAATATTGCTCTGCTAACGGAACTTCCTCTATAATCTGAAACATCTGTCCATCAAACGTTGCCATGCCCTCAGAAACAGCCACACCCTGCCTTCCTCTGACACAGCTATCCATCAGATGTGGTCATCTCATAATCATTGGCAAGCCACAATAAAACCAAGCCCCCCTAAAAGGCAGATCAACAATTATTGTCTTCCTTCCACCCATCCACTGCTCATCTTCTCAACAGACATATATCCTGAATGAAATGTCAGGAGTTTCGTCAGCAATGTCCCCAATCACCCTATCCATGGTCTTGGACAATAAAGCCATAATTTTTGCTCATACGGAAAAAATTCTTAGCACAGTACGGATTGTGGGCATGATGTATAATTCACCTGCTAATTAACTCATCCGGTGCTGGGATGGAATTGCAAATATTTTCGATTTACATGGCTAGTTATCTCAGGAAAGTCGAAAAGTCAGTCAGAATTATGGTGCATTATGATTATCATTTTGAGTAAAGAGAGTGCTGTGGCACTCCTAATAAAAAGTATTAGCGCTCAGTGATGTAGTCAGTCTTGTTGATTTTATTTATTTACTTTATTCAAGATTTATTTAAGCAGGGGGCCTGACCGAGATCAAATCTCCTTTTCAGCAAGGTTCTGCATTACAAACAATTTTATGATATTAAAATATCATAGTTTACAAGGAAATTGGTGAAAAAGAGAAAAATACATATAAAGTCATCAGTAAAGAAAAAAAATTAAAACAACAACAGTTGTCTTGATAAAATGACTTAATCAATGTTTTAAAATGTCCAGCAACCAGTTCATTCAGTTTCAACTCACCTTGCAGCTGATTTCAGATGTGAGGGACATTATAACAAAAAAGCAGTCTTACCCAGTTCTGTTCCAGCATGAAGAACATCCAGACATAAAAAGTCCTGTGACCATGTCCCATGGCAACCCACTTGCTGTATAAGAGTGGCTAGATAAGGAGGGATGTTAAATTAAACACATTTATAAACAAATAAAAACCACTGGTAGTCTTGTCTAGATTTCAATTATCCCCACCCTACTGACTTGTATAAGGCACAATGGTTGGTGCTGATGTCAATACTGGTGATAAATCTAATATCAGAGCGATGAACAGAATTTAAAGGTTTTACAACATAAGTAGATGCATTTCTTTAAATCAGACCGTCGTAATCAAGCATGGGGAGTGTTATTGAATGCATAACCTTCTTTTTACTTTCAAAATTGAAACAAACCCTATTGCTGTGTAAGAAACCTATTTTACTCCTTATCTTTTTAGTCAAATTTTCCAAAAATCAGCTTGTCATTCAGCCAAATTCCCAAGTATTTATAATAGGGGACACGCTCAATTTGGGTACCCTGCAGGGTACAAATATGAAAATCAACGGGGTCCATTTTTTGAGATTTAGTGAATACCATGAACTCTGTTTTGTCCTCATTTAAGACAATTCTATTTTTGGATAGAATTAAAATCATGCTTAAGATTAGATACAGCCTGCTGAACTGAAGAAGCAGTTGAGTAAATGACCATATCATCAGCAAATAAATGCAGTTTGCAATGATTTAAAGGTAAGCCAATATTATTAATATAGATGGTGAATAACAAAGGACCAAGAATTGAACCATGAGGAACTCCTCTGCTGATTTTAGCACTCCGAGACCTAATGCCTAAACTAAAATATATTGAGTCCTATCCTCAAGATAGTTATTCAACCAGTTACAAGCAGGTTTATCAAAGCCAATGTCTGATAATCTTTTCAAAAGAAGGACATGATCAACAGTATCAAATGCCTTAGAAAGGTCAATGAAGAAGGTAGCACAATGTCGTCTGTTATCAAATGCTCTTACAATGTCATTTATAACTAAACAAGCAGCAGTAACAGTGCTATGCCCAGACCTGAAACTAGATTGATAAATATTCAAAATGCAATTTTCAATGAAAAAGATTGTAAATGAGAATAATGTAGGGACTCAAAATCTTAGCCAGGCAAGACAACCTGGATATTGGATGGTAATTATTTAAATTACTTGTGTCTCCCCCTTTTATTAAAGGGAGAACATTTGCATACTTCTGGTATGTTACTGGTCATAATAGACATGTTAAATACTGTATATGAGCCAGAGATTTGGCAATGAGTGGGACAGACAGTTTCAAAAGATGTACTAAGTCATCCCCGGTGGACTTTTTTTACATTAATTTTATTAAGAGCCTCAGGAACTTCCTCAGTTGAAATGCAACATAAAGAAAATACAGTATCACTATTCAACAAATAAGAGGTTGTAGGACAGGCAGATAAATCAGGGGTACAGTGCATATTATTGGTCAACTCAGACACACTCGGGTCTGCTTTTTTGTTCATAGAAAAAAGATAACTGGCTGAACAAAATGTTGATTAAAAGCATTACTTATTTCAACTTTACCAGTAATCAAATTTGAATTATAGACATCTTGTGATGGAAGATAAGGAGAGGAACTTATGCTTTCTCGCAGTTCTCCAGTTTTCCAGAATTGAGTTGGATTTCTACCAGCATCAGCAAGGGATTTTAAATAAAAATCAGATTTTGCCTTTCTAAATGACACTGTGCACTTGTTTCTGAGCTGCCTGAAATAAAGCCAACCTTGGGGTAAGCAGGTAGATCTAGCTTTAGCCCATGCTTTGTTTCTGTCTCTGAACATTTGTGAGAGCTCCAATGAATACCATGGAATCACTCTGTCCTTGATTCTCAGAAATTTTAAAGGAGCATGCTTGTCTGCCTTAGAGTTAAATACAGAGGAGAAAAATTCAAGTGCAAGCTCTGGTTCAGAAATGATGTCTGAGCTTTTGTCTTTTCAGTAAGCGTATGACATTCGAGGGGTGTTTGTAATTATTAAAGCTGTCATCCATCCATCCGTTATCTAGCCATTATTCCTGGTCAGGTTCACAGGAGTGGTGAAGACTATCCCAGCATACAGTGCAGGTGAGGCAGGAACATACCCTGTTCCACTCACCAATTTGTCTGTTCACAGTCATTTAGTCCCTGATGAGCACACTAACCTACAGACATAAAAGAAAAGGCAATCTGTCAGACTGTCATGGAAGCGCCCTGTGGCTCTGGGAGTTTATCTTTGTTTTATGATCTGCTTTATTCAGGTTGAGTCAGGGAAGATTTCAAACAAAGGCAAATGACAGATAAATTAGCATTCAGGAGGTCCTAGACATTGGGGGATAAGCTGACTGGACGAGAGAAGTTGTTTTGTTAAGCAATTGGGCTGATATTGGCACTGGACCCTGAAAGCTTCCTCACAGTGTCTCTGAGACTTTGTCACTTCAACAGCGCTTGCTGTTCTCTTTTTCTTTCTGCCTTGGAATACTAAGCTCCCTGACTTGATGCATGTGGTCCAAAAAAAGTTTATGCCCGTTATATTATCGTTTGGGGCTCATTTAAATGTAAATTGTTTCAAAATATAGCGCAGGGATAGAGCACAACCCCTCGCAGGAAGCCATTAGCTTGGTGGGGTTGCAAACTGCCAGACAAAACAAATTTGATGTCAGGAATGGTCACGAGTTGATGTGAAATTAAATTCAAGGTTAGAATAATTAACAGCCACAAAAGCAAAGCGAGACACCAGGGGTCTTTCCATCCTGTGAATCTTCTCCCTGTGAAATGGCAGAATTGTTGAAGGCCTGGACCATGCAGAAAACCCAATGGTGCAGAACTGAGAGAGGGACACTCTGTGGCAGGTGTGCCCCCTTCCTGATTTATTTTATTTGTGCTTATTGGTCATATGTAAATGTTTCAGTTCATCCAACAAATTTTAGTATACGACAAAGGCATTGTGAGTAAAGTAAAGCATTTAAGTAACAATTTCATTGATTGAAGGGAAAGAGTCATTCAAAATCTACTTAACAGTCTTGAAAAATCACTGCCCCCAAAACCTAACAACTGGTTGTGCCTCCCGTGGCAGTAACAACTACATCAAGCGTTTGCGATAACATGCATTGAGTCTTTTGCATGGCTTTGGAGGAATTTTGGCCCTATAGTCTTAGAAAATTGTTCTAATTCAGCCACATTGGAGGGTTTTCGAGCATGAATTAACTGTCTGTTTAAAGTCATGCCACTGCCTCTCTATCGGATATAAGTCAGAACTTTGACTTGGCTGCTCCAAAACCTAAATTTTATTTCCTTTGAGCTATTTAATGGTGGACTTGCTAGTGAGCTTTGGATCATTAGGGGCCGTTCACACTGAGCGCGCTTTATTGATGTGGAAAAACAAAGCACGTCTGTCCTGATTTTTTGACGCATACATTGTAAAAACTGCTGGATGCGTCTTTTTTGCGGTGGCGAAGAAATGCCCTTTCCTCACACTTTGTGAACATTCTGAACAATATTAATATCTGTGGCGAACTAATCCCACTGCAAAGTCTGGCAATTTGTCCGTTTTTTATTATTTTTAAATTTTTTAATAACAGATGAGCGGTTGGCTCTCCCTTTTGCTCTAAAGGAGACTGAGGAATAAAATTTGCGGGAAAATTGAACAACTTTTGTGAAATTGCTGTTTTACAGCCAAGACAGAGGTAACGGTAACAACAGATTTCTCTGTCATCTTCGTTTACAATGGAACTTGCGGTAAAATAAAACTCTGTCCCTGCTTTCACATGAATGGACTGCAGGGGACAGACTGACAATGATGTGAAGTGTTTTTTTATTGAGGCACCTCAAAGTAGGATTTTTCTCAGCTGGAGGCGCACCTAAAAACAGCTGACGCTGTGGGCGCATAAACGCTCGAAAGGAGCGTCCAGAACGCTTCAAATGATTGAAAATATTAACAAAAAGGGCGCCCCACGACAATATAGTACATTTAGTGTGAATGACCCCTTATCCTGCTGCATAACCTTACTGCTCTTGAGCTATAAGTCACAAACTGATTGAAAGACTTCCTATGTCAGGATTTTCTGGCAGAGGAAAGAATTTGTGGTTCCATCGATTATGGCAAGTTGCCCAGGTCCTGAAGCAGCAAAACAGCCCCAGACCATTACACTGCCACTCTTTCGTTTGTGGACATATATTGGGGAGGGAAGCCCATTGTTTGGGTGTTTTTTTTTCTATAGTGTATGTTTCTCAGGTGATTCCACTGATGATACTGGTGGATCCCCGAGAATCAGACACCATAAAAACCTGTGCAATGTCAAGAGGACAGATTTCCCTTTCAGGCCTGCCAAAGAAAACAGCCAAGCTGTAACAAAAGTTAATCAGATGTTTACCTTTTTCAAATAACCAGCGACACAAAATCGAAAACATGCCACATGCCCGGAAAACTTTGCACCACAACACTTTGAAGTCGATATATTTTCACCAGAACCAAACTTAAAAAAATTGCACAGCCTGTAACAAACCCTGAGACGAACCAAGTGAGTTTTCAATTTTGTGTTGCTGGTTATTTGAAGAAGGTGGACATCTACAAACTTTTGTAACAGCTTGGCCGTTTTCTTTGGTAGGACTGCTTTTCTTGACCCCAGAAAATGTGGGTATGTTGGTATGATGTCCATGTATATAATGGGTATTTGACGAACCTAATGGTTCTATCTGTGTGTACAGCGTGCATGTGGTGAACTTGCAAGAGCTGCATGGAGTGGGTTCCAATTTGGTTTGATTCATTTGATCTTGTTTATGTTTTGTGAGGTCATGAATTTTAATGTTTTTTTTTTTTCTGGTTAGGTAAGTAATTTTGTTTTACTGTTTTTGATTCTATGTTTGTTATTTTGGCATTGCCCCCTCCGGAGACCTAATGCTCGTAAAAAAACTGCTTGTAAGCAAGATAATAAATAATTTGTTCATATTTTCCCTTTTGCTGTGTGCCTCTGCGTTTTCAGGGGAGGAGAGAGGGGATTCTCACCCGCTATTAATTTTGTGTAACGCTCGAACCTAGGCTGGGCTGTAACACCGCCACTGTGTTTGACTGTTGGCATGACATTCTTAATGTAGAATGCTATATTTAATTTACACCAGATGCCAGATGTAACGAGACCCACATCTTCCAAAAAGTTCCAGTTTTGACTCTTCAGTCTGTTGAATATCATCATAAAATTCTTAGGGGTCATCAAGGTTTGTTTTAGCAAATGTGAGATGAGCTTTTGCGTTCTTTTTGGTCAGCAGTGATTTTCGCTTTGCAGTTCTCTCATGGCTGCCATTTTTGCCCAGTCTTTTTCTTATTGTGAAATTGTAAAAACTGTCTTTAACTGTGACAAGTGAGGCCTGCAGGTCTTAAGATGCTAGTCTGGGTTTATTTGTGACCCACTGGATGAATTGTCAATGTGCTCTAGGAGGAATTTTGATAGGATGGCCACTCCTGGCATCTCCATTTGCAGATGTCTCTGACCGTGGTTTACTGGAGTCCCAAAGCCTTTAAAATGGTTTTCTAACCCTTTCCAGACTGATAAATATCAACAACTTTTTTCTCATCTGTTTTTGTTACTTTTGAACGTGGCGTCATGTGCTGCTTTTTTCCTATTTCACATTACTCGGCAGGTTCTATTTAAGTGATGCTTACATTCAACAGGGCTGGCAGGAATCATGACTGGGGTTTGTCTTGTGAAATTGAGCCCAATTATTAATTAAATTTGTTTAGTTGGCTGATTTAGAAACTTTAGAAATGGGGCAATTTCTTATTCACATAGGGCCAAGTAGGGTTGGACAGCCTTTTTCCTTCAATAAAATAAATCCTCATTTAAAATCTGCATTTTGTGTTTGCTTGGTTTATCTTTGTCTAATATTAAAATTATTCTGATGATCTGAGACATCAAAGCGTGACAAATATGCAAAAATATAAGTAATCGGGAAGGGGCAGATACTTTTTCACAGCAATGTATGTACTTCTTTGGTCTAAAACAAGCTTCCTCTTCCGTCTTTTAGAATGCTGGCTGAGTTAGAACTGTTGGAGGGAGGTGTTCAATGGAAAATCCTTAATTGACTTATAACTAAAACATGAGCCCCCGGGACAGCTGGACAAAGGTCCAGTGCTTTACTAAAAGGTGATGAATGGAAATGAGTGCTGCTCAGCTTGTTATAAATGGTGTCTGATAGTTAAAGCCTTTAGAGGCTAATGCTAAGCTGCATAACCGAATATCCAGCCTTTTGAGAGCAAGCTCTGTGTTAGGGATTCATGAATTTTAAACGTTTCCGTATTTAAGCCTCAGTTCTGCTGGAACTCATTGAAGAGACTCACACACTTGCATAAAGGCATGGATGTGTACATAGGCAGGTGCTGGCACGCGCACACACACACACACACACACACACACACACACACATATATAAGTGCACGCACACACCATATCCATGCTGATTCAATGTATTGGGTCTCATGGAATATAAGGAATTATGTTTATGTTCCAGTGTAAATTCTCTTTCTTTCTGCAGGCCAGACTCCTGACAAAGATTTGATTGAAAGAAGAAAAACAATGACACTCAGACACCCCAAACATCTCCTCTTCTCCTTCAAACTGCCAGCCTGCACTCCCCCCCTTTCTCTCCACCTGTCCATCCATCTGTCTGTCTGTCACCCATCCCTATGAGCTCAGAGTTGAGAATTATAAAGATGTTGCTGGAAAGTTCTGTAAAGTTAAACAGAAAAATCTAATCTAAGTTGTCCCATGACAGGTGAAATCAACACACTCTCATCCCGACTCATCATAATAGTGATGCTACCTGACAAAGCGTCAATATATTATGAAAAAGGAGGCTTTTGGCGTCACTATATGACGCGCTGGAATGAGACTGGGCTCGTGAAATTTATATCTCAAAAAAGATAATTCACGACCCACCCATCCCTACCTCCCAAAACAATCACCATCACACCAAACTGGCTTTCAGTCCAGCTGTACTTGCATTTGTCCTACTTTAGTTTTACTGCTTGTCTTGGCATGACTGCATTTATTGATTTACTTCTAAATAAAGTTCTTCAATGCGAAATCAGACAAATTCCCCCTTACATTGATCTGACTCCCTGCCCTCTCTCCCACCTGTATCACCTTCAAATTAGCCTCAGTGTCTGATCTACCTGTTAAATAGTAGCAGCAACGTTCAGCAGTTTATGGTTAAGAAGTCCTGTAAGACAAGATTTACCAAAAGTAGCACAGATAAAACTACAAGAAAGCCACAGAGATTGTGGTAAAAAAAAAGAAAAAAGAAAGGATTCCAGTGATGTGATTGTGGCTTGAGCAAAATTTGAAAAGACGGCATGTGGAGTGCCTGGAATGCATTGTGCCTACTGTTCCAAGGCTGACTCAGTGCAATCAGTAAATTTTACATTAAGCACTTACTGTGTGTTTTTCACAGCTAGGATAAGCTCCTCATAAAGGAAGTCTTCTATGCTCCGTGCTGGTTCTGTTCTCATCACACACTGACTGCACGCTGTTCTCACGCACACTGTTCTCAAGGTTTCTTTGTTGGGCAAAGTGGTTCAATCTTGGAGCCATATCCTCACTTTCCTTACAAACACCGCAAGTTGCATAAAGAATTCAAAACCTCTATGGAGAAAAACTAAAGAACTCCCATTACTGAGATATGTACTGTGAGCACCATAATTTATTAGACTGACTCATTTTTGAAAAATTTCATTTTTTGAAAACAAAACAAGGAGATTGAAGTGTTGACTGCCAGCTTTAATTTGAGGGTGCTCATATCCATATTGGATGAAGTATTGACAATATCAATTCCAGGAAAATTGAGACAATGCGTAAAATTTAAATAAATACAACAAGCATAAATTTCAAATCCCCTTTAACCTGTATTCTATTTAATAAAAATACAAACACAAAAATAAATGTAAGTTTTGACTCATCAACTTTGTTTATTGAAAATAATGTCTATTTTAAAACTTGATGTCTGCAAAATGTTCCAATGAAGTTGGGATGGGGGCATGTTCACCCCACTGTAACATCACTAATCCTTTAAATAACACTCAGCTGTCATTTTGGAACTGAGGACAGTAATTGGTCGAGTTCAAACAGGAGGATTTGTTCCCATTCTTGCCTGATATAGGACTTCAGTTGATCAACAATCCAGGGTCTCAGTTGTCATATTTTGTGCTTCATAATCTGCCACACTTTTTTAATGGGAGACTTGTTAAGGCTGCAGGCAGTAGCTGCATTCTGTGACTATGATGTCATATGTAGGATCAGAGGGAGACCCCCAAGCGCAAAGTAGCAGGCAAAATGACTGGTTTATTTGTCATTGTACAAACTTAACAATGAGCACACAAGCACAAGAAACAATGGTAATAGAAAATACAAAGTGGAAAAGCTTACAAACTCCAAAAGGGAGAAAACAGCAAATTCCAATTTGGTAATGAAACATACAGAGAGGCTCTGAAATAGAGTTAAATTTAGAAAGAGAAATTTAAATACGCAAAAATACGCAAGCTTTCATGAAAGAGAGAATTTAGTCTCCTGAAAGGAGGAAAGCCGAACCAGCATAGTGTAAGGGAAGTAAATGGTCTGACCGACAAAAGAAAAGTGAACAAAGCAGGAACTAAATATTGAAGTGAGGTGAGAACTAAACCAATGAGAGAAACAAACTAATAATTGAATAATGAGTGAGTGTGGCGGGAAACTATGCTGGCAGGCAGGCTGACGAGCTTTAGCTGGCGCTCTTTACATATGAAGCCATGCAGTTGTAATTCGTTCAGTGTGTATCTGTAACGTTTTGTCCAATGGACGGGAAGTGGAGGACGGCACTCAGGCACAGGATTGAATGAATGAGAGTTTATTATGATGCTGCACTGTAATTGACAGAAACAGTGCAATAGAAAATAAAAGAGGAACTGAGATTCCAAAAATGAACCTTCTGTGGTGAAAAACAACAAACACACAAAGTACGGTAAAATAAATGGAATCGATATTTCTTAAAATAACAAAACACGCTGGTAGCAACACGGATCTTGGTTACAGTTAAATACGTGAATTCGCAGGAAAATGAGCCTACACAGAATGCAGTGTCACACAGGCTAGAGATTACACAGACTTGACAAAGGACAGAGCTAACTCTGTCCGTGAACTCTGTCCTCTACAGCTACCAATCAGTAGAGATGAGAAAACAGAGAGATGTGGTAACTGGATAATGACAAGTGATAATAGAATGATTAATGGGGGCTGCTGCAGGGGCCTAGTAGGCCGGCGAGCTGGAGGCTTGTAGGCATGGCCTTACAGAATCTTGTCGTTGTCCTGCTGGAACAAGCAGGTGTTCCTATAAAAGACAACATCTGCAAAGCAGCGTTTGTTGCTCAAAAGTGTGTGTGCATCCTGTTACACAGATGTGCAAGTGCACACACCGAGTGCACCAATGCAGCTCGGGACCATCACATGCCCTGGCTTTTGAACATGTCACTGATAGGGATGGATTTTCTGTTCTTTGGCCCTGAGAGCATGGAATCCATTATTTCCAAAGTTGATTTAAACAATGGACTTTCCATATTGGGTCAGTCCATTCTAATGAGCTTGAGCCCAAAGAAGTCAGCAGTGCTTCTTGGTGGTGTTCATACATGACTCCCTCATTGCATAGTAGAGTCTTAACTTGTATTTGATTATGTTATGCCACTATAAACTGTCCACTGACACAGGTCTTCTGAATATTAAACAAGCCAATGTAGTTTTGTTCAATACAGGAGCATGTCCACTAATGCAGTGCTGTCTGAGGGCTTGAAGGTCAAGGTTTCCCCAAATGCTTTTACTATATTTTGGACTGTCAATGATTGAACCCTAAATGCTACACATTCACACATTGAGAGATGTTCTTAAAGTGTTTGACTACTTGTTCATGCAGCTTTTGGCAAAGTGGCGACCTCGAACCATCTTGCTGATAAAGGACCGTGTCTTTTGTGACAACTCAATTTATTCCCAATAATAACTAAATCACCCGTTACTTATTGACCTTTTAACCTGAAAAAATGTTCCAAATGGGTGTTTTTCTGAAGATTCCACAACTTTTCCAGTCTTTCCATTCCCCTGTCCAAATTGGTTTGGAGCATATTTGTGAATATTGACAAACAACAGTTCTGCTGATTTCTGCACATTTGTGCTACTCACAAATCATTTAATTCTGTTCTCATTTGCATTTAACGCACTGTCCCAATTCTTGTGGAACTGAGGGTACAGAAATGGCAGTGCCTTTTGAATAAAGTCCCCTTCAAATTTCAGGTTCATAGAGAAATTGGACAGTTTACTATGTAGAAAAAGTAAAATAACAAAATGTATTGTAGAATTCTCCCCATGTAAAATGTGCCCTATAAAATCCATTTAATTTTTTTTCCAGTTTGTTTCATTTTTTCTTAAATTCCATGTTTTCTTGTTTTCATTTTTCTGAATTCAGTGTCCCATGATTTAAGCCATTTTGTCATCAGAAAGAGTGTCTGGTCATACAATTCAAAAGGAAAACACTCAAAATTTAATGAATGCCAATAAATTTGATTTAACACAATGTTTCACTTTTTTATCAATGAAAATGCTTCATTACAGTTAGCCTATAAAATAAAAAAAAATCCATCATTTTATTAAATTAAATGTTTCACCACTCAAGTTCCACTGCTCTAATAACTAGCCAATAATAACAATAACAACAACAACAAAAACAACAACTATTGACATTATGCCCTGCCTGGCTAAAAATAAGTTGCTGTTTAGATTTGAAAAAAGCAAATACTTAGGAGCCTATGTTTGAATCATTGTTTTAGTGACCTGATATGATTTTTATAATTAATATGTTTCATCTGGCAATAATTGAGTTTTTAATCCAAAAAACAAGCAAGCTTGGACAAACTGAAAAGGAGAATATATCTTAGTGAATTTCACTTTAATTAGCCTTTTTTACACATGATGCAGTGCTGTAGTAGCCCTGCAGGAACATAATAAGGGCTTCCACTGGCTATCATGTACTGATGTAACAGAAGAGTAGGCATTTTAGCCGATCAGCCCTCACTCGAATATATCAGAAAAATCAACTTTTACTTTACACGGACAGCCAATTGGCTAGAACTTCCCAAAGATGGATGTGTATGTTAGCCAAGGGATTAATTTTTATGAAGATTAATTGTCTCAAAGTTCTCTCACCATAGTTTTCTTTTTTTAATGAAGCAAAGGAGTTTTGGAGGAGACTTTATTATGCATATATGATCATGTTCTAGTGCTGAGAATCAGAAGAGTATACTGAAGTGAAAATTCAGCTACAGATGAGGAAAAATACCAAAAAGAAGTCATAAAACTATTTTAAAACCGACTGCGACAGAGATGAGGAACAGTGGAAAATTTGGAGTTTCCAAAATATTTTAACTCTGAGTAGATTAAATATCTAGCTGTTGCTTTATTATTATTTTTTGGCTGATGAGGCCCAGTCACAGCACCACAGGGCCAGGAGAAAGTGCTGAATCTTTTTTCTTCCAGACAAAAAGTTAAATTTCCAGAATTATTGGAGAGCAATCTACTGAGTGACACCTTGCAGAGGAGACGATGATTATGCCTGCAGTCAAAGTGTTTCAAGAACAGCAAGCACTTTAATTTTGGTGAAAATTTGCCAAAATATTTAAAAAAAATGTAAAATGTGTGGAACGCTAAGCTGTTAATAAAACAACCTTTCTCAGGAGACGCATTATTAAAACCTGGATGGATTGTGGTGAATTGTCAATTTCACAGAAAAAATGGATCAGAAAAAAAAATGCGTATCTTGATCAGAGATTACCAAAATGCTTTTTAAGGTATTTTTTGCCAAAAAATCAACCATAGAATTTATGGCTAATTGTAATTGTGAAAATTTGGATATTTCCCTATGCACAATGTCACAAGAACTTGCAGGATTAGGACTACACAGCTGTATGGCTACAATAAGGCCACTTGTTAGTGAGACTTCAATTTGCTGGGGGCAAAAAGTTGGACTTTGGCGCAAATAAAAAAGGCCAAGTGGTCCAATAAGGCCAGATTTAGCATGATTCAGAGTGATGAGAGTGTCAGGGTAAAAAATGAAGCCCATAAAAGGATGCACTCGCTATGCATACTGCCCACTGTACAAGCCTATGGAGGCAGTGTTATGATCTGGGGGTGTTGCAATTGGTCAGGTCTAGGCTCAGCACTATTCTGGGGCAATAAATATTCAGCAGATTATCTGAGTATACTGAATGAGCAGTAACAGATCGATGGACTTTTTAATTCCTAACAGCACATGCATATGCCAGGATTACAATGCTAAGTTTCATCGGGCTCATATTGTGAATGAGTGGTTCAGTGAGCATGAGGGATCATTTTCACACATGAATTGGCTCCCAAGAGTCCAGATATTGACCAGTCAAAAGTCTTTGGGATGTGTTGAGAAGGCTTAATGGAGTGATTTGATTCTCCTGTCGTCAATATAAGATCTCAGAAAAAAAATTATGCAACTCTGGTCGGAAATAAATACTATATCATTGCATAAGATTGCTAAACACTGCCATGACAAATGCGTATTCAGTGATAAAGGTAGGCTAGCAAAATAATAGTCTGAGATTTTTTGGCCCGGAAGTGTATATGCCATATGCACTGTATGAGTTTGCTGTCATGGTTATGATCAATGGTTCTAAAGTGGAGGATGTGGTCACACTGTAGGAAGTACAGGGCATTTCTCCAACAGCCTCCCCCAACACAGACCTGTTCAGACAGGTTTTGCCCGAAGGTTGCTACTGTCAGAACACACAGTCTGATACTCAATCTCTGTTTATCTGATTCGTCACAAGGGAAAAAATCTGCAAAAAGAAGCACAGACACCCTCATCCAGTATTTTTTTTAACTCTCCGAGGAACTGGATACTATTATTTCCCTGTTTGCAGAGTTTGACCCGGGAACAAAATGAAAGCCATCTGGGAGTATTGGTGCCAGACGAGGGAATCAATTTTCGGATCAGTCCTTATTGCCGTGGTTCCGTGGTCAGCTGTTTTCCTTCTGTAATGAGCATCTATCCAATGCAGCATGTTTCTCTTGGGGAATGTGCTGATTTATGTCATTATATTAGAGGAAATGTGTTTAGCAGCTAAAAGGTTTTGCCATTATTCCTCTGTCGTCATGTGCTGCTTGATGCATGGCGGATGTCATTTTGCACCAGAAATTTGCGGTCAATGCTGTACTTCAATTTTTTGATACCAGAGCCCTGTAATCTTCTTTGCCTCACCCACAACAAGCATTGACGAGTTTCATCGCAAAATGCAATAAATGCCACGTTTGAAATTTTTAAACCACCACTGCAGAAGACAATTATTGGCAGGCTGGTAGTCATGCCATGTTCAGCCCTGAGCAACATGCTATATAACCCATGCTTGAACATCTGTTTCCATTCCAAAGAGCAATAAATGCCTAGCCAGTTATTCTGCTAAATATGACATGTCCTCACAGCCAATCAGCTATGGAGAACACCGCACTGCCAACAGGCTCTGACTGTTAAGGGAATCTTGTTTTGGGCCAAACAAAAATATGAGTGTCATTTCAGTACTGCAGGCTTTGTTGAAAAAAAGATTCCCTAATTTGTCAGTTGAGAATGTATTTCCCATCAGTGGAGATAATTCTCTCCCCATTGAGAGAGTTTTTGGCCGCATCGAGCAGCAGATTCACAAAAAGGACAGTGCACTACACGCGGAGGAATATTACAAATTATTATGGGAAAATGGAAATGTTTACATCAATGATATTGACTGGCTGGCATTTGACTTAAAATCACACTTCTATGGATGTGTTGCATCTTGCCAAATAATCACAACAAAGTTCACTTTTTTACAAAATTCATTATTCTTAGATTTAATTGCATAATGATGAAGTGTTTTAACTTGTTTAGCAACACAAATGAAAAAGTAAGATAGCTCTTTGATTCTTACTTTTCCCATGACTAAATTTGCAGTTTCTAAAAATGCGTCAAATAAATATATTGCATTTCATGATGACACTCTTCAGTGTCTCTATTGCTGGACGAATGCAAAGGTGATTTTAAGCTCTGAAACCTTCTGCCATAGGTGTGTAGTGTTGACAGTTCCCAGATGAAGGACCATTTTTCCCAACAAAGGCCACATGTCCTGGATAGGTTTTGTAATTCTTTTGAATCCTTTCAGAAACATTTTCTTCTTTTCCTGGAAGTGCAGCATGCTGGTTAGATCAGCAATGCCTTGATCCCATGTGCAATGCTGCCACGCCACCCAGCCGAGTTTAAGTGGGATTTTTCTAAATGATTCCAGGGTGTGCGCTACCCGCTCGCCACGTCGCCAATAGCGAAGTGGTGTGGCATGTGGCGACTGAAAATTGGCCACAAAGCGCCACGCCGGCAAAGGCCTAATTTTGGAGAGAGTGGCGAAATAATAACCTCAGGTTTTGCACCACAGCTGCCCGATGTGTACATCAAGTCCAGTCACCACTTCGCCGCCGTCACTCGTTCCCATATTTGGTTCGTACTTAATTATCATACATCAGTCATAAATTATCTTTATAACGTTCATTCCAATCACACTGATTGGCTGACTATTTCATCATTCCATTCGGGACTTTTCCATGTTGTAATTCACGTGTCGGAAAAGGGAATTCCATTCACTTCCACCATATTAAAAACAATACAAGTGACTCGAGATTGACCCCCTCAATAATATTAAATTATGAATCTAGCGGGACAGCCACAGATAAACAAACGTAAGCATGCAATAGTGTATAATCTTACTGAACAAACACTCCTTAAAGCATCATATTAATGTCAGTGGGACAAGATAGGCACTGAAAACTGCGCAACTTCGAGCTCAGTTCTGTCCTGCGAAGGAAAAGGCCTTAAATTAATTTATGATCGATATTGATTATTTGTGTTTTTTGAACAATAAATACTTCCTCAGGGACAAATATTCTGAGTTTGTTGAAAATAATGGGTTGTGTTTACCATAACTACGAGAAGCTCCAGAGAAACCGAGGTGAAATCACGCTACATCACTTAGGGTTCTCTAGCTTTGTTTTGTTGCGCTTAAAATACAATGCTGAGCCACGTGAAGTTATTGTTTTTCGGCGCTGATAATAAGGCACGTTGCCTTGGTATTCTATATGACATGGGGCACCTTAAACCAGTGGTTCTCAACCCTGGTCCTGGGGGACCCCTGTGTATGCTGGTTTTCATTCCAACCACAACTGCAATTCCAGAATTTTAACAAGATGTTAATTTTTCTTAATTAGGTACTTTTGATGTTCAGAGAGGTAATAATGCCAAACATAGCTTTGCAATGCCCCAAAGATTACCAATTTTGTATTGTTGTTATTGCATTATAGGCAAAATATAAATACATAAATAAACTAATTAAATAACAAATGAATGAAATTAATTGGCCAACTTAACAACAGGTAACTAGGTAAATTGTTGAATGTGCAGTAATTAGCTTTTTTCCCCCTTATACCTCAATTCAAAACAGGAATATCTCATTATCATTTGCATTGTCATTCAATTCATTATCTTCCAGATGGTTGGGATTGGTGGCCAGGTGTACTTACCCAATTAATAGCTTGCTGATTGACCTCAGTCTTTCATTTCATCAGTAATAGATAATTTACCTCTGTACATGCATATTGAAATTAACTGTTTAATTTTAATCCAGTAAGTACTACATGCCCAGAGAGAACAGATTTTTCATGGCATGCATCGCTATTTCTGGCAAATGGAATTTAAGAGTTCAAGTAATCCCATAGTATAAACTCCTCGTTTGGAAAATTAACAGCTCGTTAAAATTCTGAGATTGCCATCATGGTTGTAACAAAAACCAGCATACACAGGGGTCCCCCAGGACCGAGGTTGAGAACCACTGCCTTAAACAAGCAGTCGACAGGCAATCGTCATACCTTAGAGCAAACATATAACTAAATAAATGGCAAGCTTGTTGTTGGTATGCCAGCTATTTGTCAGAATGGCCCAGTATTCTAAACGTCGCTACCCAGTCACAGGTCAGAAATAGCAGAAAATAGATCAGCAAATTAGTCGGTAATATAGCAGAGATTATTCGCTTGAGCGAGCCAACGTACTGCCTACTTGAGGCAGAACTGGACAACTCTTCACATATGCAATCAGAACGGAGTTCAGTGCAACCAGGACAATCAGTCGACTACTCTGCTAACTGTTAGTAATTATACAACAATGATAGCATTTTTCGCTATTTTAAACTGACATTATGCCTGTCGGTTAGCCTACGTGCAACTCGGCCACGAGTCTATTCTCAGCCAAACTCCAAGAAGCCGACTGCGTGCCGCTGACGTTGAGACAGAAAGAAACAAGAGCAAACAATCAGTATGATCGTTTAAGCTTAACTCTATCTAGACCGGGGGGAGGGGCTTTTTATGCCCGCGCCAATTTTCACGTCGTATAATTTCTGAATGGCTTGAGCTAAGAATACCAAACTTGGTGACTTTCCCTAAAACTTGTCTGGGAACAATTTTATGCCAATAAGTCAAGTCCACCGTCTTCGCCGTTTCCATGGCAACGGTTTTCTAACAGGTATGTCTGACAAAAAATCTGCAATTTCGGCTTCATCAATGTAGTTTCCAGATTTTCTTTTTAACCTATACTTATTCCATTGTATTTACAATATCTTACATAATTTAGATTTGTAAGAGACTACCCTATTATGACAGTTTTGGGCTATAAAATCAAAACATGATGTCATAATGACGTCATATTAGGTCATAATAATACCAAAATGATTGTAGTGATTTAGTTTTACGTGAACATCATCCCCTGCGAATTTGGTCATACGTCATGTCGAGAAAACAATTTGTAATTTTGAATAAATAAAGTCATGATATATACATTTATGTGGAACAAGTTTCATTACCATGGGTAACTGCCCACATGGTAAACTTGCCAATCCAAAATTGGCAAAAAAAGATACTTTTTCAGCTAGGACCCTTTTCAGAGTCTCCTAACTGTACCATTATGCCTTGGGTGCAGTCAATCTTCCTTGTACAGACAGACCTGTCCTCAAATAGAAGGAATACAGCACAATTTAGTTTCTGTAAGGGATCCTGGCCTCATACGGGGCCCTTGAAAACTGAATTTTTGATTTCCACCAATAAAAATTTTCATATTTGAGAGGGCAATATCTTGAAAATGAAAAGATATAGATAAATTTTAATAAGAGATTCTGAAAGCCTGCACCCAAATTACCCTGGACAGCAATTTTCAGCCCATACCTATGATGTGTTCCAAAGATATTGGCCTCCAAAATCCCGATAAATTAACGTTCGCTATTCGCTTGGGGCATGGCCCCCCGATTTTGGGGGGACCATATCTCAGAAACCCCTTGGAGTAGCGGCCTAAAATTTTGCATGTGTACATTATGAATATAGAGGTACTCCCAAAATAAATTTGAGCCAAATCAGAGTGGGTGACAGTGGAAGATTCTTGTACTTTGGTTGAGTTCATATGGAATGACCCTACTTCAATCTGACATTTCTTTTGAGTTTTAGTAAATAATTCTGACGAACAATTATTATTACCAACTGAAAGAAGATAAATGCTAAATTGAGTGCGGGTTCATTGCATTCAAGTTATATTTTACTGTATAAGCCAAAATTAGGTTGCATCCAGGTGTGTAGATGTGAATTCATAGCGGCTGTATCCTGGGATAACTTTTAATCCATTCCACACCCCGAATAACACCGCAACCAGCATGCCTGAGTTGGATCTGTTCATGTTGTGATACATGTAATAATCGCTTGGATTACAAAATGACCATATTTGGCATGGTAAGCCAGCCTTATCAAGTTAGTAATTCAACTATTTGTCATCAAAGTGATATTGGACTTATATCGATCAAGTTCCCATTTATCTAAAGTAGCAGCCAGATAAGTAGACTGGAGGATGGACTCAATATTCCTTAATACATACCCAGTACTCTTGCAAAGCAGGCACTTGAACCAGGTCTCAGTCACCACAATATTGTTTTACCATGTAACTGTGTGCAATTTGTCAAAAAGTTTTGGTGGGTGTTAGTTATTCAAGTTCCAAAATAATTTTTCTGTGAAAAATATGCAGCAATTCCATTTTCTGAACAACTTTCTGTTTTATTCTTCTCATCTCTAGTAGCATGCAAACCACATTACGGCTGCAGGAAGGCCAACACCGACAGTGGTCAGGATACTAGTACAGTGTTCTCTCACCACGCAATTTAATCAGGGTCGTCCCTGTCTGTTCAAAAATGTTTAATGGATTTCCGTTCATGTTTGAATTTTAATCACACTGTTTAAAAATGTGATTTTTAATGCATTTTGCAGCGTGAACAAACTTCATTGCCACTCTATTTGAAAATTTCCTGTAACTGTCAATAACCACCCTGATGGGATGAAAACCTGGCTAGAACACTGTGGTACAGGTAGTCACTGACAAGATGATACATACCTACTAGTCTCTGGCTGTCTGCACACTTATTCTGTGACTGTGTACGCACACTGAAAGACTGAATCCAAGTTCTCTCAGGTTTCTAACTAAAATTTAAAAGCAAAATATGTGGCTAAATGGTTTACTGTGTGGCTAACTGAACTGCAGGGTGATTAGCCACTGTGGCTAAGTGAAATTTTTGGCCAGCACACACCCTGAATGATTAATTTGCTTCTACCCAAACCACTCCCCCCAGCGGCTCCCGAGGCCCTCGGCTCTTGATGACCCCTCCTAGGGCGAAGGTGGGGGACACAGTCCACATCAGCGTCCAAGGTTTCCAGGTAAGCTTAGGTGTGGTAAGGGGATGAGTGATGGCTTTGAAAACGGGGGCCTGGGTCTAGTTTGGGACACAAGGAGACGCAGGGTATGTTGTGCAATCAGGCACTCCAATCGAAAGCAGCCAGTCGCTCGCATACAAAAACCAGTCGATAGACTCCAGGGGATGGTGCTTTTCTCACTCTAATAGTGCTCACTGGACAGTTCATTGATTGCTGAACGAGTGTGTTTGGATTTTTGGAGAGGTCGACTAAAAGCTTTGCTTAGCATTTACCCACCTCTGCCTGAAGAAGAAGCCAAGTGGTGAATTGGAATCAGTGAATCAATTTTTCTTTTTTTGTAACTGCCAAGCACTTCTTTGTATTGACTGTGCAAGCATCACTTTATTTGCCTTAAGGCACTTTCTGTCAACTGGACTGGAGTCATGTATTCTGTCCTCACCAAGCTGTCAGCATTCAGTTTATTTATTTATTTATTCATTTATTGCGTACAAATCAACTTCATGATGAAAGAGTTGGGCTTTGTGACTCCATTGACTGCAAGGGCCTATTTTCATTCTGGAAAAAAAGATAAGACAAAGTCTGGTGGAACAAAAATGGTACAGGACAAAAAATGAGAGCCTATCCCCCTCCTAGACAGAATGACTGTCTATTTTATTTGTTTTGGTTGTCAGAGGAGATGAAATCGTGATGGGAAAGAGGCCAAACAGATACGTCTGAGTAATTGGCACCTGCGTCATAACAGAGCTGTATGCCATTTCAGATCTTTCTCTGAGAGAAACGGCCTTCATTTTAATTTCAAACCTGTTCACTAGGTTTTATCATATCTGTAACAGAGTCTCTGTCACCCTACTGGATCAGGACCCAGTGTTTTCAAATGTGCATACAGTGGTGTTAATGTCTCAAGACTGAGCATTATTTTTTAATTAAAGGGACATTATCATCCAATACAATTTGCCGCTTAAATCATTCCCAGATAACAAATTATTCAACTTCTAACCTTTTCCTGGTGATTCAACCCCCATGAAATTCAAATATTGAACAAAGGGTGCAAGCAAACTGGCTTTACTCCCTTGAATGGGGTGTGCCATTTTATTACAGCAGTCGCTTTTTTTGGCGTTTAGCTGTGATGTTACTCCGGCTGCTCTGCAAATACACTACATACAACACACACAGTACAATTGCCGTCTTTCCACCGCTATTTTTGTGAAATGAGCAAGCTAGCCAGCGTGTACGGAGTACCTTTCCAAAACCATTATGGAACATTAGTTTGTCAGCTAGCTGGCTAGTCAGTGTTGACTGTGAATTTAAAAACCATGCCAAGTTCAACCGTGAATGTCTGTCACTCATTACGGTGTATCAAAGTGATGTAGTTCAGTACAAACATAAAGCTCTGTACAAACAAAAATTTTCTCAACTGATTTCATAACTTTCATGTGACACGCTTATTCATAAGATCCTCTATATCATGTATATCCCCGGAGTAGGCTACCGTACTGCACAGTGGGTTTCTGTCACTTGTCGTGTATATTTGTATGTCAGTCATGCAGACATAGTTGAGGTCTAGGTGCAGGAAATCTAACTTACCCGCTTTCTTTCTAGGCAGGTGATTTGTTTTAATAGCTGAATATCACACAAAAGATGCGTAATGTTCAAGTATTACCACAATGCATAATGCGTGAATGCAATACAGATGAAGATGACGGCCATAGTAAGGCGGGATGACGTCACTATTTACAGCGCCCCTAGTGGTATTTCCTCAAAAATGCCTTCCGCTAGAACTGTCATGGTGCATTCCATGAACTTAGCAATAACATCTAAACAATTCGAAAGGATGACCCCACATGAAAAATTTTTCTTTGGTCTTTGTAATGTTACAATATCTTTGGGTCTTTTACTTTGCTTCTGGATCAAACTATCCTCAGTGATTATTCTCTACTTTAGTCCACTCAAGAGACATCGCCACTGGCAAACCCAGTCATAGATATTAGTTAGCATATTCCCTATAATTAGAATTGTATTCCATTTGTCAGAAACTGCCCTCTGAAATGTATGTGCATGTGAATAGCTGCACAGTGATGAAACTCAGGGCACATTTATGTCCCCGCACTGTATTTTATCTTCAAGGAGCATGATAATGTATTGGACTGTGAGACATTTTTTAAATGCCCATCATTAATAGTTGGTATATCATGGTACGGAGTTGTCCATCTGTATATATGTCTCTTTGTCCATCCATGAAGTTCCCAAACTAAAGTTGTAGTTTTGTATATGGGTGAAGGAGCACATATGCGTTTTGAGATTTTTGGAGATGTTTTACAAAGGGTTCCCCTTTCCAATATTAACTTTGCAAACGCAAATAGTCCCAGACTTCTTTGTGGATTCTTGTATGGGTCAAGACCATTGACTGTATATAACTATGGACAACCCAACAACCTAACAGCTCAAAAGTGAGGCCAGAATATCTTGATCGACATTAAGTGGCCGGCTGCAGTATGAATTATAAACCCACCCCCTCCATGTTAGTGGTAGGGACGCGGGCCACACTAAATAAATTATTTGTCAAATATTTTTTTTCAGAAGATGGTGTCTGTCATTTTAAGCATTTCTTACCACACTGATGTACAACCCCAATTCCGAAATAGTTGGGACAAAGTAAAAATTGTGAATAAAATCAAAATGCAATGACTTTCAAATCACACCAGCCAGTATTTTACTCACAAAAGAACAGAGATAACACAGCAAATGTTGAAACTGAGAAATGTTACAATTTTATCCACAAAATGAGCTCATTGCAAATTTGATGGCTGCTACAGGTCTCAAAAAAAGTTGGGACAGGGGCCTGTTTACCATGGTGTTGCATCCCCTCTTCTTTTTAACACAGTGTGGGGCATTGAGGAGTCAAGTTTCTTGAGTTTAGCCATTGGAATTTGATCCCACAGTTTTGGGTCTCCTTTGACGGACTTTTTGTTTAATTATGTGCCAAGTGTTTTCAATCGGTGAAAGATCAGGATTGCAGGCAGGCCAGTACAGCACGCGGTCTCTTTTACGATGAAGCCATGCTGCTGTAATAGCTGCAGTATGTGGTTTTGCATTGTCCTGCTGAAATACACAAGGCCTTCCGTGAAATAGATGTCGTCTAAAGGGGAGCATATGTTGCTCTAAAACCTTTATATACCTTTCAGCATTCATGGTGCTTTTTAAAACATGCAAGTGTCCCACACCATATGCACTAATGCATCCCCATACCATCAGAGATGCTGGCTTTTGAACTGAAAGCTGATAACAGGATGGGTGGTCTTTCTCCTCTTTAGCCCTGAGGACACAACGCCCATGATTTCCAACAAGAATGTCAAATTTGGACTCGTCTGACCACAGGACACTTTGCCACTTTGCTACAGTCCATTTTAAATTAGCCTTGGCCCACAGAACACGGCGGCACCTCTGGATCATGCTCAACAATGGCTTCCTTTTTGCATGATAGAGTTTTAGGTGGCATCTGTGGATGGCACGGTGGACTGTGTTTACAGACAGTGGTTTCTCGCAGTATTCCTGGGCCCATTCAGTAATGTCAATGACAGAATCATGCCGGTGAGTGATGCAGTGGCGTCTGAGGGCCCGAAGATCACGGGTATCCAGTAAAGGTCTTCTGCCTTGTCCCTTACGCACAGAGATTTTTCCAGTTTCTCTGAATCTTTAGATGGTGTTATGCACTGTCGATGATGAGACCTTCAAAGCCTTTGCAATTTGATGTTGAGGAACATTGTTTTTAAAATATTCCACAATTTTTTTACGCAAGCCTTCACAGGTTGGAGAGCCTCTGGCCATCTTTACTTCTGAGAGCCTCAGCCTCTCTAAGACATCCCTTTTATAGCCTATTATGTTACGCACCTGATGCCAGTTAACTTAATTACTTGCTAAATGTTCTTTCAGCTGATTCTCTTATATATTAATTGCTATTCTGCCCTTTTTTGCCTGTGTCCCAACTTTTTTGAGACCTGTTGCAGCCAGAAAATTTGAGATAAGCTCATTTTGTGGATAAAAATGTAAAATGTCTCAATTTCAACATTTGAAATGTTATCTATGTTCTATTGTAAATAACACATTGGCTCATTTGATCTGAAAGTTATTGCATTTTGATTTTATTCACAATTTACACTTCGTCCCAACCATTTTCGGAAATTGGGTTGTACAAACTATGTTCAAGTGTTCAATTTTACTGATAAGTTTGGTTTTATTTAGTTATTTGATACTGTAAAAAGGGGGTATAAATTAATGATTGACAGCCACTCTAAGGGAGGAAGTTGCTGGCTTATTTCTGGGAATTCTTTGGCACTGGAATGCGACCATTGAGGATATGTTAACAATACAGATGCCTAAGTTGCAAGATCTCACTACAACTGAATATAACCCATTGTGATTTGAAAGCCCAACGAAAATTAACAGTAGAATTTACTTTGCTGTGAAAATAGCATTATGCATCGCTCGCAGCAATGCAATCACTGATAAGTAAAGCCAGTTTGCTAGCTAAGCAAGCTAGTTTAGCAAGATTCTATAATGGGCCCTTGTAAGTTAAGCAACGGAAATCGACGGTAAAAATCTCTTTTCTCAGAACCCAGGGTAATGTACTGTTAGCAGCTATGCTATGTTCAGCACAAAGACCTTTTTTACCATCAATTTTCATTGCCAACATTAATGTAAGTAATCTAATTCCAAATCTTGCTAGCCAGCTAAAAATGGTTAGTTAGCTAGCCCACTAGTATATCATGATTCACTGATGTTCCAAGTGGTTACACACACACACACACACACACACACACACACCTACCTGAGTATTACAACATGTGCAGGACAAACATGTACGTTAAAACTCAACATGAAATGCCCGCACACTTAAATCAGCTCACAAAAACTTATGTTACAACAGTTTCAGCTGATTTAACAGTGAGCGGACATTTCATTTTCAGTTTTAGATCATGATTTATTAACAGGTTACCTAATTAGCTAGCTTTCTAGCAAGGTAGTTAGAACAAACGTTAAAGTGCATGATAGCGAGGGGTCCATTTTCCCGCTGACTGTTTAGCTACTCTTTTCGAAGGGATTGTATGAAGTAACTGAACTACGTCAATTTTAGCCAAAAGTCGACATGTTTCGACCTATACGGTCTTCATCAGGGCACCCTGTGTATAGGTTGAAACATGTTGACTTTTTAAACTGTTTAGCGATGTTATAAAGGCTTTTTATATACTTCTTGTGAGGGAAGGGGTTTTTAGTGGAGAACCAAGAACCAAATGCAACAGTCAATAGGTATCTGAAAGCCAATCAGCCGATTGGCCTCTAGGTCCTGTAGGACTGGGGACAATCCAAACTAACCCAAAGGGAGAAGAACAAAAAGCAACCCTATAAAGGGCGAATATACAGACTCAGAGAAGTGCTGCTTAATAAGCACCAGCAAAACAAAATGACAAAACAAGAGAAAGGGTTTAAGGGAAAAACCAAAATGGTAGAGATGGCAATTTTGACACCGAAGTTCGAATGACTTCAAAACGTTTTAACACTTCCAGTTCCGACACGGCGTTCGAGAGATGTTTAGAAACGTCACGTAATCGCTATCCGTCCACCGCGAAAGGTTTTAAAAAGCTAAGGGAGAATACAGGTGTTAAGTGTTTTGTTACCTTGAGCTGTGATGAGAGATTTTGTGAGGATTTTGCTATAGTTGTTCAAAATACAAGAGATTTTCTAAATCTTGCCAGGTACCCTTTCCAGTGTGGCAATAAGTTCAAGCATGTTGTTTTGTTTAAATAAGCTTGTAATTTGATTTCAGATGGTCGAGAAGCAGAGAAGGCAGCTGAATCAAAAAAAGTGCAGCAAATATTATCCCTGAATAAAAATCTTTGAGCAAAATGTTTCTGAATCTAAATCTTTATACCACATTTTATTCATGTGTATAATCTCAATGAGGTGCAATACCAACTAGGCAGAATAAAAGGATTGTCATTGTCAAGTCCATTCATATATAAAAGCCTGACCTGACAATCATTCTCAGTGAATGAGAACATTTAATGGCAAAATAAACAAAACAGTGCCATACAATATGATAGCCATAATTGTACAAAAAAAAAAAAAAAAAAAAAAAAAAAAAAAAAAAAAGTTAAACTGATCATGCCTGTGTCAAAACTACAAATATTTTTGGATTTGTGAAAAGGGGGGCTTCAGCACATCAACACCAACAATAATTAAAGGGTGCAATGACAACTTCTGCCAGTGGATGCCAATGTTGAGCAAGCAAGTTTTGAAACGTTTCAAAACACTTCAAAACAATGGTTTAAATTTTTTGAAGCTTCAAATTTGCCATCCCTACAAAATGGTAAATAAGGAAGCCATTCTCAACTGTGCAAAAGACAAAACATAACTGCACAGAGGGGTCTAGGTCTGGACAAACAGAACCTAAAAATGGCACAGCAAAGACAGACTCAACTCAGATAACTGAAATAATTTAACAGGCTCGGTATTTAAATACCAAGAAAATGAAAAAAAAGAGAAAATACATAACTGGGACACAGGCCAGTGACACAAATGAAATGGGGAGAATCAGAAAAACCAATCCTGTAAGGGAACTCAACCTGAGATACCCCCAAGAGGGCGATGCAGGCTTGGAGGACTGCGGGTGGGGAGAGCAGAGGTTCCAAAGCCATGGACCAGGGAATGCAAGACAGTTCAGAAATAAAAACCCGCAACCTGAACGCAGTCGGGAATAAGCCCCCACTTGGAACAACCTAGTGAAAAAACCCAATCCCAAATGTCCCAAGCAGGGTCGCAGCCCAAAAAAGAAAAACACTGGTCTTAGTAAAGGTCCAGAAAGGATAACTCAGAACAAACAAAAAAGGAAGAGAAAACGCTAAATAATGTCTCTTTCTGGAGGCATATCACCTTAGAAAGAACCCACTAAGCGGATGCAGAATTTACAATTTCTTTTGACAACGATTCTGCCATACCATCCACAACCAACTATACCTTTACCGGCTTTGTGCTTAGCAAGCTTACACAAAAGCACAGGCTGGAGGAAATCAGTGCTTAAATAGAGGCCTGTGCAGAGAAAGAAGCGACGAGGAGTACCTGATACCAATGAAGGCATTCCAGAGGGCAGATTGGCAATTAGTGGCCGTATCAAGGAGCTGCACCCAGAACCATGACACTTCTTGCTTCTTTTTGATATCATTATTTTGTGAGTGCCTGGAACTCCTACATTTTTGGTTATTCTCTTATCCCATGCTTCTAAGCGCGCCAGTTTTATGTTTTCTTTAAAACTTTTTCATCCCATGAGCACCTTATCTTCTTTCATACGTCTGTACTCTGCACTTTGTGTTTGAAAGTTTACAATGACAAAGGTTGGAGTTCAGACGATAAGGTTTTAATTTTGGGGTGTTTTCATGAGTATCAGATGCGCTGTTTAGAAATCTATGCACCTTTCGTACATAATACCCCCCCCCAATTTTTTGGTGCATCCAAAAAATATTGGACTGTTTGAAGTTTATCTATCATGTCACAGGTGCACAGCCAATTAGCCTTCACAAGCCATTTCAAAATCTGTCCCTCCTGACATCACAAGGGGAAGAGACCACCCAGAAGAATGCATGAACTGATTAACTCAGGGGTGTCCAATTTTATCCATAAAGGGCCGGTATGGGTGCAGGTTTTAGCTTTATCCCAGTGCTACAACACCTGATGCCACTAATTAACTGATCAGGGGGTTCAATGAAGACTTCAATAAGTAGAATCAGGTCTGTTAGAGTCAGGCTGTAACAAAACCAGCACCCACACTGTCCCTTTGTGGATTAGATTGGACACCCCTGGAACTGGATGCCTGATGTTGGTCAGTCTTGCTTGCCTCTGGGCAGCCACAGTTCCATGCGAAGTCAAAAACAGAACAGATTTTGAAATGGCTTGTAATGGCTAATTGACTGTGCATCAGGTGACATGACAGAGGACCTTCAACACAGTGAATGCGTTTACATGACATTAGAAATTGAATATTGGGTTAGTCCAACTAACACGGACTTGTAAAATACAACATGAAACATGTTAGTCTGACAGGAATCATACTAAATTGAATTTCTCATAGTCGGAGTAACACACCCAGATAATACGGTTACTAGTCACATTAATCCTCCATTTATACGCTTGAATTGAACCAAACTGGACTATACGCTCTGCGCATGCTCCACAGTTCATCGTACAGTGCTTTGAACTGGAAGTCCTGTGGTCTTGCAAACACCAAACTGGGGTGCGTTTCCCAAAATCATAGTTGCTAACTAAGTTAGCAACTTACATAGTTTGTCCATTCACAGTCAATTGGTACAACTATGTAAGTTAGCATCTGTGCTTTTGGGAAACTCACCCCTGATTAGCAACAACTGTGCTCTGCCCAGCTAGCAAGTCTGTACAGAACAGTGGCAATCCTCGTCTGAAAGGGTATTGGTGCTTGAACAGTCACGCCTTGGGGGCTCATAACTTCTTCCATTAATCCGGATAATTTATCGAATGACATGCGCGTCATCCAAAAATTTTTCTACCACTCGTCATTGGAAACTCTTTCAGAACGACTCTCTCTCACTAGTCTTTACTCCTGACCCACATCCAACATGCATGGAAAGCCCAGGGGTTCGTTTCCCGAAAGCACCAATGCTAACTTACATAGTTGGAACCATAGACCGTGAATGAATGAACTATGTTAGTTGCTAATTTAGTTTGCAAGTATGCTTTTGGGAACGCACTCCGGGATAGTAGAGAGGGCACAAAGTCGCCTAGCCACGGCTAACGCCGTAACCACTAGGGATAGCATGCATCTCAACTGTACAAAAAGCATAGCATACAGCCCGTATGAAATGTACAGAGCCGTAAAGTTGACCGTGTTCTCGCCACCCAAAATGCTACGAGTTTGCTGCCAGTTGACTTGCTTGTCGATTGTTTGGTCTGTGATGTAATTGGTCAACCAGAAAAAGGTCCAACACGAACAAGCTGAAAGGGGGCATATTGCCACCTATCGCAGCAGAGGCAGACATGCTTCAGTTAATCAATCGATTTTTCCAAATGCATGTATACTGGGACAAGGACGGTAGTCTGATTAAATGGCCTAAATGAGCTGTTACCGTAGCTCGACTTAACTGTGTGTGTAAACATACTGAGTGCTTCCAAACCCTCTCCTTGCCAGCCAGAACCAAATGTTTGTTGCGTGCCACCTTAAGCATACCTAGTGCAACTAATTTGTTTGCATATCCTTTGTATGCCATGACTGCTAGAAGTTAGTGATGTATGGACATCACCAGACGTTGAGCATCTTCCTTGGTAAAGCTCTGTCAGGACTGTCATGCTGCCATCTTCAGTTCTTGCTTGTTTCAGGGAGTTCTGCCTTCGGTCGCCTCTTCAACATGTAAAGTGCATGGTCAATTTGATTCAGATCTGGTGATTTACTCAACTAACAGAACCAAAATAACAACAAGTGTCACTGTTCTGTGAATTATGGTGCTCACTGTATATACAATTAGTGCTTTTTTAAGCAAAAATAAGTTTGATTTTTTAAGATTGGATCCAAAAAATAACACATAATAAGCAAAATGGAATGCGAGTAAATTAAGTCCAGAAGACCTCACTATGTGTAAAATGTAATACACATTATGGGAGTTTCAGATTTTTTTTTTGAAAAAAGGGGAGGATTAAGAGTGACAACTGTGAAATAGTGTGGTGCCTTATAGAATAAAATGTTTTGAAGGGTTAACCAGATAGCAGAAGTATAGAGAGATTAATTAATATGCAGAAGCAAAAAAAGAATAATAGAACCATGAGATTGAGCTATTAACCCCCCCTTCAAATTCCAGAATGACGTTTTTCCGGAGCCACTGTTTACCTGGACCCGGGTCGGGGGGCGTCTCCTGGATGGGAGTGAGGAGCGAGACGGGCGGGAGCTGGTTCTGGAGCGGGTGCCTGCTGAGCTGAACGGGTCCATGTACCGCTGCACGGCCCAGAATCCTCTGGGCTCTACAGACACCCACATGCGACTCATCATCTTTGGTGAGTTTCCTGGTGCCCTAAAGCCAGAGGAGGCAAATACAGAGGTCAGAAGCAATTAAAAAAATAAAAAATTGCTTACTGTCCCACTTACCAAGCTGGCCCATTGTAAAGCAAAGGTTTACCTTTTGTTTTATCAACACGTGTTAATTCTTCATGTCAACAAAAGTCAAGTCACATCAATCCCCTATTTTCTTGAGGAAAACAAGTTTATTACGTTTCACCATTGAGAGATGTTGAAATTAAAAATGGTGCCAGAATATTTTATAGTAATGATTTCACTTTCAAGTTCAACCTCTGAGCACTGGCTCATTGGCCGAGCTTGTGTGACTTCACACTGGAAACCAGAATTTCTTTACCATGGGAAACTATAATTTGAAAAATAAGGCTCCAGGAGAAAAATTCATGTATTAGTTATTGAATTAAAATATGGGGATTGACTTATACTCCCAAAACCTGGAGTTTCCATCTCTGCTTGAGGAGGGTAGTGAACAGTGCTGTTTTAAGTGTTTTTTTTCATTGGACTGATGTGCAGAGGGCTCCACATGTGAGCAGTCTCTTTTCATGAATGAAGAGGGAATTCATTAACTTGAATCACTGTGATGAATAATTAATTCTCACAAACCATGTGATTAATCAGAGATTGAGTTGGGAGTAAATTGCAGCCTAAAATTAATTACACAGGAAAGGCAGAGCTTTTCTGAGAGAGGGACTGTACCTGCAAGTCCCAAGCAGCTGGAACATTTATCATTACGAGGGAGTGAATCCAAAAATAAATCATGAACTACTGGCTCCTGAAAATAAAATGCAACATCAATGAACCACAATAATGCTGACTCTACAAGGATGAGCTTTACTGGAAATTCATAGCCATTTTAATACCAAACATCAATGTTGTGCATGGCTATATAGTTCAGTTTCTTCCCATTTGACAGCATTCAAGTCAAGTTGCAGGTTTAATGATATGTGGCCATATTCCAGGTGGTTGAATTTTTGTCAATTTCATGCTTTATTAATGTCTTTGAGGAAAAATAGCACTTAAATGCAAATTAAATCATAAATTGTATTCTGTAAGATACAGTGGTGGATAACAGTTATGATCATGCTTTGCGATTGGCCCAGATCCATTCCATGCTTTCTGACTGAAAGTTAGACAGCACTTGAATCAGTCTACATTAGCCATTAGAATTTCTGCATGTGATTGTGTTGATTTTCTATGCAAGTTATAAATGAATAACTGGTTTAGGAAGTATTTATACTCTTTGCTATGAAAAGTTTACATTGTATCCAGTTGTAGGAAAATCATATGAATTAATTTGCCTTGATGTAATGAATTACTTTTATATCATCATTGGAGTTCAGGCTTTGCATGTATTAACCATACACTACCGCTCAAAAGTTTGGGATCACTTGGAAATTTTCTTGTTTTCCATGGAAACACACATGAAATTAGTCTGAATAGGAAATATAGCAAATGAACAGAACATGCTGACATTGTCTGAGTTAGAAATAATGATTTTAATGGAAAATGATGAATATGTACTTCAAACTTTGCCTTCATCAAAAAAAAACCCACCTTCACTGTTCATACTGAAACTGGTGTTTGACGGGAACTATTTAGCACAGCTGCTAGTTGACAACCTGTCTTGGCGTCTTTGTCTTAAACTACACACTCTCAGATATTTGTCTTCTTGCACAGTTGTGCATCGGGGCCTCCCTCCTTTTTTCTGTCCTTGTTAGTGCCAGTTTGTGCTGCTCTCTGAAGGGAGTAGTTGACAGCATGGTAAGAGATTTTAAGTTTTCAATTTCTCGCATTGAATAGCCTCCTTTTCTAAGCACAAGAATAGACTGACGGGTCTCTAAAGGAAGTTCTTTCTTTCTGGCCATTTTGAGCCTGTAAACAAACAAACAACTGCTGATGCTTCAGGTACTAAACCAACCTCAAGAATGCCATGCTCCCTTTTGCGCTCCCTTATTAGTTCAACGGTTTTCAGCTGTGCAACACATTTGCAGAAGGGTTTTCTAATAATCAATTAGCCTTATAAAATGCTTAACTTGGATTAGCAGCCATACCAGGAGATTGATGCAGAGGACTGACAGTTGCAGATAATAGGCCTCTATGCAAAAATGTAGATCATTCTTTGAAAATCATCTGATTTTTTTTTTTTTTAAATTTGACATCTCCAATCCCACCCGAATCTGGAATGCCCAATTGGTGAACTATGTACAAGGCTTGCTCGTTTGTGACCCCTTGTTGCCAATTCAGGACAGTGAAGACAGTTCACGGCTCTCCTCCGAAGCAGGTGCCTGTCAGCCACTGCTTCTTATATACTCATTGGTTGAATCTTCGCAAGTTCAGAACGAGGCGGAGGATACCCGGACAAGAACAGGCTTAGGATCTTCCTGACGAGCGCCCGTCTGGCCAACAGGAGGCGCTTGAGCAACGAACAAAGCTATTTATTTTATTTCCCTTTCCGCAGTCCTTCCCAATTCGAAACCCTGTAGCGCAATAGCCAATTGTGCGCTACTCTGAAAAAGCTGCCGACTACTGCCGGTTGGTACGACCGGGGCTCGAACCCGCGACGTGATAGTCACTTCTGTACTGCAACGCAGTGCCTTAACCGAGTGAGCTACCCGGCAGCTCTCAAAAATCATCAGATTAATTTTAATCGTTTGTGAAATGGATAAAAATGTATTTTTCTTTGGAAAACAAAGAAATTTGCAAGTGATCCCAAACTTTTGAGCGGTAGTGTATATATTTAATATATTTTGCATATATTAAATTATTAAATAATTTGATTGAGTGGTATATCATTGCTGCCAGGTGTGAGAAAATCCAGCCATCATTTCCACTGTCATCACAAAGGGGAAAAAATCATTTTCTGCCATCTTGGTCACCTTTCAGGGTTTCAAGGAATCACTGAGGGTGATTGGTATCATTCCCTGCACACATTCTACAGTGCCGACTTACGAACCACTTCCTTTTACTGAGGCAAAGCACAGCAGGCCCTCGAGTATTTAATTGACCTCTGTATGACAGTGTGACCCTCCTCTTCCTTTTACAATAACTTTGTCTTTTCTTTTTAAACAAGATGATCCAGAATACCACCACACAGGGAAATCGTTTAATAAAGTATTAAAATGTTCAAGCTGTTGCTTTGTTCCTTGCAAGTATGGTCTCCGTTTAACTAGGGCATCGCTGCAGGTTTGGGAACCCTGCCATTTTTGAGAGGGTTCTTCTTCCAAACTTCTTCCTCTGTGTGACCTCTAAATGTTTACACAGTAGTTGCTGCACTGGTGGTTTACTATACTGGTAGGCTTCTTGGAATGGTTCATTGGTAAGTGTCACTTGACACGTGATGAATTTTGACCTTCACCAGGTCAGGTAGCCTGATAAAATGATGATATTTAGTGAATATTTGCCATAAATGAATTGGTCAACTTAATAAAATCGGACAATACAATGAACAGAATGAATGAAAATGTGTTAAATACACTACCAGTCAAAAGTTTTTGCACACCGTAATATTTTCTGTAATTGTTAAAATTTTTTATATTTTGCTCTTGTGTAATAGCTCATGCTGGTTGTATAACAGAAAGTTAGAAGAACCAATCTAGAAACCATGTATACAACAAAACAAATTAAGAAAAACCAGGATCAGTCATTTTGTCAATATTTAAGCAGATCAGTAATGATGGTCTAATCCAGTGCTTCTCAAAACTCTCTCGGAGGACCTTCTGTCCTGCATGTGTTAGATCTCTCCCTGCTCCAGCACAGGTGATTCAAATGATCAACTCATTATCACGCAGCTTCAGGGGGTTGACAGCGAGCTGATCATTTCAATCACCTGCGGTGGATTCCATGTGGATTTTTCTTGTAAATGTATTATTTGTAATAAACAAGTAATGGGTTCTAGTGACTACTTTGTTTTAAACATGTGTAAGATAAAGACCTGACAAGATCTTAGGGTATGCAAAAACTTTTGACTGGTAGTGTATACAGTATATTCTTGTTCCTCACTTCTACATGTATTTTGGAATGCAGTCTCATGCCCATGAGGTGACGAATGCTAAGAAAGAAATAAATTTTATAATTAACTAAAAATTTGTCTGTGCATTTAAAAGACGAGCCATCTTCATTCAGAGCCCAGAATGAATGAATGGAAGTATACGCGCATAATAAAATATACTGTCTTAAGTAGTGGTAAATGGTTTCTTTCGTAGTTGCAAAACACGGTCTCGGGAAAGTGTGCTTTTGGTAGTGAGACTTGCCCTCACTGTTATCGTTACATTGGCAGCCAATTCAGCAGTTCTTATGCATTATCTGACATGGCAGAAGACGTTTTATGGAATGTGTTTCTGTGGCGTCACAGATGATACACTTTGTCGGGGACGACAGCTGACACATCTGGTCATTCTGTCATCCCTGCAGTCTGGATACAGTCATTTAATGGACATTAATGCATCCAGAATCTTTTCTTTGAGACTGGCCATCATTCAAAATGTTTGATTCTTCTGACATTCATTTGTTTGTGGCATTTGAAGTGGGAATGATGTGACTTTGTTTATGTGTGTTTTTATTGGCCCTGATCTTCAACTTTTCATGTGCAAAATGATTTCTCCCAATGTGATTCACGACCATGATCCAGGGAACTGTGCTGCATTTAGATAATCATAATGAGGTGTTAAACTGAGAAAGGATTCGAACCCAGACACTTGACATTTTGCAATGCTTACCATACCTGATGGTCATCATAGACGATAAAAACCACTTTGCATTTTTAATGCCAATCAGTATATATTTGAACTCATTCACAGCAAAAGCCTGTATGAGGAAATTCTTTTATCCTGTAAGAAAATGGTGAAACATTAATGTTCATTTTTCGGCACATAAATGAGGTAGCAGGTTCAATCGCTTTATCGTTAATGACGTGAGTCTGAATATTATTATTTGCAAACTGAGTACACTAACTAAAGTCTTGTCAGATTCCAAGGAAGTGACTCATAAGAGCAGGCCCTTTTTCCTTTTTTTCCACAGAAAATCCAAGTTTACTTTGTAGTTTTTCCCTGGTAATATACTATATTGGTAGGCTTTTTGGAAAAGTTGAACTTTTTCTTGGTCAAAGTATGGTTTATTGGCCATTTGGTGGTGCTAGAGAGTTTGTGCTGAGTGCCAATTTTGAATGTGTAAACAATTCAGAAAAAAATCTAAGAGTCCATTTTTTTCTTCCACAGAAAACCCAAGCAAGAGGAAAAGAGCACAAAATCAAAGCAGTGAGTAAATATTGTACTCTAGTGATAACAATCAAACTGAAACTAATTTAAAAAATTTAAAAAAACAATCACAATAAAGAATGGTTGAACTCTTGTCTCAGTCAATACATAGATAATTGGCCTTTTAGCAATGACCAGGATCTGATAGTGTGAAGAAAATTATGAATTTATACACTAATAATGTCACAATGAATGTAAAAATGGCAAAGATATTAGACTTGGACTCAACAAGAAATCATAAAGGAACTTGTACAGTACATACTTCAACAGAAACATTTACAGTACCGGTTAAAAGTTTTAGAACCAATTTTCTAATATTTTTGTTCACTTTTAGTGAAATGAGAAGCTTTCTGTCATGTAAATAGCCTGAAATTGCACAAGGAAAGATGTGAGAAGTCAAAAATAATTAATTAAATTTGGGAGTAAAGAAAATGTATTTGGCAAAATAAACAGGGAAACAAATCATTTTTTTCCTGATAAAGGATGTTAAATTAACCTAGCTCAGTGCAGACTTTAATTTCCCTCCTTCACATATCCCCTGGTGTTCCAAGGTTGAGATACATCTTACAGACTGTTGATGCAGATAGTGAAATTTGACTCCATATGCAGATGGTACAAAAACATTAAAGCCCTGCTCGGGGGCACTACTCCGTGTTTAGTACCTCCATGGGGATGAGGGACCTTTATTTACTCTCTAGCCTCTATTTTAGTGCTAATATATCATGATTAAAAGAGCTTGTCTGATGGATCCCTCTCTGCTGCACTTGTCCTTGGAGGCTCAAAATGCTAAAAGCCTTTAAGGAATATCTCAACCCCTTCTTTCAAAGCCCACCTGTAGTGAATTGCACGCTGGTAATGCAATGATAGTTTGTTTTTTTTTTGTTAATGTTTAATGAATAAACCATTTAGTATTCATTGCTTGATACTGCTGGTGACTTAAGCAGATATAATGGATGGTGTGTGAATGCAGAGCAGGAGTAGAGGCTTCCTGGAAGGCTGCAGTTTCTATTGGATGTTGTGTGTCTTGGTAGCCAGTTGTTTGTCATTCAGAGCTGGAGCTGTGCCCTGGAAGTGTAGGACCAGCATGCCCCTGTAAGCGCTGTTTTTCGCTGGGTGAAATTTGAATGCGCAAATTTTCTGAGCTGATCCTGGTGAGCAGGTGTGCTGGCTGGGGCAGGATGGAGGAAGTCATTCAAAGCTGCTTTTCATGCAGGTCCAATTGCTGACAGAGCAGCGCTTTGCTGCAGATTTGCTGCAGTGCTGTCCTGCACTTGGAGAGTGAGGGTGAAATAGTTTGCTCAAGAAACCAGTTTCATTTTGGTCCTCCACAATGGAATCCCAGTTTGAAGCTGAATTTTAACCATTTGTCATTCTAATCTCCTCCAGCTACCTCCTTATTCTGGCAGACTGCTAACAGAGCAGCCAGAGGAGGGCGCTAACACACACAGCATGATACCAACCCAACCTCTCTGGGTGGCACCACAGCCAATCAGGCGCCTCTCTGCAGGCTTGCTGGCTGTGGGTTCATTTGGTTTGGAAAATAAATGAACCTGCCACTCAGGAAGGCTTATCATGCAACAGGGTTACTGAGGCACTGAGCCAGATAACTACAGGAACTGAATTATTGAGATATTCTGCCGGTTAACTACCGAAACAGGATTACAGAGATAGCTGAATAACTACACCGTGTGACTAGCACCTGGTTATGTTCAGTTCAGTTGTCTAGATAATTCAGGAATTCAGCTTCATGAAATGCCTCCCTGATCTGACTCCAAACTATTTACGCATATTTCCATGGATCTTATTTCTTTTTTATCTATTGAATTGAGAGATTCAGCTTTCACACTTCACCAAAGGGCACACATGTGATGTTCAGTTTGAAAGTCACTCAGTGGATGCAGTGTAATTTAATGGGAATCACAGTAGGCTTTAGCTATTATCCCCAACCTCTTTGTTTTATGGGATCACAAAAACTTACCTGCGTGTGCATAGAACAAGACCACATGCTTAGATCTTCAGATCACCCTCACTGATATTCTTTGTTTTGTTCTTTATAAAATGGAGCGATGCAGACCATTTGAGTCTTCTGCTTTAACATTTCCTCTGGGACATTTTCTCATGACTGCTGCATTGCTTTACGATTCATGATAATTAATGCGCCTCACCGTCCGTGCTCCACACAAAAACAATTAAAATGAAAAAAAAACTTGTTTGAAAACTCAACCTTGATACAAGTCATGATAACACTGAAGCATGATTACATTATTATCTAATCTGTCTGAAGACCATTTTCTCTCAGGTGACCTTTCCTAAATATACAAGATTACCAAGAGAAGGCACACAATGTCTTAGAGAATACTGCTGCCTCCCACTGAAACTTGATTGAGATTTATAATCACAGTGATGTTCTGTCTTTATTTTTGACTTTCCATCAATAGAGGCAGGTGTTACATTTTGACAAAGTCCAATCTTAGCCAAAAGCAGTTTCCTGTATAATGAATGACATTATTAGTATCTCGTCTGGTATTTATTTGAAATGTTCTATTTGTGGATGACAACAGTTTCCTTGCCTTGGTTTGGTCCTGTGAAAGTCATTGTCTTCAGTGGGAAGAGGATTGAGGCGGCTAACGCTAACGTGCTAATGCTAATGCCTGTGTCCCACATCCCCGCAGATGCAGCCTCCTATAACAGCATGGCAGCACTTGCGGTTGTGGCTGCCATCCTGACAGTGACTCTGGCGGTGACGTGAGATTTCCGAGCCTCTTGAACTTGATTTAGGCCTTTCACTGGACTCTTACTCAGCTCATCCTCAGTCTGTCCATCTGTCAATTCGTCCGTCTGCAGGGACACAAGACCAACTCCCCAGAGAGCTCTGCAAGTTTTTTTTTTTAGGAAAAAAAAAAAACCTAAGAACACCATGAAGCATGAGAAATGGACTCGCCTGCTGCCCTTGAGGCTTTTTCATACGTTTCTGTCCTCATCTCGCAGTAAACATAACACCTGTCCTGTTTAAAGAAAAAAAAAAACACCTCCAACTTGGTTTTGTTATGTCTCTAAGGCCATATAAAAAAATTAGTTGGTTATCATCCCCGACCGACTGGCAAAAACTGTGCCGAGCCAAATTTTTTTTTTTTTTTAAAAAACATTTTTTTCATTGAAAAAATGTCTAGAATCGCATACAACCGTGAAAAAACAGTGCGTCAGTGATTCAAACTTTGCGGTATTTCGATTCAACTGGGATGACTGACTGGCCCTCTTGCGAGCGTTTGTTGAACCACGCCGCGCATGCTCAAATATCTAAACAGTCTTCAGTTAAAAAGTGTTTTCACCAGTTTCAGTCTTTCATTAAAAAAAAAAAAAAACTCCCGCCCGCCTCACTTTTTTATGCCCAGAAGGATGATCACCAACTTTTTTTATATGGCCTAATCATTTTAAGAGGGACATTTGTCTTCATTTCTTGGTTTATCTTTCTTGTGGGGAGGGGGTTATTTTTCTACCATATTTTCTAAATTTTTTTTTTTGTTTAAAGAATTCCCTTGATTGCTGTGGGCTGGCCTACTCTGTATACCGCACCCATCAAGTTCCACTGCTGTCCACCTCTGTATACTATGCAGATTTAATGAACTGAAGGCAGAGGTGTCAAAGCACTGTCATACTTGCACAATGTCTACTTCATATTTTACTTTACTTTTTTAAGTGATTCATGATTGGAGTTACCAACAGCATTATACTCAATACTGTGATGGTGTTATTTTCCAGGTAGATGAGCAGAAATCTCCTTTTTTAAATGTATTTTGTGTACATTTCTGTAAATAATAGTAAAGAAAGAACATAAAGGGGTCAGGGTAGCGGAAAACGAAGGAAGCTGACTCAGAGATACAGGTTTTATTTCATGTGATGTTTAACCCCATAAAGCCAACTGAAACATATATGGATCCATCAAATGCAGCTGTTTTATTCAAACCCGTGGAAATTCTGGCCAATTTTAAATTCTAGTAAAGTGCCGAGGGTTTCCAATGATTCTGCTGAATTACGAAGAAATGTGTATAAAATGCTGTACAAAATCTAAATGTTTTCCAGTTGATGTAATACTGTGGCCATAAAAACATGGTCTCCTGGGTTTGAATATTTCTTTCAATAAAAGTGATGTAGCTTCAGTGAAGCGCTGCAACCAGCTGATACAGAATGTTTGTGACATTGTCCTACAATATACGGTACAAAAAAAATGTCTTTTCTGACTTTGAACCTACGTAAGTGAAAGTTTTAGTGAACGATTAGTGGTTAAGGGGTTAACCTCTTCCACCCGGAATTTTCAGAGCCATGCCATTGGAGGTACAAAAGCGCTTTACGGTGAGGTTATGGAAGGGCATGTTAATTCCAAACCAGTTCCCATTTACTTGTCCTAATTAGGAGAGAGAAGGAACACACACCAGTGTTGTTGAACATAGAGATGTGAAAAAAGGCAGTCACACACTCGTTGCCACGATTCAATGATTCATTTGCTGAATTACTAACGGTTTTGACACAATTCTCTTTCAGTATATTAAATCATCTCCCACTGCCTTGAAAAAGATTCGTGTTAAAACATTGGTAATTTTATAAATTTTTTATCACATCGTGGCTGCCATTGTCCGACTAACCTTCTTCACGTTTAATCAGCAACCAAACATTAATTTGCTCATTTGCAAAGACTAATCAGTAGAACGAACAGTCAATTTGTTTTTGGCTGGAAACATTGTGATCAGGCTTTTTCCTATCCACATTAATTATAACATAAAACATCAGTATGTCTTGAGAAGATTCTTAATTCTGTAGCTCACGAAATGGCACACAATTGTTAGCTAGGCTTATAAGTGATGCTGTTTTGCGCCAATGTTCGTAATTCAATATGCTGAAGATGATGTTTCCCGTTTCACATTTTCTTTTAAATACGGAAAAATTTTGAGTAAGTACCATCTTAAAATAAATTACAATGCTGAAAAAAATTCTATAACAGGAGATTGAATTCAGAATAAGTTATGGATTAATTATTAATTGCCATCCTTTCAATATCACGTGCATTGCATTTACATTGTAATTGCAGCTCATTGGTGATGTTTTAATTCATTATTACCAATTTCTTAAACATTATAGGCCTATGTATTGGCCTTGATTATTCAGTAAAGAAATTGCTTATGCTAATTGATTATGACCTCCGCCCAACGAAGTTGAAGGAGGTTATGTGATCATTACCGTTTGCCTGTTGGTTGGTTTGTTGGTTTGTTTGTAAGAAGGATTACGCAAAAAGTTATGGATGGATTTTTGGTGGAATGATTAAATATTGTTCAAGGAAGAGGTGATTCGATTTTGGGAGGTGAAGGTCAAAGGTCAAGGTCAAGGGCATGCAAAAGGTCACAAATACATTAAAAACATATTTGCACGAAGACTACAGGACTGCATAAACACAGGGGTTGCCAGCTAATACTGGCAAAAATAACATTGAGTACATTGGCGGAGGTACTTGCGCTCTCTGACTGCAGCTCCAGTTATTCAGGCAATCTTATACAGAAACAGGTTGAGCAAAATTATGCATAAAACAGCGCAAGGCTTTGAAACCTCTGATGGCATACCACAGTAGGTCCCTTGGAAAGTCTGGGAGCGTTCAGGTTGAGGAAATTAAATGAAATCAACTTAGTTAAAAAAAATAAACACGCAATTTTTCATCTTAATTTGTATGTTTAATAGCTCATCTCTGTATGAACTGTACCAATAAGGAAAACAATTGCAGCTATTTGGTTATAATGACATGCTAGCTGTGCTTTCCCTATTGTTGGGAGTCCTGAATAATGTTTATTCTCACGTCACACTACCACAAACTTCATGTCAGATACAAAATAATTTCTTCTAAGATGTAATCCAACAATAGGGTAGTCATCTCAACCCTTTAAAATGAAGTACATGGAAAGGTAATATGGTTTCAGTGAGGCCATATCCAGCATCTTGGATTATTTAAGCACTAGCTGAGAGATTTAGGGTCCCAGTAACATGCAGGAAAGACAAAGACTTTGACTGAATTGTGATATAATTGTTTTGAAAATGGACAAAAGCATTTCTTAAAATAAATCACATTTGCGGGACTATCAATAAACTTGAACTCCATTCACGTCAGTTACTATCCTTGTACAAGTCAGTATTGCTTTGTAACGTTTCTATTTTGATGAATGGTTGTTGCTTACCAAAGCATTGATCATTCAACAAATGACTGATCACACTTGTTTTGAGTTCAACAGCACAGATGATTGCAATGCCTCATTTTTAACAGCCAGTACACCAGTGTACCTTTGAGATTTCATCAGAGTCTCCAGTTTCAGAAGCTGATACCTCACTGTTTGCCGCTTGGTTGAAATATACACATCAGACGTTGCCACAAGCAAAAGCAAATAGACTTCTTTGGAATGCTGGCCTCAGAAGCCTTTTTAATTCTGGCAAAATATTTGTTTTTCTTTTGGATTATGGTAACATCATCATCTTGCCAGTTTCTGAAGTGGCCTTTGAAACTGCCGGTGTCTTTAAGTCCAGCAACCCACAGTAATCTCTTCCCTGTTGCTGAGGTTTGATTTTTACTGTTAAATTCAGCCTCCAGCTAATGGTCCTGAGAAGCATCAGTTTCTCAAAGTAGAGGCTCTGATGTATTTGACCACTTGCACAGTTGCTACTTTGAAACCAAAATTAAACATTTTAAATACCTGTGTAAAAGATGCAGTATATTAGCAATGAAAATAATATTTTTAAATGCAATTCTGAATAGATTTTAAACACACAGCCAAGACACTGACAATATTACTAATTAATTTTAATTTTTAAGTAATTGCTTTTATAATAAATTTTTGCGTTTGATTGTACAGCCAAATTTTGTTCTCACTGCGGAACCAATGATCCAGTGGGTGGAGCTTGGTCTGATCCAGCTCCACCCACCCACTGCCAAGTTCTGTTGGTTTAAAAGAAGGATTTAGGTCAGAAAAAGTTAAATAACTCCTGCCTCAAGCAGCTGCCACTGAATGAGTCTAATGTATCAAAAAAGATATCAATTCATCCGTAAGATATCAAGCTAGTGAGCCAATCTGATGCAAGATATTCCACTCCCATAATGTGAAGTACAACAGAAGCTAAACTTCTTTCATTTGCAATACTTCATGGTACACCGGTATTTAGGAATAAAGTTCTACTTTTGTGTATAAAAGGCTAAAAATAAATCACTTTCTCTGGAAACTTAATTATTTTCAGCTCTGAAGGCACCAAAATGAATGAAAATTTCAGTAAATGATGAGGACAGCTGTCTTGAGAGAATAGCATACTCAGAGTCTAACCAGAAATGGAAGGTAGCTGCATAATTAAGCACTGACTGTCAATTTCAATCTAAAAATTATCAGTAATTCCAAATGGTAAGGCATATTATATACAGGATATCCTTTCCATCTTTATTTTAATAGTAATTGATAAAATGCAAGTGAAAGAGCGCGTAAAAGTTCATTTTTCCTAACTAACAGAGTTCTTGTAGAGGGAAACAAGTGCTTATTTTATAGCCTAGCAGTGTATCGTCTACCCTTGGAATCACATAGTCAGGTCCAGCTTGCAAAGAAAAATATCATTTAGATGTTCATCTTTGACATTTTTTTTCTCAAAGTCAATGCATAAATTTTCTGCAATGACCATATTCAAGTGAAAAAGGCCCTTGGTGAGGCTGAATAACAAATGATTGTATATTCCCAAGAATGAGATGACATAATTGATTTTCCACTTCCACTGATACATGGTTATTGCTGCTGAATTCATCAACAAAGTTTGTTCAACCAGTCTAATCAGTTACGACCAAGATTTCAAAACCCATTTTTACCTTGATATTTAATGACATTAAAGTGGTTTTTTTTTTAACAGAGTAAAACCTTCGTAAGTGTTCAAAGATTTCCAGTGATCCACAAACCAATAAAGCACAACAAGATCACTGCTAATCCTCCAGGTCTCCTAACTTTAAATAACCACATAGGATTGAATCATTTACCCAAGAGTAAAGTCCCTTGATAAGATACCAGGTGTGGCTCAGGCTGATGTTGGCTATGCAAACAGCACAGGCAAATGACTACATCCTGGTTGAGAGTTTTCATAATGGCATGTACCAGCAGTCTCTACCCTTTTTGCAAACAGCAGCTTTCATATCCCTACAATCACTTGCATAACACTGCACTAAATCATTGTTCGATCAGCACTATTTGCAAGCTGGTGAACACAGAGATAAAGTACACCATCATGTTCAGTCCATCCCACAACTGAACCATGATGAAGTCTTCATTTTTTTCCCCATATTTGGTGTGTCATGGTCTGAAAAAACAGCTACTGTCCCTAACCTATGCTAAAGGTAAAGGACAATAGACGATGCATAATAGCTGCAGTGCATGTGAGTATATCTGCAAGGCATGACAACAGAAGAACAACAACCACGGGAGCCATTTTTTCCAGAGCCCTTAGCCTTAGAAGGACTGTGAGTGAAGCTCCGCCTTGCAGGGCGAGGAATGCAAATTGTTGAGTGACATTAGGAGTCCTTAAGGCATACCGTCAAAGACATCCCAGAGAAGGAGAAGGGAAAGGGCAAACAGAGATACAGCACACATTAATTCACATAAATGGACATCCTTGCCGTTAATCAGAGGATTTCTGCAAAAAAAGACTTAGCAATTGATACATGCTGACCAGTGGAATGCATGAAGGTGTTAAATGCAGAACGTGTTCAGTCAGGGAGATTAGCCATCTCTGCATTACCTCTCAGGACCTTCTGGACTTGGGCAAAAAGAAATGGAGATGGTAGATCTCCTAGACACAGACACTGACTTACAGCTAATTGGGAAGTTGACCCTCACTTTGGTTGCCATAGTACTGATTTCCTGGGGTTATAAATTCTGCAGCTCCAGGGGCTCGGCTCAGCGACGGAGTGTCCAGGATCAATCCAACGGGAACGGGAATTTCCAACATCTGACAGATTCGCAAACACCTGCAGGAACCTGCATAAAATGTAAAGCTGAGCTGAAACCAAACAAGGCAGAGAAACCAGAGGGCATGCAGAGGGAATCGACAGAGTGGAATGAAAAGCTTTCAAAGGCTCCTCAAAATGGCTGTTCAAAACACTGGGAATACCCGGAAGAGATTTCCAAAACAGGGATTATGGAGACTAAGAACTATGCTGGAGACACTTTACAGGATGAAGCTGGTGAACAGTGCAAATCCCCTCCTAAGAATTCCAGAAAGGAGACCAGGGAACAGAACGAATACCCCTGGAGTACGTGTGAGAAAGAAGCAGTGGAACATATCAAATGCCACCCTGATGGCTTTGAAAAGGGTACTTTCAAGGACCATGAATACTGCCCTAAGTTCACATCGACAGGCAAACAAGCGGAAGTACATCAGAGAGTGCCACATTTCAACTACGAGGGCTCTAAGGAACAAGTTGCTAATCTTAGCCTCCACAGCACCTTGCCCCCACTGCTTTCAACTGAACAAGGTCAACTAAGCCCAACAGGTCGGCGTTCCCCGTGCACATTGAGGAAACTGGAGCAAAGTGCGGGTGTCCGCCGGGAACTCAGACAAGACCTGGGAAACCCTGGTTCCTCCTCTAGCTTCCAGTCCATGGTGGAGATCAGGGTGGATGATGCAGATTTTTTACTTGAGGTGCCTGGGCAGAAACAAGTGGAAATGCGCGGGAAGATCTATGACTTCTACGCAGAGTCCTCTTCCCAGTCCTCAGACTTCCAGTCTGGCTCTGATGTCTTGAGACCAACAGCAAGGAAGTATGAAAACTTTTCATCGAAAGACTCTCAGCACACAGATTTGGCTGGGACACCAGCAATGGAAGGAGACTGCAGGACTGGTGGCAGAAGCACAAAGCCACCGGTTGTTCCAGGAGCCCACTATTCACCCCAGATCAAGCAAGATGGTGGAGTAAGAGAGTCAAACCCAAATAGCACTGCAACCCCTTTATCCGCAGATCTGTTCTTCAACCCCGAAAGTCTGACAAATGAACCACTAAGCATCTGGGAGGCCAAAGGAAGGGCTAACTTTTCATCGACACCTCTAGAGAGTGCCGGACATCCAGAGCTGACCCATCTAATAGATCAACTGGACTTGGACAACTGTTTACAAGCCCTGACTCTTGCCAGAAAGCACAGACATGCAAGTCTTGAGGACTCAGCCCTGAAAATTATGTCAGACAACTACTTACAGGTTTTACATGATGCAAAACTATACGGGACTCTGAAGGCAGAAGACCAGAAAGAGATCCAGAATCGGAGAATGAAGGGAAGGCAACATTTAATGGTGGCCGACATTGACTCTCAAGACTGGATGAGAAACCGACCAATGTCAGGGTCGAGTGACTCCAGGACATCTAGTGCGTTATACTACTATGATGACGACAAGGACACCTGGCATCGCTTGTGTCCCCTCCCCAAAGAAGTGGCATCCAGGGGCTGCGCCATGTGCACAATGGACAACTATCTCTTCATTGCTGTGGGTTGTGAAGGTTCTGGCCGCAATGTGGAGCCTTCACGAAAAGTACTCTGCTTCAATCCAGTAACAGGTGCATGGAAGGAGATTTGTCCCATGAATGAGGCCCGCCACCACTGCAAACTGGTGTCCCTGCTGGGCCACGTGTACGCCATCGGAGGGGATGGCCTCAGGACCGTGGAGCGGTATGACCCGCGGGCCAACAGTTGGGCCTTCATAGCGCCTTTGCCCCGTGACACCTTTGCGGTGGCCCACCGCGCCGCTGCCTGCAGTGGGGAGCTCTTTGTGTTGGGGGGCACCCCAAGGCACATGCTGTTGCGATACAACCCCCAAACAGACACCTGGAGGCACAGCCTGATCGCTGCCAGCAAAGAAGGGACCACAGAGATGGTGGCGGTCAGGAACTCTCTGTACCGGTTTGACGTCAGCCCCTCGCAGGGCATTGCAGTTTTCCGCTACCATGCTGCGGCTCGCCTGTGGTACCAGTGCTGCTCCAAGCGGCTGCCCTACCCCCCCGCATTCCAGTGTGCCACCATGGGCGATGTCATCTTCTGCGTGAACCGCGAGTTCACTTTGCGACTGCTGGCGGATGAGGTCTCCCCCACATTCGACAGGATGGACTTGAAAGCTCTCACTGTGGCCAGTGGTGTCTTATTCCCTTTTACACTGGTGCTTCCTGAAATGAATTCTCTCCAGACCAGTGTCTGAGCAAGGTCAGTACGCTTCTAGTGAGAGCAAGGCCTTTAAAAAAACATAAATGCCAGGTTTCCTTGTCATTGTAGTCTAATGATAAGTTCTTGAAATCCATAGTCCTCAACTCTCAGACCTATTCTTACAGTGCAATGCCTTAATGGTAAAAGTTATACAGGGTGCTGTGTTCATCACCTGCTGCAATACTGTATACAGTTGCTGAGCATTGCTTCAATTCACTCAAAGGAACTTGATTCTCTCTCTTTTGCTGCAATGGAAGAAGTAATGAATGCCTTATTGCAGTAATTACACACTTTATTGAGGATGAGAAAGGTTTATATAACTGTTATATTAGGCTTAATTATTTCAAAATTTCAAATAAAAAAGAAAATATATTTCTTATTTTTGTTCTGCATGCTACTCTGACCAAAGAATACTTTATTTTTATTAAAATGTTCTGTTAAAAATATGACTCTTTCCTCTCAAATCAAGGAAGACAAGAAAGGGAAAAAAACTATTCAGCAAATCAAATCAAATAAATATATAAACAGAGCATTCATTTATTTTAAAGTTAAGAGTTTTACCAGTAATTTTCTATACAAGCTGTCATTGACCTGCCACTAAGACTCACACTAGTGAAGTGCTGTCTGCATTTATTAAATTGTTCTGAATGCATATCGCAAAAAAACTAATAAATTTTTGATTAAATTAAAGATGATTCAGAAATTTAATATTGAACATTGTGCTGGCATTGTACTGTTTGGTTTGAGGTCATTCAAGGACTACTGGTCTAAAGCAAGCAGGAAAACCTTCAGCAACTGAAACATACTGAAGAAATATGCATAAATTGCAGCAATTATTACCTCAAACTTTCCTGTAAGCATGGCCTCACAAGACTGTGCAGTGAGATCTATGGGAATAAGAACATTTTTAAGGCCTGCTATTTCTATAATGTTCTCTCCATAATCCATATAAGTGTACACGCAAATCAAAGTTTGAAGTCAACACTTAAATTAGAGCGTGGTTCCACCCCTATGGAGTAAAATGCCTAAAAAAATACAGGCCCAAGGCTCCTGTTGCTTACCGGCAAACAATCATCAAGTGAAGATACATGTTCTGAAAATTTCATGTGAAGTTTCATCTTCAAATCATGGAAGGTCAATATCAAGGTCATGAAATGAAAGTTCACATTATAAGACCTCCTATATGTCTGTAAGACAATCCTAAGCTCTGAGGCAGTTTTGCTGATACAAGTAATTGAAAATTCAATATGTCAATAGTGAACTTTAAAGGTCACAGAGGTCAAGTTGAGGTCACTAAATGGACCTCTTATGGGACTTCCTAGATGTCTGCAACACAACCCCAGGCCATTTTAGTCATTCAAGTCATTGAATATTCATGAGGTCAAGTTTGATCTTCAAAGGTCAATATGGAGGTTAATAAATGGCAGTTCATATATGACTACTTATATGTCTCTAACAAAAACCTAGGCTCCATCTGTGACCTTTCTGGCAATACAAGTCATTGTAATTGTATTACGTCACGTTTGACCTTCAAAGGTCACCAACAGTCAAGTTGAATGTCACCAAATGAAAGTTCATGTGCGACTCCCCGTAAGTGTGAAATACAAACTTACGCTCTACTTCAGATTTTTTTAGTGACACAAGTCATTGAATTTTCACCAGGTCAAGTTTTACCTTCGAAAGTAAATATGAAGGTCACCAAACGAAAGTTCATATATGACTTCCTGTATGTCTCTGATACAAAACCTAGGCTCTGTCTGTAATGATTTTGGTGATATAAGTCAGTGAACTTTCACTATTAGAAGTTTGACCTTTGAAGGTCACCGAAGGTCAAGTTCAAGGTCACCAAATGAAAGTTCATAAATGACTTCCTTCGAGTCTTCAATACGCATATATTTTCTATCCCCAATATTTTCAAGTCTTAAAGCAAAATTTTGCTTGACCTCGAGTCTGACCTTTCATTTTTTTCCATCTTGACTATTCTCTGTAAGACTCAATGTTGAAGTACAGCACCCTCATTAGACCCACTTCCGTCAATTCAATCAAAATGGCACTCGCACTGTACATTGACAGTACCAAGGTGAGTTGATTGCATGATTTAGAAAAAAATTTATCGAGCACTTTTTGAGAAATAATTTTTTGAAATTTCTTCTTCTCAGTCCTATCTTTTAACATTGGGGCTAAAATTTCAAGGACTCATAAAACGGAAAAAATGATTCAATCAAAAATCGCAAAAAACATTTGGAGAAATGGTCTAGTAGTATGTTATGGCAAATTTACAGGAAGGTTCATCAAGCCAAAAAAAAAGACAAAAAAAATGTTCCGGATGACGGACATAAAACCACAACAAAAGCTTACCGGCCTTTTGGTAAGCAAACTAGAAGTTCAAGTGAACTCGAAACTCAACTAGTTTCGAGCCCATTTGGGAGGCAGTTACAAGGCTGAAATGAAATGCCAAAGTAGGTTATGTCCTAAAATGTCTTGTGCAAAGTTTCATTAAATCTGAAGAATGTTTGTGACTGCTAGAGGTTACAGGTTATTCAAATACTTAGGTGTCTATGGGTGAAGCAATGTAAAAGGTCACAACACAGCCGTTTTTCAGAAATCGTGAAAACCCTTCATGCAATTGTTGACACATGTAGTCTAATACTTCCATACCAGGTTTCAGCTTTTTATTTATATTTGACAGGAGTAAAATGGACAAGTTCAGTTTTCCATTATGACAGCCCTGCCGCGCCCACTTTTGAGAGTGGGGGGGCTTTGATACAATCACAAAGTAGTTCATGAGCTCCAGATCTTGCGTATAAAGTTTTGTCAAATTTGATCAATATTTGTGACCGTCAAAGGTTACAAGCCAATTTTCTTTGCTTTTTTTTTTTTTTTTTTTTTACAGACAGACAATAGATGACAGACAACAAGCAAAAGACAACAACGACAGACGACAGTTTACACCATCTTAATAACTCAAGCTGGTCAGCGAGCAAGCAGTTGAATTAACAAGCTGATCAATGAACAATTGAGTCAGTGACACCCTTTAAAACCCCTTGGGGCAGAATACAAATAATGCCAATTATTTCCTGTTATGCATGAGCCTATTTAGGCTTTATAACTCTGTATTTGTGTCACAGATACTCTGGAAAATTATTCCAGTGAAGCAAGGCATTTGGAAATTCAATTACTGAATTATTTACGAATTAAATTTCAGAATTTACAGACGCCGGCGTCTAAAACTGTTTTGATGTCTGAATACTTAACAAACCTCACGTAAAATGAATACCATTTAGTAAAGAGGCCAACATTCTTGTCTCTTGCTGTGCAAAATTAGTCTGCCTACTTACAGCAAAAAAAAACTTCTGCCTTCCCCTCTCGTCTCCACGGAAACTGTGACAGAGCAGAGATAAGGACAAGTCTTTAGACTTGCATACCACTCGAGAACAGCACAATTACAGGAATACAATTATTTGCCGAGAGAACGCAGATAATTAAACACTGGATACTGCCTACGTGCTTTGAAAACAGCTGGCTGCATTTCAATTCCTGAGTCCATGGACTGGAGGCGGCTTAAACAACAGCATTAAATAACGAGGAACTGCAGTACTGACAACAGAGTGCCATCAAGCAGCACTCTGTATGTGGGCATGCGTTTTTCTGTTGTGGGAGAGAGTTTGTATGCGTGCGTTTGCATTGTGTAGAAGTGAGAGAGTGTGTGAGTATGTGTGATTGTTTGTATGCGTTCAGGTGTGTGTGTGCGTGCGTGCGTGCATGATTTAGCATGCTAGTGAGAATGAGAGAGAGAGAGAGAGAGAGAGCAACTTTGGAGGACATTATCTTGAAAAATTTAGATGTAACTTAAATGAATTTAAATTAGTAAAGACTATTTGTGACTTTGTGTGGTATTCAACAGCTCCTGATAATTCTTCAACAATCCTGCCGAATCCAAAAGTCTAAGAGCAGTTTCCTTCAAGATGTTCCAACAGAAAGCAAAAAAATGTTGACAAATAGTCAAAATAGAAAAGAAGCTGGCAATTTTAGCATCGAGAGTAGGCATTTTAGAGATGAAAGGCAGCATACATTTCACAAGCAATGATATCAAAATACAGCGAAGACATTTTTTTATGTGCTTATTACGTTAACTTATATTTAATATCCGAGAAATCGTAACCATTTTCAAATAGCCCCTAGGTGGCAGTCATGATCTCTGATCAGTAAGCTGAAGCAGTCAGAGCATTAACAAACGCTGCAGTGTAAGCTGGCAAACTAGAGTTTGACAGCACATTCAAAATCTTGAAGGCCATCTGTCCTGTGACTTCCTATTTTCAACACTTTCATCAGCGCCAAATTATGTCTTTGTGTAAAACTGAAATTAATTAAATGTCAAAAATGAATTTAAAAGAACGCATTCAGCAGTTCATAGGAGTTTGGTGGGTTTTGAATGAGATTGGTTCAGTGAAATATTGTGTTAATGATACTCAGTCTCAGATTACATTGCTACTATAAATGCATTCAGCGGAAGCTCTTACCCAGAGCGATATACAACACAAAGTGCATCAGTGGGTACAAATGAGCTGAAAACCCCAGAGGGTGGTGATTCTCAAAGTGCAGTATGCGACCACTCGGATAGGACTTTTATTGTTCAACAAAGACTTCAATAGGACTATCCCTGGAGATCATATAAATTAAATAAAAACAAGAACAGTTACAATCATTATTCAATAGAACTAACAGGTTACAAAACCAGGGTTGAGCATTAAGAATAAAGAGGTGAGCCTGATGCAGATGCAAAACTGCACTCCAGATGAAATAAGAGCATTTTGTTGCCTTAAATCACACTCATCACCACAGTAGACCAATTTTGGCAAAGCATAATTACACCACTAAATGAGCAGCAAGCTCAGATGATTATGAGTCAGCTCCCATCTTTCCCCAGCCACAAACTGGCATTAACTGCTAAGCCAAGAACACTTCATAGCAATTGTTACAACATCCTTAATAAAACCATTTTACTGCCCGGGTAAGCTGTGTGCAGATTTTCACCATTCAGAACAGGCATGAGAGCAGGCTAAACCCACACTGTGGAAAGATACATTATTTATTCTTATACGTTTCACTTCTTGTTAGGAGGATTGCAGGCAGTAGCATCGTGCCTTGTTTCCACTTTGTGATGCTTATATTGTGATTCAAAAGCAGGTCAGTTCAAGTGAAGATGAGGACAGTACACAAACAGGAAGAGAGAAGAAGATGGAATGATAAATGCTCCCAGGCAGGAGGAGCAGAAGTAACGACAAACTACATTCTACCTTCTTTTTCTTTCGTAATAGACTATTAAACAATGTAATTGACAATGCATTTTCATAATAAGAAACAATATAATTTCATTTATTCTGTGATTAACTACATAAAACCCAATTTTATGTCTTTGCATGCTCACAAGCACACGCACACTTGCATGCACACCAACACACACCAAGATTCCTAAAACCATTAGTCAACATTATTCAACCAGTAGGGTTTTTGAAAAGGGGAACACAGGATCGCAAATAAGAAGAACAGACAGCACACCGCCATTTTCAAATACATCTCTGTGTTTTATACAGAAAGTCTATGCCAGGGCCAGAAAATTTCTAGGCCTACAAAAGCCATTGGGTCAGCTTGCACCCTGTTTTGTCTTTTCTTCTTTATTGACATTTATGGGCTGAAATAACCAGCCTACAATCCAACTGTCTGGCCTTCGCAGAGCAAAGAGAATAGGAGAGAATAATGCCGTAATTTTGACCGATGACTGAAAAATTGCTGCATTTCTCGGTCTTTCCTTTCAAATCTCAACAGGTCAGAGGGTCAGGAGTATCACATAAAAGGCTACAGAGAAATCAGATGTGAACCCTTTCATCCATGCCATCTCAAATGCTCTAGGTGCATTTTCTTTTGTAAATGTATTCTGCATCCGCATCTCCAATCTTTGCATTTATTGCATTCAATCCACCACTTCCATGTCCTTTCGTGGGAAACCCAAACCAATGTAATGTATCCATTAAAAAATAAAAAGGACAGACTGAGCAACAAAATGTCTTCTCTCAACAGTGATATCAATTATCTATGGGCATTTAAAAATGCAAATTAAACACTGCATTCATATTGGGTACAAACATGGACAAAGGTGAGGGAGCAGCTGACCACTTTTCAATTTATTATTTTCGTTCAGTCACAGAAGTGAAGACTACATAAATACTCAACATTCTTGGGAACAGAGCATTTATGTGCTGGCTCCACACTTTCTTGAAGAACTGGTTGGGAGACGCATTGCCTCATCATGTTGACATCTGTCATCTTAAATTTCGAGAAACATGCTGACATGCACAAGACGGATATAATCAGACTGACCGTGGGCAGAACAGAAGGAGAACAGGACCTAGTGGTAAAACTAAAAATTCACTCTACAAACAGATCGCGTAACAAATGCCAAGCATGCTTCCAATGTCTCAATCTTCTTCAGTATATAGCAGCAAAAGTAGAGAAATGCTTAACTTCCCTGTTAGTTCACATTACACGCGCACATGCTCGCGCGCGCACAACACTCAACACGCCCACATTTATACCAACATCCACATTCGCGCGCGCCCTCTCTCACACACACATACACACACGCACGCACGCACGCACACACACACACACACACACACACACACACACATATTCAGAAGTTTGTTCGAACCAAAGGGATGCAAATCTAAGACGCTTGAACCTTTGAGCAAAGCGCTTTTAAGTCGAATCAACTTAAGTATCATTGACATGCAGGTGCATCTGCTTTCCAAATCGAATGGCAAAACTGCAAGATTTCAAGATTAGTCCAGATAGCCCCATTAGGCGGATTATCCAGAAGTCCATACATTAACTCATAGCGTACATCTTTTCTACAATATTCAATCTTACACATCTGGCAAAGTCAAGTCAGCTTGCTATAGCTGGCAATCATAAAGGAACCCCACTCATGCTGTTAAATTCCAAACCTAAACAACAGCTATCATGGGACGTCACATTGGCAACTGACAATGCTACCTTTCAAATGAAGTAAGTCTGAAGAAAATGGTTATCGTTTATATCGAGAACCATAAATGGAATCAGGTCGCGTGCTGAGCAGAATATAGACCAAACACAATTGAATTGTATCATGCAAGGATTCTCCTATTCTTTAAATGCATTACCATCATACACATTAATGTGCCGAAAAATAATTCGATATTAAACACGCCAAAACTCAGCGGAATTGTAAAGATATTTAGTGACATCCAAGATCGTCGAGCGAAGCATAACGCACTACTGGAGGGCAGAACGGGGACTGACAGGAGTTAACCCAATGACTCGGGGGGGTGGGGAAACTGGGCGAGGAGAACAGCCACTCACGGACAACACAGTAGTGCAATATTTCGGAACACTTAAACTGTCAATCAGGATTAATGGTCTATAAAAACTCTCATCTGATCTGAGTCTCCCAGACACAGAGGGAATGGAAACAGACTAGGCTACTGAGCTGTGCGCTGGCGACGAGCGGCACTACCCTGCGTACTGGCAGCCTAAACCCGCACCAGCTCTGACACTGCGTTTCACACAAACTCGTAGTAAGCTACGCGTTACATCTCTTGGAATTTCCAGGCCAAGAATAGTTAGAACTTTTAACCAACTTTTTTATATTTACTTAGCCTCGAAGCAACATCGAAAGAGACCGACTGACATGCGTGGATTGCGTGCTGCGACGGCGACACGTTCTTGCCTAGATTTGACACGGGGCAAAGTTTATGCCACTGACTCATGTTTAGTCAAGGTGAAGCAAATCATTCTCTCTTCTGCCGTAATCAATATTTATAGGATGACTTTGTAAAGGAAACCGTTCACAAAGGGATCGCAAGTTCTTTTGCAAGATTTGGGGGAAAGTTCAGACCACTGCCGACATGAGAATTGCAAGCTAAGGGTCATTTCAGCAAGACGAATTTTTTTGTTGGATAAATAAGCACTGCAGTCGTGGAAGACATTTTTCCATAACGGCCGAAATTCGTAGAAACACAGAGATGGATCTGAAATGCATTGGTTTGGCGGTGCTTTTCCCTATCCAGATCGTGTACTATATACTTAAAGCGAGTGTGTGCTTGTTGCTTCCGACCAAACGGAGGGACTTGAGTGGAGAGGTCGTGTTGATCACCGGCGGAGGAAGGGGCATTGGTCGGCACCTGGCAAAGGAATTTGCTAAGCAAGGAGCAAAGAAGGTAAAATATCCCGCATACACATAGCCAACGTATTGTAAGAGAAGTTTCGTGAGGCAATGCATTTACTAAACTGAAATATAGTTGACTGAAGCTGAGAGACTATTTATGGGACGAAACGTCCCAGTAACGCGCAGTTTGCAGAAGTGACTAAGTTCATTTCCTCTGTATTTGACACAGAAACCTTTCTCTGTGGATTTTAAAATGACACGTTTGACTGCACTTTTTACAGGTTTATTTTATTATTTCATCTATTTATTTGCTGGTTGATGCAGTTTTTTTTAATTGAAACTGGACCTTGTTTAATACATTTAAGCGCATGATTCGCACATGTGGGTATGGATTTTTGTAAACAAAGAGCTTGGAAGGTTGATATTACATGCTTACCAACACGTCAGACTTTGTCCATCGAGTCACACGTGCTGTGGTGGAACCGCCCACTCACCCACATTGCAAAATTTGGTCGATCTCACCCAAGGTAGAAGAATAGGGGAGTATACATGTTTCTGAATTTTTAAAGTGATTTGAAGGCGCTTTTTAAAGCAAGATGAGTAGTCTCGTGATATAATTTGTACTGTTCTATTTGTTTTAACCAACAAAAAAACACAGTCATAGGCGTCTGCGTAGTGATCAGGTATCTCTATCCGTGACGAACCCCCCTCCAGTTATCTCACATTCGTGTCTTGCTGAAGTCCCAGCGTTGCACGATGTGCCAAGTCATGATCTTTACTCGGCTGTTAATTAAATTAAATGAGTGCTGTAAATCTCTGTGCATGTCGCTCGTCTCAGCCCAGTACAGTGACAGATTGTGCTGCTTGCTCAGGCTAACCTATCAGCAGGTTATCCTATTTCACTCGTCAAACGATCTAAGAATCTATTTACATCAAACGAGGTACCCTATTAAATCCATGGTAGAAGCGAAGCATACGTATATTACCTGTTAATAAATTTGATTGCTCATTCTGCCGGGCAGTGTATGGCGATCAGAATAGAATGTCACCAATTACACAATAGACTAGATGTGATTCACAGAAAGGTTGCTCATTTTGTCAGGCGGGATATAAAGTAGATTTCCACCGAAATAACCCTAACTCAAACCCTTTGCATTCCATTTCCGAACCTCGTCTTTCAATTTTGGAAATTTAAACTTTTTGAATCTCCCGACCTTGTCAGATAAAGGTTTAATAAAATATGATTTTCATAAGTTCACTTAGTTCAGTACTACCTTGCACTGGATCAGTGCTCCATGGCCTCGCGTTGCTCAGAATTATGGGCGTGTCCTATTGATTTATTTATTTTTTGAATTTCAGAAGTCACATTGCATTGTGTTTGTATGTCATACTGTGGGGTAACCCTGTTCCTTAGTGCACTACCTGTGTCAGAACTTCGCAGCTCCTTACTGGCATGGTCTGACTGTGTTTTCTGTTGCACTAGCCAGCCTGAGAATCCTCACCCCGATGTGAAAGACTGCCAGTGGTGCACAAACTCTGTCTTTGTGGCCCCCTGTATATGCTGGTTTTAGTTCCAACCATTACTGCAATCGTAGCTATTTATTTGTCCTAATTAGACGCATTTCATGTTTAAATTAGTTATTTTCCGCCTTCAGCCACATTTTGGCTGAAATATCCATGTGTACCATGAAAAATAAAGGTCGCATTAACCTATCGTGCTTATATTTCTATATTGTTAGCAATTTCAAGGAACAAAATTTTTAAACATCAAATCAGACAAACCATAAAACAGAGCAGCAGCTGGACTAAATGTTGTATAACCATTTGGCAAGTCCAGGCAAGTCCTTTGGTAGGATGGTTACTGATTTAGCCTGTGGCATGTCGTAGGTCATGAGAAATTCATTGAACCACAAGCATTATAGCCTGTATGTCATTTTTTGTCCTTAAAACATTCGTAGTGGTAAGCATAACGGTGAAGAACATTAGCACTAGTAAGCCCAAGTGATGAAGAACATTATTAAGTGTAACAGTGATAAAGAACACTTGCACTTATACTCATAACAGTGAGGAAGAATGTTCGCACTCGTAAGCTTAACAGTGACAAAGAGTAGCATTAGTGACATAAAACATTGGCACTAGTAAGCATAACAGTGACGAATAACATCTTACACAAGGGAGCATAGCAGTGATGACGAACTGTCGCACTAGTAAGTCTAACTGTGATGAAGAACATTTGCACTAGTTAGCATTACAGTGATGGGGAAAATTTGCACCAGGAAGAACTGCAGCCACAAAGAACATTCGCATTAGTAAGCGTAATGGTGACAAAGAACATTCGCACTAGTAAGGATAACTGTGATGGACAATATTCACACTAGTAAACCTAACATGACAAAGAACAATGGCACTAGTAACCATAACCGTGATAAACAACATTCACACTAGCAAGCATTAAAGTGATAAAAAATGTTCGCAGTATAACAGTGAAAAGTTGAGAACCATGTGATTCTTTGACTTTGGTTTACTCAACCCTCTTTAAAATACCGTACCTGTGTTCAGGCTATTCATTAGAACTGAATGTAGCATGAAGCACAGAGAACCGTTAAACAGCTACCGTGCAAACAGCAACGCCTGACTCGGGGGTTGAGACACTTCCTCTGACTCTGCTCCAAAACAACTGCAAACAGCCCCATGACTTGGCCCCACTCTGGACTGCTTTAGAACGATGTGCTGGTGGAGGTGGCTATGGAACCCGAACACTAAAGATTCTGAATCACCTCTAGCAATCATGTGTTTGCAAAGCTGACCCCTAGTAAATTCATCTTGTGCAATTTGCTGCTCCACTATTGTGGAAAAAAATCCTTTGACTGCAGTGAGGTAAATTTATGTGCCAATTCTTATTATTTTCCTTCATATTAAACTTGCTAAAACTACAAGCCCAAGTGGCAGTCTTCTGTGGTCCAGTTAGAACAGCTGGGTAACATGAACCCTCACCAAAATGGGCCGAAAACTTGGCGTCACTTTTGTGCCGAGCATTCAGGCCCTTTGTTGGAAACCGTATAAAAAGCAGGATGTACAAGGAAGACTCAAACAGTGCTTGCTTCCAAGGACACTCCCAGTTAATGGCCAGGCCACAATGTGAACGGGTCTGTAAACTCTGGCAAACAATGGTCCTTTTTCAGTCGCCTTGCCACCAGTTCTATTCATGCTTCAGTTGGCGTCTCCGTCAAAAAAACGCCCATAAAATGCGTTTCTCGGAAGGGGTACATTGTAAGAGCCACTAGTTAACCCTTTTCAGCCACCCCAACCCCCCTCTAATAAAAAAAGTCAATTTGGGGGTCACAAATTTTCTCTTCCCCTTCCAAGGGAAACCAGCCAATAAGATTGTGGCATGCTTCCCGCATTTCTGGTTCAAGTTGCACAACACACAGGGTCAATCTGAGGGCAGATCTTAAGGAAGAAAAGACCAATTCTGCTGCTGTTCTGTGGAAGTGGGATTGTCTGAATGCTGATGTGATTTATCGGTCTCTCCTTTCTGTCCCCACACTGTCGAAGGCCTGAAGGTCAGGAAGTGACAGGATATTCTAGAGGGGAAATGGATGTAGCAGGAAGCAGATTTCATCATATGTGCTAAGTGAAAAAGAAAAATGAGATACGGTGACTTTTTTGTTTATCCCTTTTCTTTTTTAAAGCAGCTCCTCTGGAATTTAAACTTGTGTATGAAAAGTATTAGATGGGGCAAGTTTATCAAGGACTGTGTAATGGAGGCAAGATATGAACCTTGTCCCATCTTTGTTCCTTGCTACTCCTCTAGATCTAAACTCCAAAATTTGAGCTCTCCTCGAGATTCTTTGGCTATAACTGAAACTCCACTGCTGTTCAGTCTGCGACCGATCAGAGTTTAAGTTCTTAATGTTTTCCTGCTGTGAAGAGGCACCAGGGGGATCATTTACTGAATTTACTGACACAGTTCAGGGGTATCGTTTACCGATATCCAGCTCAAGTACCTGTCTTCAGTGCAAAAGCAGTGGTGCACCTGAGGATTGGCCCTACATCATATCATTACCGAGATGCGTTGCACTGACACTGCTGCCCTCATTCTGACTTTACCTTATTGGCATTTAGCTTATATGCTTATCCTGCACTTCATAAAACACAAAATAGTGCATTGGCAGGCACTATAATGAAATTCATCCCAGAGGCTCAACAATCTTACAATGCTAAGACACTTCATCCCATTGGATTTAAGATTTTCGTCCAAGAATTCATTTTTAAAATGTCTGTGTAATGTATCTTTGTGCACTATTGTTCTAAGGGAATAGATTGTCATAAACGTAGTAAAATCCAAGCATTACTAATTTTTCTCTCTGTTATACATATACTTATCTTTTTTTTGACCCTCAAATCCAAAATCTAGGCAGAGAGGGGCTAGCATGTCCCTGGCTTAAAATTTGAAACCGCTATCTGGATCCAGCTTTCTTCTTTAAACTCACTACTACTGCTGATTTATTCCGGTCCAGTACATTTTGGAGCCACATATTGAAATACTGGGTCCAAGTAACAGTTAGTCACGCTCATGAAACCCACTATTGAAGGCCTGAAATGAGTCAAAACCGAATGGCAGTTCAGCCCTGCAATAAATATTAATAATGAATTTTAGACAGCTTTTGTCCGAATGCCTCATAATGATTAATGGTGCTGACAAGCTGTCTGGACGTGTCTGATGCCTCTAATCAACTCCTGGAGCAGAAAGCCTTTAGTTTTCACGCCGAAAGCTCCTCCGCTGTGTCATTCCATTCGGTTTCCAGACACATCAGCATGTGGGACATGGAGAGGAGGGGGGGAAAGGGGTTTTTTGGCAACAGATTAGCTTGTGAAAGCATACCGGAGCCTTTGGACCTGTAAAAATAGCTTTCTGCCATCCCCCAACACAAACAGGGGTCCTGTCCCACTCCCAACAAAAACAAGGATCTCACAATTATCCTAATGCAAACTAGCTCCCCACGCTTTTCCCAATGCTAACAAGAGCCCCACACTTAACCTAACCCAAGCAATGGCCTCACATTTCTTACAGCCTAAACAATAGGCCCCACAGTTTTTCCAAGGCAAACCTGGTATCCTTATTTTTCCTAACCAAGGCAACGGCTCCTCACCCCCGAGTAAATAACGGCTCCTAACTTTTCCAAACCTAAACAAAAAAGGGCTCTGTGCCTTTTTCCCCAAAGCAAACCAAGCTCCCTTGCTTTTCCAAACCATGAACCTGCGGATTCACCTACAGGCTTCCCCCTCATCATCTCTCCAATCTAGCAAGCTGAACTCTTCGCACAAGAACCCACGCCTGCCGCCAGTTCTCCTGCCGCCGAAGACTGGTTTACATTTTTGGAATTGCTGATGTCTTTTTTTTTTGTGAGTGTGAGTGTTTGTGAGTGTGTGTGTGTGTGTGTGTGTGTGTGCGGGGGGGGGGTATCAGGGCTGCCCTTCTTCAGGTTTGTTTTCATTCAGCTGATACAAGTATAACGCTGGTTCGTCCAAGAGAAATAAACAGCGCAGGCTGCTTAAGTGCTAGCGCGTCGCATATTGAAACTTGATGAATGCTAGCCTCGTTTCGTGCGCTGCGGTGCTGCTGTTCTCGCGGATAAAAACCGCAGCTCTGTTACCAGTGACTCACAGAACAGACTGGACTCACTTCAGAGCTGACGACTTTACCGCCACAAGAAAAAAAACCCCTCAGATTCCAGTACACCACCAACTTGGCCTCTGAACTGATTCAGAGAATAGGACCTTTCTGCGATCCAAACACAAACAGATTCTTCTGCTTAGATATAATCGCGTGGGCAGGATACAGTTACCACTGCGCTCTAGTGTAACGCACTGCAGATCACAGTTGGGATTATCGCTGCACAGAGTCTGTGGTGAAAAGCAACACTGTGGTAGCATTAAGTGTTCTGACTTTTTCCCCCTGAAATCGTGCAGGCGGTCCTCTTTATTTTTTCTTTTTATACATGGGGAAAGCAGAATGGGTCACGATAATGGGATAACTGCTCAGGACGCATAAGAGTTAGGAATTCTATCAGAGATGAAACACAGGTTTCGAGAGTAGTTTACCATCAGGAATGTGCGATTATTTCATTTTTGTTTTGTTTTTCTTTTGTTATGTAGTCGTAAACTACACATTGTCAACTACATTTTAAGTGGTGAGATGACACCTGCGCTTTTACTCCCAAAACATGACCCGTCCGCGACCCGACAAACTGTTAAATACTTCTGCTTCACTCCTGCTTCCACAGTCTTGTCTTTTCTACAGCTGCTTGTTGCCCATCTATACACCCCCCCCCTTATTGTTGCGTCCGGGGGGGCGGGGGGGGTGTCACATTTAGCGACACCCTGGGTCTTCACACCTTCACAGAGCGCTAACAAGGCGAGGTCACACCAGGGGCAAGCGCCTTTACTGCAGTCATTATGACGCCAGCCTTCGTCGGTGTCACCAGGACGTGTGGATTTTTAAACTTCCTGCATTTCCGCCAGGCTCCATCCTCAGAGGAAGTGGTCAATGAAAGACGATTTCAAAGCCGGGCGTTTGCATGCGCTCAGACTGACCTAAGATTGCGCACAGATAGTGTAGCTGCTGTAGTGAAGTGGGATGGAATGGAGGATACGTCATCCATTTCAAAGGGAAATATGAGGTATACTAAAAATAGAAATAAAAAAATTACCTATGTACGTCACCACAAAAAAAAAAAAAGCACTAGCATGTGACATCTGTGGCAATACTTTTGACTTTGATTTTATTGGGCCCATGACTGGGCAAAAAAAAAAAAAAATGGCAGTGAATAATTCTTCAAACAAATCCAAAACTCACAACACTCTTTTCACTTGACAGAAGTTACACTCTGATCTTCAAACGAAGCATTACTTGGAAGCGCAGTTTGCTACGGAATTTCGCAATGACACGGCCGGCCACTTTACGCTCAGATGAAGCTTGAGCGTGTTTTTAAAGAAAAGTAGGTAGCTGGAGGGTTTGCGCCGCTGAAAAATCCATCTAAAAATGGGGCTCGGTGATCCGGTTAGTGAAACTGAACCCCCCTCCCCCGCTCACTGGGCAGGTACGGCCTTGTTAAGCGGACTCTCTCCCCTCTCCACCGCTCTGAAAAGCTGGCGGGTCTGGGGGGGTGGAGGTATGGGGTAGCACCACCTTGCAGATCACTTACCAGAACTGGGGTTCAATGACAGGTCAGCCAGCTAATTGGAGTGAGGGTGGTGATGTCATATGTGGTGTTGTAATACCCCTGTAGGACAGGCTCTTACCCTTATGGGGGGTGGGATTGGGGGGGGTCTATGGATTCCAGCTGGGATGCACTCAGACCAATGGACCATCACATCAGAGAGAAATGGAGGGGCAGAGAGAGGGAGGGTGAGAGAGAGGGATAAAGAAGAGGGGGATTGAGGGAATAAAAGAGGGAGGGAATGGTTTACGGGCGCAAAGCACGGAAGGATGGTAAGCACATGAATGGGAGGGAATGAGAGAATATAAAATGCAAATGACAAGGAGAAAGAAAAGGGGGAGAAAATGATGGAAAGATTGTAAGGGGAAGGGAAGGAGGTGGAGGGATAGAGGGAGAGGGAAAGGAGAAAGGATGGAGGGGATAGTAAAAAAAAAAGGAATGAGGGATGCCGAGCAACTGGGAGAGAGGGATAGAGCGAAGATGTAGGTCAGGCCTACCAAAGAAAACGGCCAAGCTGAAACAAAAGTTTGCCAGAAGTCTATCTTTTTCAAATAACCAGCAACACAAAATGGAAAACATGCCACCCAGAGACGAACCAACTGCGGGTGTGTATGCGCAGTTGGTTTGTCGCAGGCTGTGCGATTCATATGAGTTTGGTTCTGGTGAAAATGTATGGACTTTACAGTGTTGTGGTGCGAAGTTTTGCAGGAACGTGGCATGTTTTCCATTTCCGGTTGCTCGTATTTGAAAAAGGTAGACATCTGACAAACTTTTGTTACAGCATGGCGGTTTTCTTTGGTAGGTCAGTAGGTGAGACTGATAAAGGGGCATGTTCTGCTGATTTAGCATGGAGGAGAGGATGGAGTTTGGCGCAGTGTCCCTGGTGGCCTACACTCCAAAACACACTCCATAATGCAGTCACACGGTCTGAATACACACCGCGTTCAAACCACCCCATACTAACAGTCCTGACTTTGCATTTGTATTATCTAGTCCATGCTGAGCCAAGCACTGTAATGAGCCTGTGACTTCACTAACTAGCTAGAGCTTTCCAGGTAAACTGTGGGAATTACTGAAGCACTGGGACATTTTCAGTTGGGTCGCAGAAATGAGTGATGTTTCGGGTGGGGAGTGGAGAAGAGGAATAAGCTTTTGTTTCAGCCATAAAATGCACCATCATCGAGAGAATAGAACCTGACTGAGCGCCAATTTAAAAGGGGGGCAATTTAAAGGGGGGAGGAGTACGGAGTGAATGACAGAGTAGTCTAAGGAGAGGAGAATGGGGTCTCTGTGGCCATAGTTTCACCCCTTCAACAAGCCCCAGGTTTACAGCAATTTAGTGAGGGGGTGAAGTGTAGAATGTGTGAGCGTGCATACATTTGTCTGTGTGTGTGTTTATGGGTGTTGGCATGTTTGTGTATACGTATGTGTGATTGTGTTTGTGCGTGTGTGTTACATTCATGAGAATGAGCTTGTGTACGCGTGGATTTTGTGTGTGTGTGTGTGTGTGTGTGTGTGTGCGCGCGCGTATGTGAGAGAGATGGAGAGCAGGCGCCATTCTCGCTCCCAGCTGGGCGTTGACCTCCGCATGACCCCGGCGTCGCTGCGCTAACAGGACAGCCGCAAGCGACTGCCTCCTGAACTCCCCTCGACCTCTGGCCCCGCCTCTCTGCCTGAAACACGACCCGCACACATTCACACCCCCCCTCTCCTCGAACTTTTACCGCTAACGGGACACCGGTTATATGCTGAGTTAGTGACTGATGCAGGTCAGGGTTCAGTGGAGCAGGGGGCTAACATCTTTATTCCAGGTTCAGGCCCTGTCCCATCGTATTTGGGGATATGGGGGACACTTAACCTGTCGCTCACACTCACCCCAGTCTTACATTGCATTATGAGGAACTTGTGAGTTTGGAGGCTCGCATTTTCTCTCCCTGAGTTTGTGTATCAGAAATTAGACCTGACTTTTAAAAAACCAGGCTAGCGCACTGCAATACGGGAGAAAGCACTTTGGGCAGAAAGAGATTAGCGAAAAGCTAACAGCCAGCTCAGATGGAGCACACCAAAATGTTCACTACAACTCTGACGAACATCTCCACATCTTTGCACCACTCACATGACAAGTTTTTGTTTATTTTAGTTTCGTTCTCAGGTTGGTGCTCTTATTTAACGCACCATACGATCGGTTGCAGATGTGGTTCACTTATTACAATTTTTTCCACCAATACAGTTAAAAAGGCTCTTCTAACCATGTGTTAATACCTCCCACTTGTCGGAAGGTTATTTAAAACATGACAGAAAATATCAGGTCATCTGAGACGAGTCGCAGAACAGGTTGCAAAGCCTGTTGGGACAAATGTACTACTTGTAACCAGTGCCTGCAATGGGCTCTGTTCAAATATGGCTCTGATCTAATATTTTGTCACAGATGTTGTAAAATTTTCTAGGTCAAAGAAATTTCTGTAAAAATAGAGCTGTGTAGACATGGCACAGAAACGTAGACCCTAAAAGGTGTCAGTGGAATCCTTCATGAAATATGAGCTGCATAACTGTATGGTTCAATAACTAACAGCTATAGAATGTTAGTTTATAAAAGTCAGTGTGCAAGATATGTAGTGAACAACTACACTTCGCTTCCTCCCCACACACTCGCCCTCCGTCTGAAACTCTGAGCAGAAAATGGCGGGGTCACTCTACGCAGTGAGCCTTGTAATCTCTCGCTGTGGGCGTGAGAGAAAAAGAGGGCAGGCGTGTGGGGGGGTGCCGTGGGTTGAGGCAGTTAGTCCTGTCCACTTCATCTTCCCCTGACGGATCTAATTATCGATGACAGCACCCTCCCAAATCCCCATCCAAACCAAACCAAGAACAATGGCTTAACTCTAAATCGATGACTACACCCGCTCTCCCAACCTCTACCTGAGCCGGAACAGTTTGCCTCATAACCTACCCGAGAGGAAAAATATAGAAATCTAAAGCTTCACAAAGGACAGGACTCAAGCCCTATCTGAGCCCCATTGGTTTGCCATGTCATCCACCCGAAAGGAGTAATTGAAAAATCTGAAGCTTCAAGGACAGGACCCAAGTTGTGGAGAGACGATTAGTCAAAATACCATCTTCCAGCTGGCACAAGGCTCCCACAATGTTCCTGAAATGTTTGGTCAGTGTTATAACATTTTATCAACATTATGTGCTAGCTGGAGTGTCGTCTGGTTTCATGCCGCAGCCCTATATTCCTTTTTTATTTGTTTTTAGCTGTTTGACACAGAGCTCGGCAGATGGAGATTATTTTGAGAAGTGGCAAGGAAAAGGGAAGATAGTGTAGCTGTCACAGAAAAATGAGCTCCATGCGATACAGTGGCTCAAGAGATATAAGGCTGTCCACAATGATCAAATGCTTTCCCCTTGAATCTGTCAGAATTTCTGGCCAGAGTTTCGCAATTGTGTCTGACTAGACTAACTGCACAAATAAATCAAGGCCTCTTGCACTTACAGGCTACACGTTCAGGGAGGACCATAAGTATTTGGGCAGAAAAACTATTTTAAAGGGCTGTAGTTCCCTTTATATAGATAAAAATACCCACAGGATAAACTAGTGAATGTCATCATTGGCACCAGAACATCACATTTAATTGGAGGCCACTTAACTCCACCACATTTATTCATTGACATCAAGTAAACAGTTTAGCGATTACAATCTTTAAAAATTGTATCACTCTCCAAATATGTATGGACCTTGGCACAGTGGCGCAGTGGGTAGTGCAACTGACTCACTTCAAGAAGGCAGTATGTTCAGACCAGACCCAGGGCCTCTCTGTGTGGACTTTGCAAGTTTATCTGCATGGGTTTCCTCCCACAAAAACACAACCAGAAGGTCCACAGATGAATATTAGCTGCTGGTTAACTCTATGGCTTGAACATCAATGTGTATTAATGAACACTGACCCTGTCAAAAAAATAGTAACAGATTAGAAATAAACTGCAGCTCGGTTTTGACCTTTGATCTTTGCTTGTTCTCTCCTCAGCTAATCCTGTGGGGCCGTACGGAGAAGTGTCTCAAACAGACGTGCGAGGAAATCGCCCTCTCTGGAACGGAGTGCCATTACTTCATCTGTGACGTAGCCAACCGTGAAGAAGTTTACCAGCAGGCCAAAGCGGTCAGGGAGAAGGTAGGTGTCTGTGGGAAATGGTCTGAAGTTTACCAGCAGGCCAAAGTGGTCTGAGAGAAGGCATCTTGTGTAAACCAGAGGAGATGGCAGTTTTGCAGAGAAGCATTATTTAGAGCTCTGATTAAGAACACTTAAATAGGACCAGATGTACCAGCCAGATGTAACAACTGTTACAAAGGTCTACTTGCGTTTTACTCATTGGAGTCCCGGGGACTGCCCTGATGATACTTTTTTGGGAAAACATACATGACCTTTTGGACAAAATGTGCACTGGACAAATTGTAAATAGTCTCCAGTTCCAGATTGTTTTCTTCCAGAGAACTAACTTTCTTCTACGAACTGATGACGCTTTTTCTTTGGTTTCCTACACTTAGTTCCATTGGTCTCTTGTGCGCTCAGCACATACAGTAGAGACTGTTGTTTTTTACATGGGTCCCTGGGATTTAGTGCACTGCAGCTCTTGTCCTCTCCAGTCACTGTGTTAGCGCTCTGTCATGCACGTGTGCAGATGAGCATGAACAACAGCTCCTGAGAGATGGATTACTCTTTGTGCGAGATGCAAGGATTAGATAACAGGCGATTAATAAAGCAGTCTGTCAGGAACACAATACTGGATGTGTGCAGGCGTAGGGTTCAGGTGGAGGGTACTGGGTCATGACTGGAATTAGCTGAATAACAGTTTTTTTCGACTGAATGCAGTGGGAGCGGTCCTTGCTCCGGCCTTAAGACGATCTAATGGAGCTTCTCTCTTACCTGTGGGCCCAGGTGGGGGACGTGACCATCCTGGTGAACAACGCTGCAGTGGTTCATGGGAAAAGCCTGATAGACAGCGACGATGACGCCCTGCTGAAAACGCAGCATGTCAACACCCTTGGGCAGTTCTGGGTAAGCAGCAAACCTCAGAACTAGAGAAACGAGCTGGCCTTAATGACAGCAGAAAAACAAAAACACGATTGTCAGCATGAAAACACTTCTCTCACTTACGAAAGACCTATGCATTCATTAGTCAAGAAGAGAATTTTACACCAAACTTTTTTCAAAGTTTTAAGTGTTCTAGAACTCAGCCGCTTTTAGTTACCAGTCATGTTTGGTAAATCACCGGTAGAATGTTGAGTGAACAATATTCTAACTACACGTTTGAGAGTTCACTCCTCAAAGCATTAAAGAACCTAAACAGATCACTGTTCCTCAATTTAGCCAGTTCCCAAGTGCTGCAGTCCCACTCACAGTGTGAGCTATGTCAATAAGCAGAATGTTTTGGCATTTGTGGTGAGGGTATACCAGCCTGTTTGTGGTTACATGACAGCTGTCTAGCTTCTTGCCCCATTGAGTCACACAGCCTTCACCAACCCCACAACTGTAAGTAAAGTACGTCTCTGCCAAGGCAGGAAAAGAAAGGCCAGGTAGTTAAGGTAGCATTCCACAAGCCAAACAAACACAGCAGCGTGCAACTGACTGTTAAAGAAACCCCTTAATAATAAGCTGTTTGCATTTCAAAGACATTTTATAGACCACACCATGTAGACGTCTGTCGTAAAGCAGAGAATGATGATGAAGCCTGCGGGGTTGGAGGGAGAGATACTGAGAGAGATAGTGGGGGTAGAGAGAAAAAGAGGGAGAAGGAAAGAAAGAGGGCTCATTCTTGTAATTATTTTTTACAACCCTATTACCTATTCGAGCTTTTATCGCTATGAGCTTCTCTACTTCCTGGCAGTCAACATAGAAAGGAAAGATAAGAGGGATGTTAAGTGGAATTGCAGGTGAGGATAGGCAGATTCACATGTCAATCATTTACTCGTCAGGCATTCTGGGAAAAGATGTTTCTGCAGAGGATGGTCTGAACATTTCTTAACTGTAGTTAGCTAAGGTAAACCTCTTTCCCTTGGAAAGAAAACACTGGAAAAATAAGCAATTAGAGGTGCTTTCTCAAAAGAACCCGATGACCTCACTTCCAAGCCACAGATTATGCAGGCAGGAAGAAATAAGGACATGTCTAGCTGGAAATATCAGACAGACTCTTTGACTTTTACAGTTTGCTATTCATACATTTTTCAGAAACCAGGGAAAACAAACTAGAGAAAATTTCTGTAGCAGTGATGGGAGATTTGAAATCAAGATGCTGGAAGTTTGAATCGGAGCACTTGGAACGTTACCGAGAGCAGTGGGGGCTTGTCCACTGGGCTGGAGTGCCTCGGGGATCCTTTACTTTTTATTATTTGACCAATGATCAAACGCTGAGCTTGTGAAAACTTTAAAACATCTGCTGAAGAAATCAGGGCCTCCAGTTGGCTGCAGATATCCACCAAAGAGATTAGATGGGGAGAGAGTGGGGAAATGGGGTGGAAAGATCCAGACTTGAAGTGCTACAGGACCCTTTAAGAATAAAAACTGGCGGAGTGAATTTCAGTAGATCATGGAGGGAAAACGGCGCAGTGAATTGGACACAACCCGGTGACAACAAACTGGGTAACCTAACGGCTGAGGTGTATGTCTGGGATTCAGATCCAGTGTAAGATTAGAGCAGCTGTTAGCAAGGCCCTTAACCCTACACTGCCTCCAGGGGCATAGGCCCTCCTTTAGGTTGATCGACTTAAAGTTGCCTTGGATAAAAGCGTCAGCTAAATAACGGTAATGTAATGTGGTAGGAGGCTTGACTGGCAACTGTCGAGGATTATGATTCTGGCTTGCAAAACTAAAAACTCTCATGCTTAAAAAAACCGAAATATGCAGGGCTTCAGTCGGAGATCCACCAGAGCGCTTTTGTTGGGCAGGCCAAGTATGAGGCATCAATGTGAGACATCAAAAGACGCATCAAAAATTAAATGAAACTTTTAATAAGCTCATACAAAGCAAAAATTTTTACCTTTTTGGAGGTTTTTGCATGGATTGTTGTTTCGGTAAAAAAAGAGTCAGCATTTATTCACCTTAGGATTCTGATTCGCATCTTTAGGGGTTAAGTTAGGCCATTGGCCCATGGTCTTCAACTCAAAAATCCACTCCGGGGGCTTAACCCCTGTACTCTCATATTTCACCCCCAAAGGATTTGAGCAGTTTGTAAATAACTAAAAGAAATCGACCTCTCCCCTTCCTCTCCACCACCTCTAGACCACCAAAGCGTTTCTGCCCAGGATGCTGGATCTGCAGAACGGTCACATTGTCTGCATCAACTCCATCCTGTCCCTCTCCTCCATCCCCGGTGCCATTGACTACTGCACCTCCAAGGCCGCGTCCTACGCGTTCATGGAGAGCCTGACGCTCGGACTCTTGGACTGTCCTGGCGTGGGCTGCACCACTGTGCTGCCCTTTCACACCAATACCGAGATGTTCCAAGGAATGCAAGTCAGGTAAGCAATCAGGGATTAACCATCCCTCTCCTCGTGACAGTGAGCACCATGATTCATTGGACTGACATTTTTTTTTTTTTTTGGTTATGAACTGTAGCACTTGAAGTTTGAAAGGATTTAATGACAATAGATGTTTTGGACCTAACAGTTCTAAGGATTCCCTGAGAGGAACTGTCCACTGGAGAGTTCCCTGGGAACTATCGACCTTAAAGGCGCTTTTTTTTTCTAGCATTTACACCGCCATTGGGAACTCCCTGAATGAACGTTAATGTACTTGCGTCACTCAGAGTTCCTCTGGTGTTGCGAAAGCAACTACTCTGAATTTGGAGCTGAAAAAGTCCCTCGCAACGGAGTTCTAAGAACGACGATTGTTTGCAGTTCCTGCGGTGCAGATGCAATAAATAGGGGGTAAACCAAGTTCTAAGAATGACAAAAAGGCTCCCGCAATCCGAAAAGGCCGAATGAAGGTAGAAGTGTGGACTGTCTGATTTAATTTGAGGGTGCATTCATCCTTATTAGAGGAACCATTTAGAAAGGAAAGCACCTTTCGTACATAGCCACACCCCCACCCCATTTTTTGACTAATGAAAGAAAAAAAAAGTACAGGATGGTTTGACAATGTGAATAATTTTCAACATTTGATCTCAAATCCTTTGCATTTTATGGCTACTTAAAGTTTGTGACTCTCTGTGTCTAGTGGTGCATTTGCATCTTTCCTGGTGATGCTCTGCTGAGCCTGTACTGCTGCAGCCATCTTCAGGTCCTGTTTGTTTCGGGGGCTTTTTGCCTTCAGTCTCCTCTTCAGCATGTAAAATGTGTGTTCAGTTGGATTCAGGCCCCAGGTCTCAGCCAACAGAACCAGAATAAAAGAGTGTCAATGTTCAATGAATCACGGTTATAGTATTGATAATAAATAATAAAACTAATCACAAGTGAGTTAATAAATAGTTAATAACTATCAATAATGTTAATAAAAATAACAATGTTTGTCATTTTAACTTCCTCCAGGTTCCCTCAGCTCTTCCCTCCCTTGAAGCCCGAGATGGTGGCCAAGAAGACCGTGGATGCCGTGAGGAGCAACACTGCCTTCGTCTACCTTCCATGGACCATGCATGCCCTCGTCATCCTCAAGAGGTAAGCAGCCAGCACATTGAAAAAAAATTTGGTCTGAAATATTTGCCTTGCAGTGAAACTTAAGGTCATTGGGTCTTTCTCTTGAGTAAAAAATTATCTTGTTTTGCAACGCGTTGCTTGATAAGTTGTCTTACTCTATCGGCTTTTCTTGTGACGAGTAATGCGGTCTTGCCCATTTGGCAATATTGTTAAAGATATACTGAATAGAATTTGTCAGTTGCGAGTTTGTAAACACAACATTAAAACTTGGCCCCTCCTCCCTGACCTGACGACACTGGAAGTGCTACCCTCAGGGTTCTGCCCAGGATGCTCGGAGTGCTGGTTGGAGAATTGTTTGTATGTCAGCATGCGCAGTGCGCGAGCTGGAAAATTTTTAGCGTCAATTCGAAAGCAGATATTGCTTCTGAGTCACCAAATTACTGTGTTTATTTGATGTGCTCCTCGGTGCGTAACGAGATGCCTCTAATTTTCATCGATAGATGCCATATTCATTAACTTGTTTTTCTATTTTGTATCCAAATACTTTCGATTAAATTTCTGAATACGGCTTAACAACTGTCATTTATGTTTCAAACATTTTTTCTGTGGCGCCCGTTGGACAGAGAACAAGGAGCGCGATAAACGTCTTTAAAATGCTGATTAGTCTTGATCTGTTTCAGTCATTTTTCTTGATAAAAGATACTTTAACTCTCCCTTCTCAGGCGTAGCTAATTGTCTTCGTTAAGGCGAGAGATAAAATGAGTCAACTGAAGGCAAAAAAGTGCACATTTCTTGCTTTGTGAGATGTGGCAAAAGTTAACGCGGAAAATCCACAAGAGGTTTTTTTCGTGAAGGGTTAGCTATTAAGGCATGCGAATTAAACATTTTTATTGAATTTATTATTCACTTGCCTTGCCATTCAATTAAAAAGGAAACTGTGTACTTAGCTGCAAATGGATTTTTCATATTGTTGGAAAACGTGTTAACTAAGAACAATGATCAAAATCGGGTAAATAATCTCATCCGTTTCAAGGTATGTTTTCCGCCCCCTCGATTTCCGTCCATTGACCGCCACTGTTATTAAACACTGATAGAGTAACAAGAATGTTACTGTCCTCGACAGAGATTTATTTGGTTTTGCTGTCGTTTATAAAACAAGAAAACTTTTCTCTCGACATGCAAAGTCCAGCGCTACAGAAATCAATCACCCTGCCCGATTATAATTGCCTGTCTTTCATTAGATTGAGACAACCACACCGATCATTTCCCCACAGCCTCAGATTCAATTCACCATGAATACCCAGCACACGCGGGCTCGAATGGCACTCTGTGTTTCCATCACTGTTGGGGAGGTTTTTCAGTATCAATGAAGACCAGCGCAGACGGGGTGTGGGTCAAAAACGAAAGTTTGCTATTCTGACAATAACAAGAAGGGGGGGAGCATATTTAGGGTCATTTATGTTTTATTTCTAGTGATTTTATTGGACACTGGATGCATTCATTTTAACTGATCTTTGAAAAAATAGTGCCGGTCGGGAAAAGCACTAGCTATCTGAACTGAGTGCTGGTAGGTGCATTCAGAGTGCTGGTCGGTGCCGACCACCGCCGACCAGCATTGGCAGAACCTTGTTCCCTGCAGTGCAGTGCTATGTACCGCCCACATACCCTGCGTGCTGTTATTGGCTGGGGGCTTCACAGCCACTGCCCAATGGCAGACACCCAGAGACATCCCGTACAAAGAAAAATAAGATGATGATAAGATGGCAGGGTCTCTGTAGATCAGGGGTCACCAACCCTGTTCCTGGAGGGCTACCATCCTGTAGGTTTCTGCTCTATCTCCTATTCAGCACACCTGATTCAACTAATTAGCTACTTAAGATCACGAGCTGGGCAATTGAGTAGCTAATTACTTGAATCAGGTGTGCTGAATAGGAGGTAGAGCAGAAACCTACAGATGGCAGCTCTCCTGGAACAGGGTTGGTGACCCCTGCTGTAGAAAAAGACACCACCTTACACTTCTAGTGGGTCTTAAGTGATGATTTAGAGCAGGGGTGGGGTAACTCACTCAGATAGGGCCGGTGTGGGTGCAGGTTTTCGTTCAAACCAAATAGTGACACACCTGATTCTACTAATCAAGGCCCTTCACAAAAACTCCAATGGTTGATGGGTGGAATCAAGTATTTTACTACTTGGTTGGAATGAAATCCTGCACCCACACAGGTCCTTTCCGAATAAGGTGCCTCACCCTTGACTGAAAGGGATTATCCCCCACCATGAAGTGGAGAGGTGTATGGGAATGAGTGTTGTCCATCTCCGTATCCGTTCATCTGTCAAGCTTCTTCTCTGGGCCAGAGCTTCTAAAACGTTGAACATTTTTCCACAGAATCTAATATATATGTAGATACATCTTATAGTGTAGATGTGCCTTTTCATACTTCCGTCAGTCATTTTTTTCCATATGTCCGCTGTCCTTCTGTCGAGTTTCGTTTGCACGCCAGAACAACAAAACTGTAGCGGAAGATTTGAGTATTTATGTCTCCCCCCGGAGGGAGGGAGGGAGTGGAGACTTTTTTTTTGGCTCGGATCCTGTCGGTGTCGGCGTTCCCCAAGTGTTTCCTGACTGTAACGCAGAAGCTGCTCAAGATTTCTTTACCAAATTTCGTAGGTTTCGTTGATCGGCTACTAAACTGGTGCCTTTTGGTATTTTGGGGTATCTGATGGGGTGGGACATTAGTTTTACGAGTAAAAACACACTCAAGTTCATGCTTGTTTTTATTCGAGTCTATACACTCATCTTAGGAAAAGCCTACCCGGTATACAATTACCAAAATAAAAACAACAAAAATAAGATTTGAAGACTGAATTTAAGACTAAAGATGGTTAATTTGCATCTTTTGTGTCCGCAGCTTCCTTCCTCAGTTTGCCCTGGAAGAGATTCACAAGTTCTCTGGGAGCTACACCTGCATGAACACTTTCAAGGGACGCACATAGGCCGGGTCCTGGAGTGTCCCGATAACGTCACACTGCAGACACTTTGCCTTACTGGGACAGTATATAGCAGCGCACTGCTGGATGTCAGGCAAGGTAGAGCTTGAGCGAGGATATGGGGACCCAAATGTGACTGCAGTCGCCTCCATTTCAGAGCGCACCTCCTGGATGTGCCGCAATGGGCCGAACAACCCTCAGTATTTTTGGTTTCTGTCCTGAAGAGACTCTCGTCCATCCACTGGGCTTTGCGTATGACGAATTTTCTTTTTGGTGAGCGGCTCTGAACCAGTGTCCTGCTGGTTGATGGTGGAGGGGGGCAAGACCTTAAAACCTCCTGTACACCATCCTGGGAACAGAAAGGACTGATTCAGAGTATTTGATCCTCTTCTTTTTTCATTGGTAGGATTTTTTTAATCATTTGACTGGATTTTTAAGAGTGTTTTTGAGAGTTTGTTTTCTGTGATGAATGTGTTGGTTTCAGTGTGTCGCGTATCTCCATTTTAAGCTGTTGAATAAGGATGTAAGTTTAAAATAAAATGGTTTCCTTTGTTCTTAAACTTGTTGTGCCAACATGAACAGCTGGGTTTGGTGATTCTGGGGCGTGCACGTGCAAGCTGTGGTCACGCTGATGCCGAAATGGAGGGCCCCTTTCTCTCTCAGGGTCAGGAGCATGCTACTGTAGCAGCGCAAGTCATGTGATCAAAATAGCGCTTTGTGCCATTGTGAAAAGACTTTCCACGCGCCATGGAAAACTAGTTTGAGAAGCCTTTGTCTGAGCAAGAGTCAACTTCAACAGCCTTGGAGTGATTATGTACATATACAGCTGTATAAATGAACACTGAGGATTCAGAAGCGGAGTACAAGCTAAATACCAATGTACAATGTATTGTTAGATACTGGACTTGTACAATGGAGAAGTGTGAATACATAGATGCACACTTCAGCGCTTGAATGGTGCACAGCCGATGCCTTTTGAAGGAACTGAATCTTCATCTGAGCCGTGTATAATCTGGCATGAATGATGCAGATGCAGTTGGGCTGAAACGATTCAGTTTAACACCAAGATAAAAGGGGTCGTTTGTGCATCAGTGTGCTCTGGACTTCTTTTTCCCTTTTAAAAAGTACGGGATTTTTAAAGATCAGGCTTTTTAAAGGCTGCTTTGCAGCAAGGTCCTTTTTGACACTCTGTAGTCCTTACAGACCGGGGGCACCTCTCTGACTCACTCTTACCTCAACTGTCCCCGCTCATCACTGAGTGGACCTTACTGAACCATAGCACACCACCAGCAGCAGCACCAGGTCAGAATCTGTCCATCCATTACCCAACCCACTCAGTCCAAGTCAGGGCTGGTGCCTGTCCCAGCACACAATGAAATAGTCAGGAACACAGCCCATCAATCAAGGGGATCACACACGCACACACACACACACACACCCACCCACACACGCACATGCACACGCACGCACACACACACACCCACCCTTGTACTTATATCTTAGTGAGGACATTACATTGACTTTCATTCATTCTTCCTGTGTCTCTATAGCCTTTCCCTAATCTTAACAATTAGCAATGTATGTCTAACCCAAATCCTTACCCTACCCTTAACCTATCCCTAGTTCTAACCTTACCCCTAACCTTAACTAATAAGTCACAATTTGCTTTCGTAGTTGTGAGGACCGGCCAAAATGTCCTCACTTCCCAAAAAAGACTTGACTTTGTCGGTTAAAAACTCATGCCAGTCCTCAGTACGAAGTAAGTACAAGAAAACACACACACAGCAGTGCATTATTCTGAATCTCCAATTAGCCAAGTATTGTCTTCAGGAAGAGAACACGCAAACTCCACAAAAAAAAATCATCAGAACATCATAAGGAAGGCCCACAACAAATTAGACAAGAAGTTATCAGACAGTTTTTGAGATATTAATGAAAGACTGAAGAAATGTGCACAAACACTGATTTTCTAAGTCCAAAATGCTGAATTTCTCTAAAACCAGGATGTAGAATTTTCTAATTTTCACAGTGAATATTTAGACGATCATAAGGCAGGCTCGCACCACATGAGAAAAAAAGATATCCGACAGTTTTTGAGATATTCAAATTTGAAGTGAAAAGTTGACGCCGGACGGACAGATAGACGGATGCCAGACGACTCGGCATTAGAAAAGCTCCGCTGACTGCTGACTATCGTCACAGCGGATTTGCTACAGGCTGGATTTGCGCTAATGACCTTGTAGTATTATAACATCACTACCCACTGCGCCACAGAGCTGCCCAGGAAGTTGCTGGATGGTTCTTGTCCGCCAGCCCATCTGTTATGCGGGAACAGAGATGAAAGAGGTGGAGGAACCCAAGAGCTTCTCAATTCACACAAGCATCACATACGGCTTCTGTCACCTTCCATCCCTCCTGGCTCCCAGGCCATTCATAATCCGTGAGCACAATGTTTTCCCGACAGCTACTTGTGCTGCAGCTAAAGAAGGTAACCTCAAGACAGTCTTTATACAGCCATGCCTATGATATCAATGCAAAGGAAATCCAAGGAAAGAAATGGAAACAGGGTATCTAAAGGCAATGAGGAGGAATTGCTTAGCATCTGTCAATGAATTAGAAACAAGGATCAGCAGCTTCCACGTTGTGCTCCCAAAACAAACTTTCTCAGAAGTAGGAGCAGGTAATCATCTTCACATGCAGTCGTGAAACAACTTCACCATGGAAACACAGAAAATCACGGCACATCTCAACTAAAGCAGCCAGTCCATGGAGTGCAGCTGTCTGTACCCCTTCAATTCGCACTACAAATCACCAACACATTGAAAAGACCAGGCCTCATTTCCCTCTCACTGTCAGCCACAATCCTCCATGCTAATGCACAGCTGCAGAATGCTAATCAAAATCCGCTGCAGGGCAGGACAGACCTCCCCGCATGACGCTAACAAAAGGAAAATGATAAATGATGCGACAGCCCAACATTACACAGAGGAGGTCAAAGGTTTAAATCTGGGTGCTTCGTGCAAACGTTTTACTATATTCCAAACAAGGATCAACAGGCCACATTCAAACAATAATGGGGCAGTGTGGAGGGCAAAATGCATTCTTCAGTCCCATAAAGTGTATACTTCCGTTTCACAAAGTGCAAACTTCGGCCCCACAAAGTGCACACTTTGGCCCCATAAAGGGTACACTTTGGCTCCAAAAAAGGCACACTTCAGATCATATATATGCACACTTCGCCCACTTGAAGTGCATGCTTCTTCCCTGGCTCAGAGCTGGCCAGTGCTAATCTGAAACAGAGTGAGACAAAAAACACCTTCCTTGTCCCTGTGCATCAATGTGAATCAGCCTTACAGCATCCCGCTACGGCACACTGGCAGGCAAGAGGGAGGGTGAAAAGAGACGTTGAGACTGTGATTATACATATTGTTCAAGTTCCTGCAAAAGAGTGCAACCAAGAGGGATTTTGCTTTCAAGGGTACATTCCTTCACATACGAACCGGGGGGATGTGATGATCTGTTATGAAAGAAAAAGACTAGAGAAGGAGGGGGGATTTGGGAGCCCTGGAGTTGAATGAGTCAGAGGAAGACAGCTGAAATCTCGAAGGGCGAGTTCAGAGCGAGGTTAGCCCAACAGCGGATAAATTAGAGGAGGCGGCTCGACAGACGGCTCACCCAGCGCTGAACTTCTCACGCCGGAGAAAGCAGCTAGTCCGGGGACACTAGCTCGCAGGTGGGGTAACCTTATGTCAGGCCCCCTGCCACGTCTATCATGACCGTGTCCACCATCTTCACTGGGATTGGGCAGGTTGGGGATGGGACGGGGAGAGAAGATAATGAGACAAGAGGTTCTGAGCAGGTCGCTCAGTGGAAAGCTGTCATGATACGAGGGTGAGGAGATGGAAGAAGGTGACTGAGGCCGAACACGTCACACACTTTCGTTTTTACATTCTGTCAGCGAGCTGCTAACCCAGCATGAGAAAACTTGTCATGCTCGGGGGCTTTCTGAACCCCCCCCCTTTGGCCCTCTCTCTGCAGTAGGATAATCTTTACAGAGCCACAGAGGTTAGAGGTGAGCCAGAAGCTAGCGGTCAGGCAGAGGTCAGGCCAGGTCAGCGCCCACCCCCCAACACCACCCCATGCACCAGGGATCCCCAAATCAGGGCCTCAAATTCTAATCCAGCCCTGGTTTTCTTTCCTTCCTGGCCATTAAGAGAACAATAATTGCTGCTGATTGGCCAGAATGGCTTCACACCTGACTCTCAGGTAAAGGGAGGGTGGAAAACCAGCAGTCGTAAGGCCTCAAAGAACATGATTTGGGGAAAAGGGCCAAACACCATGTAGGGTAGCTGGGGCTCCAGTGCCTCTGAGGGCCCATCCACGCAAGGATGATTTTATTGAAAACGCATAAATATTTTATCGTTTCGGCCTTGCCTCCATACGGAGACTGCAAAAACGCAGCCCGAAAATGGTTTTTTTTGAAAACGGGTTCCAGAGTGAGAAAATCTGAAAACGCCACCCCAGCATTTTCGTGTGGACAACCAAACGGGTTTTTTTGAAAACGATGACGTGATAGCCCCCATCACAGTGGCGAGTATGCGCAATCTTCTCCGTTTTTGGTCTATTTCCGTAGAAACGGTACAGCGCCATACAACGCCACACACAGGCCTGGAATATTTACAACAGCATTTTGGGTCGTTTTAGGCATCTCCGTACGGAAGCAGATACTTTTATAAACGATGCCGTGTGGACGGGAGATTCTTTAGAATCGATTAAAAAAAAAAAAAAACCGTTTTCGAAAATCTCCATCTCTGTGTGGCGAAGGAGATTGATGAAAATGCACAGTAGGCTGTTTTGGCATGTATCGCAAGCAGACTTCATGAAAAATAATCCCCTCCCCAGAAGCAGGTCATTCCCATTGAACGGCACTGCAGTTTGCTACGTCACAATTACGGAACATTTTCAACTTGAGGGAGAGCATCACGGCTCATATTTCATGTAGTTAAACACATCATACAATCTGCAGCTGAATGAGTGTGATTATAACACTCCGTTAATTGAATAATTGAATACAGCTGACAGTTTTAAAGAAGAGCATTAAAATTATGTACCTTTTTAAGGCTGACCCAATGACCGCAGCTCCGGCCATGTGTAACAACTCTCACTGGAGAAGATACTCCCTCAATAATGTCATAATGACCAGGGGGGACTTATTTCTGTGGAGGACCAAATTTCATATGACACCGAGACTTAAATCCACCAAAATCAATTTTAGGACCGAGAGAGAGCCAGTACTATCCAATGACAGCCTGCACCATTATATGATAAAATACTCCATGAAATCAAAAATAAAAACACTGAATTAGAAGGATGAGGAGAGGCATTTCACTTGCACACACTCTGCCCTTCAGAAGTTAGGGGTTGGCGATGAATTCTTTGTGGATTTGGCTCAGTAGTCCACAACAGCGGATTTGAAGGCTTTGAGACAGGAAATATCAGGACAAATGTGTGGCCAGACACAGTGAATTTAATTTTATGTCTATATGGATTGATCTGTGCCAGAATTGCAGCCCATTATAAACAAAGCTTCTCATTTTAGGGCAGAAGAAGTAACTAGACAGATCAATGCAAAGGAAAATCATAACATATTTTATTCGGTCACAAATCCCTTGAATTCAGTGCCTCTGCATCATCACAGCCAAAACAATAAGGATTGTGCCCCCATTCCCAGACCCTTCATGGGAAAAGTCTACTTCTTAACAACTAATCTCTGCAGTCAAATAGCGTCTGCCCTGGTTCCACAGGGGGACCCTGGTCCGTGTAAATTGGTGCACGGTTCTGTCCTGCACTGGGCTCCAGCAGTGGAAATAGGGCAGTGTGCAGCCTGACTTGACTTGCAGGTAAAGTAAGGCATGCACACCTGGGCAGCATTACTGGAAGCTTTGAAACTGAGCTCCTTTTCACATCCAAAGGCTGAGAGCGAAAATTTTTCATGCCGAGACAGAGGCCAAGAGAAAGTAATAGGACCCAGCAGTAAAAAAGCATCTGTTGGTGTTTCCAATTTATTTTTACTTTGTTCCCCTTAGGCATTTTAGCAAAAATCTGATTAAGGTGAATGGCAAAGATTATAATTATTGGTTTAATCTGATTCCTCTCTCTCTCTCAACTACAGCAGGGGGATATGACCATAAATAATTAAGACGATTGTTTGACTCCATTACTTCAAAAGCCATACTGCATAATGTAATTTTTTATCGAAACTGAAAGCACTTGTGCACTGTTGGGACTTTCAGCAGAAAGAACCTAGAATGGATGAGCACATAGCATTACTCAAACACTTACAACGAGTTCGAAAATTACAGGCACCTCTGACTGTCAATGCATAAACAATACAAAAAATATAAAAACAATATAATTATAGAGAAACAGAACATACCACAATGTGTGAAATACTTAACTAATGTTGATGGAAACAACCAAAATAATAATCAAAATAAATTTCAATAAAGTTAAGTTTTAATAATTATTGGCACCCTTCATTTAGTGATTAGTGCAACCATCTCTGGCAAGGATAACAGCATGGAGTCTTTCCCTGTAATTTTTGAGAAGAGGTTAAGGCACACATTTAAGGGGATTTTGAGCCATTCGTCCAGGCATGTCCTTTCAAGATCCTTCACATTCTTGAGTTTGCATTTATCAACTGCCCGCTTCAACTCAGCCCACAGGTCCACCTACGGCCAAGTCCAAGCCGTCTGGCAGAGGCAACCAGATTGTCAACCAAAATATCCTGATATATGGTGGAATTCATTATGCAATTAATCTCAACGAGTGCCCCTGGACCTCTTGAATTAAAAAAGCCCCAAAACATGACTGACCCACCGTCATATTTCATCATGGGTATGAGGTACCTCTCCTTGTATTCATCTCTGTTTCAATGCCAAACATGCAGATGCTGTATCTGCCTGAAATGTGCAACTTTGGTCTCATCTGACCAAAGCACCTTGTTCCAGCCATAATTTAAATGACGTTTGGTTAACTCCAAGCTCTTGCTTCTGTGTCTTCTGGTCAGAAAAGGCTTTCCTCTGGCAACCCTTCCAAAGAGCCTGTGGTTGTGGAGGTGGTGCCTGATGGTGCTTTTTGAAACCTGTTGATCCCAAGATGCCACCAAGGCCTGCAATTCCTTCACAGTGATTCTTAGGGATTTTGTTGCTTCTCTCACCATCCTCATCAGTATCCTGGAGGGCAAAATGCAGTTGTGTCATCTAACCTTGAGGTTTTCAACAGTTCCATTTCTTTGGAATTTTTTAATAATTGTCCTGACAGAGCTCAGTGACATATTCAATTATTTGTGAATCTTCTTGTAGCCATTACCAGATTTATGAAGGTCTATGACCATCTGCCTCCTTTGAACTGACAGTCGTTTTGTTTTCTTCGAAATGTTGTATGATGTAAGGATACTGCATGTGTGGTACCTCATTTTTATACCCAAGTGAAACAGAAAGCGATGTTATGGTTCAGCATAGTTCCTTAATACTTAGATAAAACTTAAGTGGAATTTAACACCTGCTTTAGGCAAATGTTATTTACAATAATTTTTAAGGGTGCCATTAATTAACATAACATAACATAACATAACATGAATGGCGAGAACAGGCCATTCAGCCCAACTAGGCTCGCCAGTTTCTTTGTACCATCGTGAATATACCACTTCAGATACTCAATGACTCAATGGTATCTAGCTTTAAGTCAAGTCTGCTCTTGAAAACTCCCAAGGTCTCTGCCTCAACAATATGGTCAGGCAAGCTGTTCCACACCAAAATTACTCTTTGGGTGAAGAAATATTTCCGAATATCAGTGTTAAATTTACCTTTAGTCAGCTTCCATTTGTGACCTCGAGTTCTGCTAACAACACTTGGTCGAAGGAATCCTACATAATTCACTTTGTTAATCCCTTTAACATATTTAAAGACCTCAATCAAATCACCCCTTAGTCTCCTTTTCCTAAGACTAAAGAGATTAAGGATCTTCAGCCTTTTCTCATAGCTTTCATCTTTAATACCCGGAATTAGCTTCGTGGCTCTTCTCTGAACTTTCTCTAAAGCCTCTATGTCTTTCTTAAAGTATGGTCCCCAGAACTGTACACAATACTCTAGATGTGGTCTGACGAATGTGTTGTACAAAAGAAGCATCACCTCCTTGGATTTGAACTCAATACTTTTGGCAATGTATCCCAGCATCCGATTGGCTTTTTTAACTGCTACGGCAAAATGGCTAGAGCCTGTGAGGGTTTGGTCAACAATCACTCCCAGATCTTTCTCTTGTGGAGCACATTCCAGTTTAAAACCTCCCATGAAGTAATCCCATCTAATGTTTTTATTACCTACATGTACTACTTTACATTTCGCTACATTAAATTTCATTTGCCACATTTCTGCCCAATTCTGAATTCTATCCAAATCATCCTGAATCACTTTAGTGGACTCTAAACTATTTGCCAAGCCCCCCAATTTAGTATCATCTGCAAATTTCACTAATCTGCTCTCAATATTCCTATCAAGGTCATTAATGTAGATGAGGAACAGCAGGGGTCCCAACACCGATCCCTGGGGGACACCACTCCCCACCCTACCTAGCTCAGATGATATACCACTGACCACCACTCTTTGTGTTCTGTCCTGCAACCAGTTATGAATCCACTTCAGAATACCACCTGTAACTCCAATGGAGCTCATTTTAAAAATTAGTCTCTTATGCGGTACTGTGTCAAATGCTTTCTGAAAATCCAAATATATGATGTCATAAGCCCTGCTCTGGTCATAAGTATTGGTGGCCTCTTCAAAAAATTCCAGAGGGTTTGTCAGGCATGACCTTCCTTTACGAAAACCATGTTGGCTATCCCTCAAGATATTGTTACGTTCAAGAAATAAGTCCAGCTCATCTTTTATGATAGATTCCAATATTTTGCTCGCAATGCAAGTTAAACTGACTGGCCTGTAATTACCTGGCTCAGTACGGTCCCCTTTTTTATATATTGGTATTATATTGCCCTGTTTCCAATCATTTGGTATTTCTCCAGTTTCTAAAGACCGTCTAAAGATGGCAGATAGCGGCTTAAAGATGATCTCACTAACTTCCCTGAGCACTCTAGGATATAAGCCATCAGGACCCGCCGCCTTATCTGCCTTTAGTTGATGCAACTTGTCTAATCTGACGTTATCCCTAACCTCAATTTCCGCTAAATAATCTTGAGCATTGGACAAGCCCTCAGGCCGAATAAAGACCCGCTCTAAGGTAAAATTCTCAACAAAGTAACCGTTTAAGGTGTCCGCAATATCCTTATTATCATATAGCAGCGATCCATTTTTATTCTTTATGCACTTAACCTGCTCTTTGACTTTCCTTTTTCTGCTACAGTACTGAAAGAAGCGCTTAGGGTTAGTTTTTGCCCCCTCTGCAATTTGTCTTTCATACAGTCTTCTAGCATTCCTCAGCTCTTTTTTGACCACAGCCCGCATTTTACAGAATTCGGCCTTAGTAATCTCATTGTTATCCTCTATGTACATCTTATAAAGATTCCTCTTTTCCCTCAAACTCCTACGAATAGCTGCTGTCATCTACTGAGGATTCTGCTTTATAAGCTTACTTTTGGGCACCTTTGGAATGAATTTACATTGTGAACCAAGTAAAACCCCCTTAAATCTTTCCCACATCTCATTTACAGACTCACAGTCCAGGAGTGTCTCCCATTTTGTTTCACTTAGATATGACCGCATCCTGTCAAAGTTTGCTCGCCTAAAATTAAAAATTTTTGCTTTTGGATACACCTTTTTAACTTCCCATGAAACCTCAAAATTAATAGTAGAGTGATCACTTGTCCCAAGTGGCTCCAGTACCTCAACATTGCTAATTCTATCTGGGTCATTACAGAGCAGCAAATCTAAAATTGCCTTCTCTCTTGTAGGTTTATTAACAAACTGCACCAAAAAATTATCATTTATGACATCTAGAAATTCTTCCTCCCCCCTACCCTGTCCTTTCACCATTTCCAAATCAATACCAGGATAATTTAAGTCTCCCATAATAATAGTCCCTCCTCCTCTACAAGCTTGCGTAATCCTCTTAAGGAGCATTTCATTGACTGTACTGTCCAAAGCTGGTGGTCGATAGCATACACCTATGTTTAAACCAGTCTCGTGTTTGCCAGTGAGCCTGACCCAGATATCTTCACAAGGCACGGAATATTCAATTTCAGGAATTTCCTGCACATTTATGTTTTCGTTCACATAGAGTGCTACACCCCCTCCCTCGCCTATTACATCTATCCTTCCTAAAGAGCTTATAACCTTCTACATTATATTCATCTCCATCCTCTTCACTAAGCCATGTCTCTGTAATCCCAACTATGTCATAGCATTCACTAATCATAACAGCCTCAAGTTCTTGAAATTTATTTTTAATGCTTCTTGCATTTAGATAAAAACATTTCAGGTTATCATGAACGCTCTTCCCCTCGATTTCCCATGCGCCTGCTGCTCAAAGCCCTCACCATGCTTTTTTTTTTTTGTTTTATATCATCAATAGTGCATGTAACGCTGTCAGCCTCCATCAGGGCAGTCTGCATTTCCCTCTGTGTAACACTCTCTAACCTCCCTGCCCCCCAAGTCCCTAGTTTAAATAACTCTCTGCTACCCTCAACATACGCTGACCCAGTGCAAAGGTACCCCTCCGGTTCAGGTGTAGCCCATCCGGCTTGAACAGGTCACCCCTGTCCCAGAAGTAGTTCCAGTGCCCCATAAACCTATACCCCTCTTTCCTACACCAGGTTCAGAGCCACGTGTTAAACCTCCAGATAAAATTCTGCTTCCCTCTGCTTGCACGTGGTACCGGTAGAATCCCGGAGAACACTACCGTGGAGGATCTGCTCCTAAGCTTTTCAGCTAATTCAACAAATTTGCTTTGCAGAACCTCAAACCTACCCTTACCTATGTCATTAGTCCCAACATGGACCATGACAACTGGATCCCTCCCGCTCTGACCAGGAGCTTGTCCAAGACGCTCAGGAGGTCTCCTACCTGGGCACCAGGCAGGCAACACACGTCATTTGAGACTCCTTGTCGCGCGAACAGACTAAACTGTCTATTCCTCTAAGTATTGGGTCCCCCACTATCAATAACTCTCTTTTCTAAAACCTTAATTGGGAAAAAATTGATTTTTAATTAAATCAGTAAATGATTTTGGTTGGTTCCATTGGAACATTAATATCATACAGTTGGAATTTAGAGTTTCTCCATAAATATATTTTTTAGAATTTTCTAAAGCACTGTTTGTGCTTTGCCAGTCAGGGGTTCAAGTAATTTTTGAGCCCACTGTACGTGAAAACATACAATGCCAGTACATGCAGTAGTAATTTAATCCTTTATAAGGCGCTCATGGAAATACTTGGAAGTTCCATATTCAACCATAGACCATTATTGGAGGATACTACAAGACTTCTTTGCTTTTGCGACTTTTTCAAATTTTTCAAATTTGAGATGCTCTGTGCCACTGCCGATTGGTCAGATGCCATGATGTCACTGCCTGTGCCATACCCTGATCTTCGCTGATTGGCTGGGAGAAATCACTGAGGTTCCTCAGCTCATAGAGAGGCGAGGAGGTGCCATTCTGGATGCTGACTGAGGTAACCAATTATGGTTTCTTGCCGGATAAACTGCACCCTAACAAAGTACCCTAATATTTAACCCCACATCAAGTGCAATTCAAGAAAAAATGCAAGTTCGCCTATTGGCCCTATGGCAGCAGTTATTCTTATCACACTTAAAAAAATATAAAATTCAATTGATTGTGCAGCCCTACTACAATGTTCAATCCATATGGGTATAAATAGCCTGAAATTAATAAGCAGACCGCTTCTGCGCAAATGAAAAGATATTAATATCCAGATCGAGTGAAACATGAAAGAATACCAAACTTTTAGAATTGGGTCTACATCGTGTCTAAAATTGCTCCCACCCTTTCCTGCACTGCCTTACAGACAAATGGAAGCTGACCCTGAGAAAAGAAAAAGAACCAAAAAACCAGGCATGGATTATAGAACCGTTAATACATTCGAATATAAAGCTAATAATTAGAGTGAAATGGAGCTCCTGCTCTCCCCATCAGTCTCGTGACTGGCTGGCACTGCGCTAATCCATCACCGGGCAGAGCGTCAGCCGTAGGGCCAGAGAGACAAACGGGCCCCGCGCTGCCCCCCGACCAGGGGGAGACCCTCACGCCCCCATTAACCTGTCAATCAGGAAGAGGAATTAGAGTGGGGGAGGGGGGGAGAGGGGGCTACAAAAGGGCCTTCAGCTGCTGTTCTCTGTCTGAGACTAGACATGCTGTCAGGTTAATACACCACCGAGGGAATCACAGGTCAGAAGAAAGTGGGATTATCTCCAAGCTAAAAAGAGCCCATAATGCCTAAACATAAAGCATTGGACAGTCAAACAGCATCACAAGCACAATCATACACTTATTCGCACACATGCGCTCTCTTAACCCCTTCCTTCCAGAAACACACTTTACAGGTCCACCAAACAACACTTTTTCCTGACTGACAGGACATTACATTACCATGATAGTAGACAGTTATGGAAAAAGACCTATATTTTGAAAACTCCAGGATCCAGGACCTCAAGTATAAACTTATGACTATTCTAAACTACAGTGCCTGACAAAAGTCTTGTCACTTATCCAAGTTGTAGGAACAACAAATAATAACCTGACTTGTAGTTGATCAGTTGGAATCAAAAATGGCTTATATGAAAGGCAAAGCCCTCTAGATTATGCGAAATATACCAAAATAGAGTTTTGTGTCATTGAGTTTTATAATTTAATTTGTACAGAAAGGTCAGATTTTGCTTGGACAAAAGTCTTGTCGCATTGAAAAAAAAAAATGTGGAAATTATACATACACTTTATTTTGAATACACAAATATGCCACTATAATATCAGAACATAAAGCCATGGTGCCTTGGAAAAAAAATTAATATTGCGTATGACTCCCATGAGCTTGGAGGACTGCATCCATACGTCTTGGCAATGACTGAGATAACTTGATGATGAAATCATCTGAATGGCATAGAAAGCAGTCTTGCAGGACTCCCAGAGTTCATCAAGATTCTATGGTTTCATCCTCCAAGCCTCCTCCTTCATCTTACCCCTGAAATGCTCAATAATATTCATGTCAGGTGACTGGGTTGGCCAATCCTGGAGTACCTTCACCTTCTTCGCTTTCAGGAACTGTGACATGGAGGCAGAAGAATGAGAAGGAGCAGCAGTATAAGTAGGGCAGCAAGAACTTCTTGATATTTCAGGCTGTTGATGTTGCCATCCACTCTGCAGATCTTTCTCACACCCCCATGCTGGATGTAACAACAAACCATGATTTTTCCTCCACCAAACATGATTGTTTTCTGGGAGAATCTTGGGTCCATGAGGGTTCCAACAGGTCTTGTACTGCGACTGGCATGCAGTTCAATGGATGATTCACCAGAAAAATAAACTTTCAGCCACTTTTCCAGTATCAATCCTTTCTGCGAGCTGTGGGCCTTGGCAAATGCGATGCAGGTTTTTTGTTTTCTGTTTAATGCAGACTTCTGTGTACTAATTTGGCTATGAAAACCACTTTTAGAGAGAATTTGACAAACTCTTCTTGTAGATACCGGGATTTTTGGTGACATTTCCTGTAGTTGAAGAAGGGCTAGCCTTGTACAGTTGAAGCAACAAACGGTCCCTTCAAACAGTTGTCATACCGGGGTCTGTCTGACCTGCGCTTGCCATGAACGTCACCAGTTTCTTCAAATCTTTTTCTCATCCCCTCCACTTGACATTTGGATACATTAAAGATGTCTGCCACCTCAGCCGCAGACTCAGTCTTCAGGCTCTTGATGATCAGCACTTCGGTCTGTGGTTGAATCTTTGGTATGTTGTCAGAGGTCTAGTCGCACCTCATATGAAAGTCTGGTGTGCTGGGGTTATTTCTATACACATCTGGGAATGTGTTAATTACAGTATTTGTCATAGGTTAAACTCTAATCTGCAATTTGTTGCATCATCTGAAGAGACGACAAGACTTTTGTCCTAGCAAAAACAGATGTTATGGGCTTAGCCAAGCTGTGAACATCAGAACACTTTTTGACGGTTTCATTTTGCACCAAATTATTAATGTGAAAGCCCTTTACATTAAAATGGACCATTTATTGTAACAATTGATTGGTTAGAAATAAAGTTATATGCTATTTTTAGTTACTATGTCCTTATGCGACAAGACTTTTGTCAGGCACTGTACACCCGTAAGTATTCAGCTCACTTTCAGGAAATTTGAGAAAAATTCTCTCAGCAAAACTCAGGCAGGAAAGGGTTAAGGGTCATTCACACCAAGTCCAATGAGAACACAGACCCCTAATCCATCTGCATTACAATAAATACACTGAACAAAAATATAAATGCCCCATGTCAAATTTTTGAGTTTTTATTAACATTAGGGTTATGTAATATATGAAGCGAATCAAAATTCATTTTTGTTAATGACTAATCTTCAGATCACCGTCCATTACATCTTGATATTGGCATCTGCAAAGGAGTGACAATCCTTTGAACACGTTGGGGGTCAGGTTGAAGAAATTGAATGTTCAATATCTTGTGTGTCCACCATTTACGTCTCTCAGAGCAACTCCTTCGCATGGAGTTGATCAGGTTGTCTATCGTGGCCTGTGGAATGTTATTCCATTCTTCCCGGAGGGCCACACGGAGCTGGCGCACATTATCCAGAACTGGAACACGGTCGTGGACACGTCGATCCAGAACATCCCAAAGATGCTCTATGTGAATACGGCGAATACGCAGGCCAGTCCAGAACTGGAATGTGCTCTGCTTCAAGGAACTGCATGCAGACCGCTCTGGTGGACATCCCTGCATCCAGCATGCCAATGGCACGTTCCTGCATGACCTGAGACATCTGAGGCATGACGATTTTTGACAAAATTTGATATTTTGGGGTGGCCTTTTATTGTCCCCAGTATAAGGAGTGTCTGGGTACTGCTCATTCTGCCTGATCACCGTCTGGAAATGCCACACCCATGTACTGAGTGAAATCACTGCACCACTGAGCAAATGCTCACTGACAGAGAGATGGGTTAAAAAATGGTACACAAATCAAGAGAAATATCCCTATTGTACAAGTAGAAGTCAGCATATGCTCACTTAGAGTTGTTAACTCCATGTGGCATCAATATTTGACATGGGGCGTTTATATTTTTGTTCAGTGTAGGTTCTGATAGAGATGTCCCTCCATACCAATACTAACAAATCGTACCAAACAACAGCACCTGCCCGATATTGATCGGCATTTCGGCTCTGATCGGCTTTGTATTCAACAGCGTTTGAAAAATTGAACAGAATGGCCAACCGTTGACAAACTCCATCGTTTCACCTAAACGGTCCACTGAAACTTGATTCCGGAAACATTTGAGGTGAATTTTGGGACATATCTGATTCGAAGCCAAGTCTGAATGTTTGATGGCAGTTTCATGAGCAAGGCAAGCTACACTGGACAGACAAAATTCTTTTCCAGAGCACAGAGGTGGCATTTATTCCATGGAAAAACAGGGCCATCAGATGTACCTCTGCGCTCCTGGGCTCTATCCATTACATCCATTACGCATAACCTCTACACAGGAAACCAACTAAATACTTAAGTGCCGGATCTGGTATGAATGGCCCTACACATACACATGCTCATTTTCCACTCCGCCACACACACATACACCGCACACACACACACACACACACACAAACAAAAACACAGAGTGAAAGGTGTACTCGCTCAGTGCCTCAGTGACTGTAAACTGCCCATTCTGGATTTAAAATGAACACAGTGAACACAGAGATGGACAGAAACACACAGAAAACAGCACACAGTGAGGCCGAGGCTTTCAGACACTTCATTTTATTATCAACCAGTATAATATGTACAATTTAAAACCATAGAAAACACAAGATTGTTATTTTTCATTATCCACATAAATTAGAAGACCTGAACACACAAACTTGGCTGAAAAGTGGGTCAGTGTTGAGACTTGATCTGTTAGCAGAAGGACAACTCGTGTCCACAGTTTCTATGAAGCAGCGAGCTCGTATCAGTGTTGTGTACAGCTTTAACTAGATCGACATGGTTAGACGAGTGGCAGTTCCATGTGAGTATAAAAAAAGCTTACATAAACCGTCTCTCCAAGATGCATCTTTGTTCATGAATTCACCTCTTCACATTTCCTTTGGTGAGAAAAATACCCCCTCCCTCCCCTCCCCCAACTCTCATGTTCCTAACTCTTCGTAAGACGGGTCACCCTCCCTTCTAGAAGAATTCCTGAACCCTGCTTCAGAGAATTATGTTCTCTTATGTAGGTCGAGGGTCAAACATTAGTACTATACTGCAGTGCTGCAGAGCAGTGTCACCAAATGCTGCTCCGGTAATAGCCCTGTCCTACCCATTTTCAGACTCCCTGATTTAGCACACCCAGCTCAGCTGAATCAGGCGACTTAAAACAGGGAGAGATCTAACATGTGCAGGACAGTGGTACGACAGGAGCAGGGCTGGTAAACGATGCTGTGGAGTACACAGTGTGGAGAACAGCACAGAATTGTGACCAACTGCAAAAATCTTTCCCCACTTGACCTGAAAATTGATGGAGGACTGCAATCTTTCTGATTGTTCAGATCAATTCCATCTTCCGTCAAGGAGCGAGGAGTAGCAAGTGAACACAAGCACAGACTTTGCAATAGTGTTTTTTTTTTTTTTTTTTTTTTTTTAAACGATCGCCCAGTGGATCAGCCTTTCGCTATCTAGTTGCGTCTTAAACCGCCGTGGCCTCAAACTGGCATTCAAAGGAGCAAAGACGTTCCATTTCCCTAATTCACACTTTTTCAATTCCGGTCTTCACTTCCTTCCCAGGCTTCCTATCCCAGTATTGTCAGAGGGGAGGAAGAGGGAGTAAGGAAAGGAAGGAATGGAAGGAGGAGGTGAAAAAGAAGCGACTGGAAGAAAATCTCCGAGTCACAGGTGGAGAAGGAGCCTTTCTAACCCCATGCGCAAGAGCAAAATGGTGGCCAGAGAAAAGAGCAGTACAGATGGCACCTGTACCAAACACACAGTGAAGCATGATGTGCGATCGTCCCGACGACCCACCACGGAAACGGCCAGCCTAACCCACCTAGGAAAGCGGTGAAACGGGTGTCTGCGTCCATCGACGGAATCGCCACGACATAACAGTTTTACAAAATAATTATTGCTAAGATGACCCAGAAAGACAGGTCTGATTTTAGAATCAGTGCTAGACCAGGAGATAGGTAGGGGTGGGACAAAAAAAAAACCTTAAAAAAATAAACAAAGATCTTGTTTAGTGAGAGGACAAAACAAAGGGAGAGGGGGAGGGAGAGGGAAACATAACTCTCGCCGTGTTTTTAAACGTCTCAGGTTATTTATAAAGCTGCCAGGCGCTGGATTAGGAGTAGGGAGAGAACGCCAGGTCCTCCTTTGAAGCCGCCAAAGTGCCGATTCCCCCGCCAGACGATCACAGGCGGAAAATTTATTGCCAAATTGTTTCCTGATAGGTTGCGTCCCTGCTGAACTTTAGTGACCCCCCCCACCCTCGAGGACACAGTTGGGTGAAAAGCGGTAGGAGATCAGGAGAGGTAGAAGAGGGTCGTGTGATAAATGCACGAGTAGTGGCTGTCTTTTCAGGGGCATGAGCAGTGTAGTCCACAAGAATTCTGACAGTAAAAGAAGGCTGCAAATCCTATACTGTTCAGAGCCTGGAGGTGCATACTACAACTATTACACAGACGGTATGCTTTAACTCCATTGTGTTTACCTATAGGAGTGAACAGAACAGGAATTAAAGCCATTTAATACAGAGACACAGTCTAAAAACTGCATCTATTACATACAACTTCTGACACCGAACATATAGAAACAGTCAGCAAAATATCTCAGCAAATCTTTTCTTCAGGACTGGAAAAGAAAGCCACACGACAATCTAAATATCACTAAACAGACATGCTGATGAGCCTGGTGTTATTGCCAATGAAGAATAGTCAGGTGGACCTTGCAGCCCATTCATAAGAGGTGGGAATTATCACAGTCCTCCAGGTCCATGAAACTAAACTGCAGGAGCCCTTGAGCTTTTTGGACAGATGCAGAGAGGCAGATGTAATGTGCTTAGTATTTATGCGTCAGTTAGCACAAAGAGGAATTACATATTTGCAGTCTTTCGTAGATCTATAAATTGCACACCACTGCTTTGAAAACACTCCCAGAAACACTTTTCTTAACACCACAAAAAGTGCACAGCCAGCACAGCCAATGAAGATGCCTACGAGCAGCCACTTCATCCCAGTACGATGTGATGTCACAATTAGGAGATAAGACTGTTCCTGACTGAACATCTCAATGCAGATGCAAGAATCGCTACTGGCCACCAACACTAATGGAAGTTCCAGCACTGGCCTAGCAGTCTGGGGAGGGAAAAAAAAAAAAAAACACACGACTCATCCAAGAGTTCAGTGGAAAAAATGCGAGCTGTTCTGCAGCCAGTGAAGTCGGTTTGATAGAGAACAGCAATCTGGGGTTCGTTACTGCCACTGTGGGGGGAATAATCGATACCATTGTTCATGCGGTATTTGACCAAACGCCAGGATGTCTGTGACGGCAAAAATGCATCTCATGTGACTTAGAGAGGCCCATGTGGGGGGGTTAACAAACGGTCTGATTCTTACTTCGCTCTGAAACCTTAAGAAACAAAGCATTTCTTTTTGGTACAATCCAGCCTGAAATAAAACGAAAGGCACAGAATGCACATATTGCAAAGCGCTGGAGCTCTAACAGGGGGATGAAATGGCGCACCTTCGCAAACTTAACGCTAACGTATGTTACAGTTTTCCTTTGTCGTTTTCAATCCAGAGGAGCGCAGAGACTAAGTGTTTTTGCTGTCTGGGTGTCTTGTGACCATTGCAGGGGAAAATAAAAGCTACACAAATACCCCTATCACTTACTGGCCTTCAGCGGGGTCCAAGAATTTCGATTTAGCCGATGAGTGTAAGCCTGTGTGCATATGTGTGTGTGTGACTGCACGTGTGCATGTAAGCATGTGTGTTTAATTACATTAGTGGCAAGAGCAGCAGAAGCTTCTCGCACAAAAGAATCAGTGCAATTTATTTTACGGCTCCAAACAGCCAATGGTTTATACACAAAGAAAAAAATATAGAGCATTTTAATTATAGGCAGTTTTACACAGCATTCTACAACCCATTTAACTTCATATAAAGTTCCATCCTCACTATTTACATAACTGGTAGTGTTACACTGCTAATTGTGAATGTACATACTGTTCGAGTCGGTTTACGTGGTAGCATGTGTATACATATATACACGTATCCTAAATGTACAGGATCCTAATAACACCACCAATATGCATACATGTCCACACAAACTGGAAATTTTATAAACATCTCTGTAAATAAAATATCTCTGTATTTATCTTACTTTGTTTTACATGTATATATAACCTGATAAAATAATACTCACTGCATATTTTCCATATAACTGTGCTTGTTGAGTCCTCCATGGTACTGGACACATTATTTTGCTTTCCAAATAAAGTGCCTGGCCATAAGTCATTGTAGTTTCTGCCACTGTTCCATCCATTTTAAATCTACTGTCTAGGTACCTTCAGAACGTTGGCTGATTGCTTCATGAATTGACAAAACCTGCTAGCCCTCTGATTGGTCAGTTACAAGTCCAGCAGCAGGCAGTCTTCAGTCTCATTGGGCGGCAGCATCAGCTGTTGCTCGTAATACAGGCTCTTGGCGTAGTTGATCTCCTGAGAGATTTTGACGGCGAGGCTCTCAGTCTTCACATGAACCTACAGCACAAAATGGAGGTCAGTGGAGAGGATTACGTGAGCCATCCTTTACATCCACGACATGCCAATAAAGCCATGTAATGGAGCCTGGTTTTAAAGGTGCTTGGCTGGGACAGAGGAGACTGGAGATTCCAGACGCAGCGCAGTAATAATGAGATAAGCCGTCTGACCCAAAAGCAAGACCCTTAACCCCACACGACACCGTGAGAATCGGCCCCCAATCAACAGCGAATGTCTTCGGATAAAACCAACAGCTGAAACACAAAATTGAAATGATTTGTCCTCTTTTCAAACCCCACCTCAATTTTATCATGAATCAGGACTCAGCCGTCTTTGGAATCCAGTAACGGTCATGCTAACACTCATTCACACAATGCAGTAGCAAAGTACGTCTGCACCCGTGTAATATGGGAAGAAATCGTGACCCCTGTGCTCCCAAGCGCCACTGTGATTGGCTCCTGTATCAGTTTTTCACACTCATGTAGTCATTCCAAATCAATGATACAGTCAACACAAAAATAAAATATTTGCTGACTTTTAAAACTCAGTCACTATTCTTTCCCCATTAAAAAATGTTGCACAATATTCAATTTTTTTGTGCTAACTTGTTCAGTTACACGAACACCAGAGGAATATTTTTGCAGACAAAACAGGAAGGGGGGCTACATCAGACGTCTCGCAATCAAAATTTTACAAAATGGCGGCACTCAAATACTGCAATTCCATTTTTCAAAACACTTTCTGCAAAGTGCAAGGAGAGGGTTACAGAGACTTGTGGCATAAATGTATTTTTAAATCTATGAGCTAACAGTGTATAACGCTGCAAAATACCACCTCCCACACCCCACTCCACCACTGAGATCTCACCATGGGCTTCTGGTGGGAGGGGCCTGGGATGGCCACGCCGCTGCCCGAGGTCTCAGCCTTTTTGGTGAGCTGCAAGTACACCTTCCCGTGGTCCCGGGACACCAGGCAGTGGTACAAGTCATCGTACTTCACCTCCAGGAAGATGGCCTCGCGGTCTACGTCCTCGCCCGGCTTCAGGAAGTACACTACCTTAGAGGAGATGAGCACGCAATACGAGTCTATGGGCTCCACTGCTATGAAGCTGAAATAGAGGAAGAGAGAGAGGGAGAGAGAGAAGGAGGAAGGAAAAGAGAAAAGGGGGGGAGGAGGGGAAAAAAAGAGGAATTGATGGAGAGACAGTATATTAATTAATATATTAAGTATTATTTTTACCTTCATTACATACAGTGCATGTGCAGTGGTGCAGGTAAACTTCACATTCAACCTTAAAATTTTATTCTTTGTCTCTAAAATAATGTTTCATACAATCCATGCCATTCTTAAGTCACAGACTCGAACAAACAGTCACACACATACAGAGACGAGGAAACACACACACACATACACAAGCCCTCTCCCCTTCCCTCACTCACTCACACACACCCACACACTTTTCTTTCTCTCTCTCTCTCTCTCTCTCTCTCTCTCAGAGTAGTTGAAAAGAGTAATTAGCCATTTAACACCTTGGGGGTGAAAGGCCGTGTGGAGCAGCAGGGGTTTGCTCTTTGTGGATTAATTAGCTCTCTAGGTGACAAACGAGGCCTCTCAGCGTGTTGGGGAGACAGAACCGCACCCATACGACTCCGCCTTCCTTCACAACAGATCTGCGATCCAGCACCATCAGCCCCCCCCCCCAAACCCCAAACGCCAAACCACCCCCGACGCCAGCCGTCTCTCCACGCCGCTGCACCCCTCGACATATTTACGATCTCCTGCTAGGACAGGCACAGAGTTTAAGGGCCTGGGCTCTGATTAATTAGACTGATTTATGGCCTCCTGCTCGGGGTTTCCCCACTGCTCCACACCGAGGGGATCGGAGATCAAACGGCATCGGAAAAACGCCGGACGTGCCTCTCCATGCAAACCCTCTCAATTCCAGTAAGAGCTCAGAGCTGGTGAACACATGGCAACTAGAACCATTAAAACACACTGTACACAACACTTGATGCACAAGCTTTCCTAAAAAGAGTAACCCAGACTTTTAAATGCAGTATTTTGTGTGCATTGGGTTATCAGATTGGACGGGCAGGCTAGCATTTGTTCCTGAGAGAGCAAGGAGCGACTGAAAGAGTGTTTGGGCATGGACGGGCAGAGACGCTTAACACTCAGGACAGAATGTCTTTGACGGTGTGTGTGGTTGTGGTGAGAGTACGTTTGGGACTGTGTTTGGGTGCAGAGTGTGTGAGTGCGAGGTAAATGTGTGTAGGTGTGGGGTAAGACTGTGTGGAAGTTGTGTAAGTGTGTGTGGGGTAAACGCATTCGTATGCGTGTGCGCGTGTGGAGATGGGGGGGGGTAAAAGTGTGTTGATGTTGTATGTGTGGGTGGGGTGTGAGTGTGTGTGTGTGTGTGTGTGTGTGTGTGTGGACACACACTCACGATTCTGAGTGGAGTAGTGTGTGCGTGTGTATGTGTGTGTGTGGTGCGAGTGCGTGTGTGTCTGTGTGTGGGGAGACACACTCACTATTCTAGTGGAACAGTGTGTGTGTGCGTGTGGGAGGGCAAGGTGTGTGTGAGTGTTTATGTGTGTGGGAGTGGGGTAAATATGTGTGCAAGTGTGCGTACGTGTGTGAGTGGGGTAAGTGTGTATGGGTGTTCTGTGTGCGTGGGTGTGGGGTAAATATGTGCGCATGCGCGCGTGTGTATGTGCGTGGATAGGAGGAGACACACTCACTACTCTGAGTGGATGGGATGTGTGGATGGGATGTGTGTGTGTGTGGGGTAAGTCTGTGTGTGTTGCATGTGCGTGGGAGTGGGGTGAATGTGCGTGTGTATGTGTGTGAGTGGGGCGAGTGTGTGGGTGTTGAGTGTGTATGGGTGTGGGGTATTTGTGTGTGTGCGTGTGTTCATGTGTGTGTGGAAAGGTGGGGACACACTTACTACTCTGAGTGGATGCTGTCCGTCAGGCGGAAGAGCTGCTCCTGTCCGTCAGCCTGAGAAGCAGAGAATCGGGGCAGCAGCCCCTGCGGCCCCTTACAGCAGCGCGGCTTCCTCACCCTCTGCACTCCCAGCCTGTGTGTACAATACACACATACACACATACACACACACCCTATCCCAGCCTGTGTGTACACACACCACATATTACACACCCTCTGCACCCTCTGCACTCCCAGCCTGTGTGTACAACACACACATATATTACACACATATTACACCCTACACACCCTCTGCACTCCCAGCCTGTGTGTACAACACACACACATATTACACACACATATATGTGTGTACAATACACACACATACACACATATTACACACACATATATTACACACATATTACACCCTACACACCCTCTGTACTCCCAGCCTGTGTGTACAATACACACACACATATTACACACATATTACACCCTACACACCCTCTGTACTCCCAGCCTGTGTGTACAATACACACACATATTACACACACGTATATTACACACATATTACACCCTACACACCCTCTGCACTCCCAGCCTGTGTGTACAATACACACACATATTACACACACATATATTACACACATATTACACCCTTCACACCCTCTGCACTCCCAGCCTGTGTGTACAATATACACACATATTACACACACATTACACCCCTATATGTGTGTACACACACATATTACACCCTACACACCCTCTGTACTCCCAGCCTGTGTGTACAATACACACACATATTACACACACATATATTACACACATATTACACCCTACGCACCCTCTGTACTCCCAGCCTGTGTGTACAATACACACACATATTACACACACGTATATTACACCCTACACACCCTCTGTACTCCCAGCCTGTGTGTACAACACACACACACATATTACACACACACCACCCTACACACCCTGTGTACTCCCCAGCCTGTGTGTACAATTACACACATATTACACACCCTACACACCCTCTGTACTCCCAGCCTGTGTGTACAACACACACACATATTACACACACGTATATTACACACATATTACACCCTACACACCCTCTGTACTCCCAGCCTGTGTGTACAATACACACACGTATATTACACCCATATTACACCCTACACACCCTCTTTACTCCCAGCCTGTGTCTACAATACACACACATATTACACACACATATTACACCCTACACACCCTCTGTACTCCCAGCCTGTGTGTACAACACACACACATATTACACACACGTATATTACACCCTACACACCCACTGTTCTCCCAGCCTGCATGTACAATACACACACATATTACACACAAATGTATATTACACCCTACACACCCACTGTTCTCCCAGCCTGCATGTACAATACACACACATATTACACACAAATGTATATCACACACATATTACATCCTACACACCCACTGTTCTCCCAGCCTGTGTGTACAATACATATACATATTACACACACGTATATTACACACATATTACACCCTACACACCCTCTGTTCTCCCAGCCTGCATGAACAATACATACACATATTACACACAAATGTATATTACACACATATTACACCCTACACACCCACTGTACTCCCAGCCTGTGTGTACAATACAAACACATATTGCACACAAATGTATATTACACATATTACACGCTTCACACCCTCTGTACTCCCAGCCTGCGTGTCAAATACATACACATATTACACACACATGCATATTACACACATATTAAACCCTACACAACCACTGTACTCCAGCCTGTGTGTATAAGACTACATGCACATATGTATTACACGCACACATATTAGACCCTTCAAACCCACTGTACTCCCAGCCTGTATGTATAATACATACACATTTTGCACACAAACGTGCACTCACCAGCCACTTCATTAGGTACACCTTGCTAGCACTGGGTTGGACCCCCTTTTGCCTTCAGAACTGAGTTAGTTCTTCGTGGCATAAAATCAGCAAGCTGCTGGAAACATTCCTCATAGATTTTGGTCCAAACTGACATGAAAGCATCACGCTGTTGCTGCACATTTGTTGGCTGGGCATCCTTGATGCGAATCTCCCATTCCACCACATCCCAAGGGTGCTCTATTGGATTGAGATCTGGTGACTGTGGAGGCCATTGGAGTACAGTGAACTCATTGTAATGTTCAAGACACCAGTTTGAGATGATCTGAGCTTTGTGACATTGTGAATTATCCTGCTGGAAGTAGCCATCAAAAGACGAGTACACTGTGGTTATAAAGGGATGGACATGGTCAGCAACAATACTCAGCTAGGCTGTAGCATTTAAACAATGCTCAGTTGGTACTAAGGGGCCAGAAGTGTGCCAGGAGAATATCCCCCACACCATTACACCACCACCACCAGCCGGAATCGTCTACACAAGGCAGGGTGGATCCATGCTTTCATGTTGTTTATGCCAAATTCTGACCATCCAGATAAAGCAGCAGAAATCAAGATTTCTCAGACCGGGCAACATTTTTCCAATCTTCTATTGTCCAATTTCAGTGAGCCCGTGTGAATTGTAGCCCCCGTTTCCTGTTGTTAGCGGACAGGAGTGGCACGCGGTGTGGTCTCCTGCTGCTGTAGCCCACTCGCTTCAAGGCTCAACGCGGTTTGCATTCAGAGATGCTCTTCTGCATACCTCGGTTGTAACGAGTGGTTATTTGAGTGACTGCTGCCTTGCTATCAGCTCGAACCAGTCTGGCCATTCTCCTCTGACCTCTGGCATCAACAAGGCATTTTGCCCAAAGAACTGCCGCCCACTGGATATTTTCTGGATATAACTTCAGCAGATCGTGTTGTACATGCCTGCATGCCTAAATGCAGTGAGTTGCTGCCAAGTGATTGGCTGATTAGATATTTGCATTAACGAGCAGTTAAGAAAGTGTGCCTAATGGAGTTGCTGGTGAGTGTATATTACACATTTTACACCCTTCCTAACCCTCAGTACTCCTAGCCTGTGTGTACAACAAATAAACATATAACACATATTGCACACATATTCAGTGATGTTGATAGGCTTTCAATTTATTGAGTCCCCAGGACCCACAGGTGGTGATTTGAGTGGGTCCTTGGGAAATTCAGTGGGTCCCCAATGAAAAAAAAAAATTCTTTCTATTTCTTCTATTTCTTAAATTGTAGTGCTCAACCCCCATGATGGTGGTATGGCATGATATGGTTATAATTAACGGATACATTCATGTTTATTCAAAATGTATCTGAAATTAAACAAATAAAATTCCAAATCTGAAAAGTTTATTGCAAAACAACTGTCAAAGTGGCATGACATACAAAATTTTAATTAAATAGCATTTTTGTAGCAACATAAATAGCACCAAAATAAATTACTAAAATTCAAATGAAAACAAAATGGTGTCTGTAGTACCAAAATAAATTATCAATAAAAGTGCTGATTTTAACACATAATCAAAACATTCTCATCACCATGACAGAGTCAACAAATAAATTGCAAAACCCCTCTATCAAGTGAACAAGTGCGAAGTCACTGAACCTGCGTCGCTGCGTGGGTGTTATGTAGAAGTATGCTTTCGTGAATAAAATTTGCATTGATTGAGTGATGGTGAATTGTTATGATGATGACGACGACGACGATGATGACAGATAGATAGATGCAGCCATATGGAAAAGATAAACTGGAAAGGATTTTGGCGTAGCACACTCATCTTCAATAATGACCTGCCTTGGGTCACTTATTTTGCGAGTTATCTCGATAACGTTTTTTTGGTGGCCATCTTGGATTTTGATGTTGTGATATCATTTTCAATAAGAACATGCAATAGGTAAAGATGCACCACCATACCAAATTAAAAATTCCAAGGCCACTTATTTTTCGCGTTCTCGATAACGTCGTTTTTACAAAAACGGCAGCGGCCATCTTTGATTTTGATGCAGCGCAGGCATTTTCAATAGCGACCTGCCTTAGGTCAAGATACATCAGCATACCAAATCAGAACCACCTACGACACGTTTATCGCGTTATCTCGATAATGTCGTTTTTACAAAAATGGCGGCGGCCATCTTGGATTTTGACGCAGCGTGGCCATTTCCGATAGCGACCTGCCTTAGGTGAAGATACATCAGTATACCAAATCAGAACTTCCTACGACACATATTTTTTGCGTTATCTCGATAAAGTTGTTTTTACAAAAATGGCGGCAGCCATCTTGAATTTTGAAGCAGTGCACTCACTTTCAATAGCGAACTGCCTTAGGTGAAGATACATCAGCATACCAAATTAGAACTTCCGACGACACTTATTTTTTGCATTATCTTGATAACGTTGTTTTTACAAAAACGGTGGCGGCCATCTTGGATTTTGATGCAGCACGGCTATTTTCAATAGCGACCTGCCTTAGGTCAAGATACATCAGCATACCAAATCAGAACTTCCTACGACATATTTTTCGCGTTCTCGATAACGTCGTTTTTACAAAAATGGCGGTGGCCATCTTGGATTTTGATGCAGCGCGGCCATTTTCAATAGCAACCTGCCCTAGGTCAAGATACATCAGCATACCAAATCAGAACTTCCGACGACACATATTTTTCGCGTTATCTCGATAACGTCGTTTTTACAAAAATGACGGCGGCCATCTTGGATTTTGACGAAGCACGCCAGATTTCAATAGCGAGCTGCCTTAGGTGAAGATACATCAGCATACCATATGAGAACTTCCTATGACATATATTATTTGCGTTATCTCGATAACGTTGTTTTTACAAAAACGGAGGCGGCCATCTTGGATTTCGATGCAGCGTGCCCATTTTCAATAGCGACCTGCCTTGGGTCAAGATACATCATCATACCAAATTACAACTTCCTGGGCCAATTATTTTTCGAGTTATCTCGATAACGCCGTTACTTCAGACGGACAGACGGAATGAATGACGGGCGGACAATGGACGACAAAAATTCACCTGCTCTATTTGATGAGTTTGGCGCTCTCCCAAGAGATTTTTGTCCTCCGAGCATTTTTCGGAGTTCGGGTTCAGAAGTGGAAAAGCCATTCCTAGACCCTAGACCTGCTGCCTTCGGCGACACAGGTAATAAGAAACTGAAGAAAGCAACTAATTTATGCATTCATTTCATTTATTTTATGTATGCATTTCTTTTCCAGAAAAGGCGCAGGTCTTGCTCAAAATCTACCAGGCAACCAGATGAAGGCAGGTCGGCGTCACTCATTTAGGTGCAAATCAATCTGTGGTAGTAGTTTTCGCGAGTTAAACATACCTTCACGAGCGTTTAAGTTTTCTTGTTATTTGACCGCAGGCGTTTAAAATATTTAGACGCGCGCGGACAGTTGCTCCTCGTGAAACGGTGATTAAAATTAAACTCATGCTAAACGCGCGATTCAGAAAGTTTCCGCATGTAAACCTTAAAAGGGTTTTGTGAAATCAGCCCAATGTATCGTTTTTCATGGGAAAAATGAGGTGCGTCCCTGGGACGCATGGATAGTGAGTTTACTGCGTCCTTTCAGATTTTAATGCGTCAGGGACGCAGGACGCGTATCTAGCAACATCACTGCATATTACACCCTTCCTCGCCCTCTGTACTCCTAAGCCTACATATAATACACACACATAACACACACACAGACTGATCACACCTATTATATTACAACTTCCCTCACCCAGCCTGCGAGTATAATGCATACACACATATTACACATACACAAGCACTCGACCTGTGGGTATATCTGAAAAGTTTGTTTCCAAAACGCAATATATCCATTTTACTCATTTTGAGTAAATCCGCTTTTTTTATGTTGATGTCTATTGCATTTTATCAAAAAACACAAACTTTGACCATGAAAAAATACATTTTATGGTATGAATTACTAAAAACAGACTTTTGCACCATATGTAAGAGGCACAGGACTATCGCTCTATGGTATTATCACAATTTTTGTTAAATCGGCACTTATTGCGTTTTGGAAACAAACTCTTCATTTATTCACATTAAACACACATGCATGCATATCACATACAAAAGTGTGCTCACCCTCACACACACATTATATATATATATATATATATATATATATATATATATATAATCACAGCCACTATCAGGTGACAATCACTGCCACTATCGTATAAACTCAGCCAGACACAAACATGCCCAGAATTACCAGAATTATACACAGATGGCTTGATCATAACTGTCAAGGCAATATTCATCATCTTTATTCGGCGTTTCAGCAGCTGCTGGGTCGTATTATATTTACCTTCACCCTGAGGCTCCACAACAATCAAAGCAACACAAACTCGTTAGGTTACCATAGTTACAGCCCTGCTAGCTTTAGCTTCGACTACTTCCATCATCCTTCATTAAAGATGTGCTGATTAAATAGGGTTGCAATGATTACAGATCAACATGAGCCATCACCCCAGGAACAGAGGAAAACAGACTCCATGCTAATCAGAGACAGAAGACGACCGCCGGGCGACTTCGAAGGATTAAGCAGACTCTGAACGCTCGTGGGATCACATCGCAGCCAACACAAACTCCTGAAAAAGTGGACACTTACACATGTGCACGTAATATGAACAATGACCTGGTTCCAATCCAAACTTCACAGCAAGAGCCTGATAATTTTACTGGGCTACAAGACACAAAACTCAAGAGCAATAGTATTAGGTCTTCAATCACAGCGATCACTTTGTTTTGAAAATGCACCACACATCACTTGATCTTCACTATTGGCCAGACCTCTCAACATTTTCTCCACATTTTTGCGAGGATCTTCCCTCCCACAATGCTACTCCAGTCTCCTCTGTCTGTCAAAAACACGTAGCCCAGGATACAGAGATGAAAGCTAGCCTGCCAGGCCAATTCTGGCCAATGTATAAAAATCTTATTAATGAGAAATTCCCCTGTCAAATAAAATAATAAATTACACTGAACTTCGGAGACGCTGGTCCAATGAAATGCATCAGACCTTTGGGCCGCCTGTCACAGAGCACTAATTTGTGCTTCTCAGGTATAAGAGATCAGCTCTGTACTGTGTACTAACCATTAAGCACACACCTCGAATGTTACTTCACACAAAAAAGAACAACCATGAAATACTCAGATCCCCCACCATGGCATGGCTGATATCTGGCCTGGAAATAAACTGCAGCGGAGGGACAGACAAACAGACAGAAGAACGGGCCTAAGTATGAAAAAGCACATCTACACAATAAGATGCATCCGTACATTAAATTTTGTAGAAAAATACTGAATGGTTGAGAAGTTAAGGCCAGGAAAAAAAAACCGTGATGGACGGACATGCGTTTCGGACAGACAGAAACATGGAAAGACGACACTCATTCCAGTATCCACGTCCACTTCGAGGTTGGGGATAAAAACACACAAAGCAGTTCCCCAGAGCAAGCTAAAACAGTAAAACAATGCAGGCCGCTAAAATTGGTATCTGTAAGAGCAACGTTTCGCTGCTCGTTTGGCGTCTACAGTGATCGAGCAGCCGTGAAAGTTCGAAACCCACACGACTCGGCTCCAAGGCCTAACAAGGCCTCGGGGAGGAGCAAGCCTGTACCCTAAGTGACCTTGCGCACTGCTGTCCATCTTATATTTCATTTACGTCCCTTTTCAGGCATTTAGCCACTTAGACTAAGCAGGAGCGAATATCCCCACCAGAAGCAAAGCGGGATTAAGCGGCCTTTCTCAAGGGCTCAACATGCGCACTGAAGCCTGGTCCAAGCCTCTGATTCCCAGTGAAATGCGTTAGCTGCTATGGTACAGGCCGCCAATTCCAGTTTCAGTGTGAGACAGACAAGGCCAGTGGCGTGTGACAAAACAACAAAACAAAGGGAATGGCAGAGTAACGTTATCTGTAATGGTGCTCACCGCCTCCTTCGGCATTTACAACATCTGTCGTATTGCGTAGCGGTTTTGGCGTGACGGAAAAAAGAAGCGGAAAGTAAAAAAAAATAAAGAACAGAATTCTCAGATCGGGGACTTGGGGATCTTCAGAGCATTCGCTGCGCAGCTCCATCCAGCCGCCATAATTTATGAGCTCTCTCTGTTGAGGGCTGGGAACGGCCTGAGGAAGACAGAGCGGCGAGCGCTAGCGCTAACGCTGATTTATGGAAGCTAGACTCAAGGTCAGGGAATTAGCTAATTGACATCTGCAACACAGAAGAGGCCATGACCGAGACATCAGCGATTCATCTGCAGCTTAACAAGTACATGAAGGCTCTCTCTATCCCTCCCTCTCTCTGCTCTCCGTCTCCGACTAATGTCGTCAGAATTACTACAGGCATAATTGAAACCTGTTGGGTTGAGATGGGGTTTCTACGAGGGGGGGTGTCTCTGTGGGGGAGGGGCGGGGGGTAAGCCTTTCCATCTCTCTCTCCCCCGATCTCTCCTTCTATCGCTTGCTCTCTACAGCTCTCTTTTTCTCTGTCACTCTGCCTCTCTCCCTCCCTCTCCCCCTCTCTCTTCCTTCTGCACACTCTCTCCTGCTCTCTTTTACTCAGCCCCTCTCTCCCCCCTCTGCCTCTAGCTCCATCTCCATCTCCCTCCCTCCTTCCCTCTCTCCCTCTTCTCTGTGCTTGTCTCTCCATATCCCTCCACCTCTCTCACTTGCTCAGCCTCCCTCTCTCTCTCTCTCTCTCTCCTGTGAATGACCCCTCTCCTGGCTGCCGCAGTGGCGATGTGCTGGAATCCGCACATCTGGCCTGAATCTGGCCCCGTGTTCGTTCCGCTGTAGACGATGATGGTTTCCAGTCGATTCACAAAGACGCCACTGTGCTCTGGCTCCCCCCGTCTCCCCGGGTCGGTCCTGCCCGCCCCGCCTCTCTCGAAGGCCGTCCAACGCCCTTGGCATCGCCCAGGTGGGCACCAAAACCGCAAATTTACAACACAAGCACAGAAAAGAGCTCAACACCTCAGGCACTATAAGCTCGCCATTTCACCCGCTAACCCTCTACCTTCACCCTTACATCCACCTCAGGAGCTATAATCACTGTTTCATTACCTACGGCGCATATGGACTGACGACGTGCTGAACTCGCACCAGAAAGAAAATATCAAAGTTCAATATAAAATCTGTGGGAGTGTCTATCAACTAATAATGTAACAGTGAAAATACGGCTTGATCTGAAATACAGCCCAAAAATGTCATTCAGCACCACTTTTTTTTTTACTATACAATGTTCCCTGAAAAAAGCCCATGGTATGAGCAGGGGCCTCAGCACTTAGAGTACATGCTGACTTGTAGCATGAGTCAGTTTGTAGTTTTTTTTTTTTTTGTTTAGCTGTTACCTTTCCTTGAGGGGATTGTTTTAAAGAGACGGTAAACAGGGCCTTAACGCAGAGGATGAAAGCCAGCGCACGCGGCCCCTTCCGGTGAAGAGGGAAGCGCTGTCACACGACGGCCCGCGCACCGCGGTGAGGCACATCATCGCGGTTCAGCTGCAGGTCAGCGCCGGGGCCTGGAGGCCGCCAGTTAGCCGTCAGCAGGCGCAAACGAACAGCCTCACCCTCGCACTGTCTGATGGGCTGTTTCTACACGGTTTGGTCAGAGATCCCACCCCCCCCCCCCCCCTCAATCACAGGATCTGCTGCCCCAAATCTTAAGCATCATAGACTTATCAGACGGAGCTGCTGTTGCTTAGATAAGCTGCCTTTGTCTTTGCTATATCTCCTTCACGTGTCTGGCATTCGTCACAGGGGGCCACTCAGGTGTGACGGGGGGCGGGATATTTCGGGGTACGCCGTAGGGGGCAGTGATATTTCTGACTCTTCCCCAACCGTCCGATACACTGTCAGATTCCAGCTCCATATTGCTTCAGTTAGAGGCCTGAGTTCAAACTCAGGGCGAGTGTTTCCATGTAAACTGATCACATCTGATCTTCTTTTTATCTTTCTTAACAATAAATCTAAATGCAAGGCAGGCTGTTCTCTCATCCTCTCTCATTCTTATTTACTCACTCATTTTTTCTCTCTCTCTCTTTCCATCTCTCCCCCTCTACCTAGCTGTCTCTCATCATACCCTTCTCCCTCTCGCACTCCCTCTCATTTCCTCCCCCCCCTCTCTCTCCTAATTTGCCCCATCCTCTGCAGCTACACTGAATGAGCACTTTCATTCACTCTAAATACTAGCTCGCAATTAAGAGCAATTCCTGGAAATGCAGTCATTCTCTAACCAAAGGCTAAGACAGGTCACGCCACACTTACCCGGGGAATTAAATAAAGATTTTACGAGAGGTGCGCAATTTTTGCTCCTACAGGCTAAAATCCATGGCCGATAAAGAAAAAAAATGAGGCAAATTACAAAATACCATTGGAGGAAATGAAAAGGTTAAAAATAAGCTGTAGGACAGTCGGCATGAGGCCTGGAGTATTTTTCAATGCCTTCACCGTGGCAGCTTCAGTTTCTGGGACAAAGATCAAGACAGTGGAAGAATTGGTAAAACTATAAAAACTGAATTCAGAGAAAACAAAGAGCCTTGTGATTTCAGGTGCATTTTCATCATGATTAAGTGGCCATTTTTGGCATCATCCAGCGTTGAACATCTGCCCTATGCTCTGCACAGAAAACTCATGTCAGAATAAAGGTACTGTAATGGGAAATGCCTAAACACACTGCCGACTAGGGTTGGGCGATGTCCCCTAAATGTCCCCTAAATGATATCGTCGTTGGGGTGTTAGCACTTTTTGCTATCTCTTTACATAAATTTTTTTTTCCTACTTAACACTTATCCTGCAAATGTCGACTCAGGTCGACTTCCATAACCTGCCAATGTCGACCTGAGTCGACATGCAGCGGTGGCTCATGTACAGTCTTAATATTAAAAAATAGAGGACAGTACGCACTGTACATGCTTGCTCACATGAATGCGCATTACTTTCGTTTTCGGGAAAGTGAAACGCTGGTGAAAACCCGGTTGAAGCCGCGCGATCTCATTTTGATACAAAGATTGTCAAGTAGCCCCATGAGATGTGAGTTTATTACTGTAAATGATGGGTTAAATATTGGGGTTTCGAAATATAGTGTTCAAAAATTAACTTATAACATCATAAATATTGAAATTAATGAATTTATTGACTCTACGTTCATATTTTTTTTTCGGTAAAATACCGGCAGTTCGTTTCCACTAGACTCGTTTCAATTGGCTTTTAGTTTACCTTCGGCGGATAAACACCCGATAGTTTGGTTGTTATGGTTTAGGAACGTCTTTTCTACCATTGAAAAAGAATGTAGACCATAATGGTCAAGAATTATTAGCACTCGTTTTAACTTAACAAGGAGAAAAGGCGACACCTGATTGTCCTTAGGATTTTTGGATTTTATGTTAGACAGTGGCTATTCTTACGTGACTGTAATCCATTGCAGGCAGGCTATTCTTACGTGACTTTCGGTCAGACATGCGCAGATCGAAATTGCCGGACTTGGATCATTTTCTTACCTTGTTCTCCCGCAAGAATAGCTAGACACGTTGATGGTTTGCGTGACTGATGCTCACGTAATGTGGATATGTTTAACTATTTTTACCGGAGTTCTCCTATCTGATTAACGGCCCAGTTCCAGATGCTACCACGAGATTGCCCAACCTTGGTGAAGCAAGTATACTTAGCAACAAAAGAAACGCAAGTTAATTAAAGACAGACCGGAAAATAAGTTTGCGCGTAATTATTATAGAAAATCAAATTTATTACTAGCGCGTGCACATTTACACTCGTTTCATCAAACATTTCTTTGTTTTATGTCACTTTACTGAGTAATCATAAGAGTACATTAACTAATTAGCTAATTTGCGTTTTTTTTGTTGCTCAGTATAGAAGCCCCGGGGACGAGATTTTCATTTACCGGTGCCATGGTTACGGGCTTAACCCTTCGTCCCCGTGTACTAACTTGGCCACCAAATTGACCTGATTGACAAAAATTGCGCTAAGTCATACAATTTCAATCTGCGCATGCCTGACCGAAAGTCACGTAAGAATAGCCTGCCTGCAATGGATTACAGTCACGTAAGAATAGCCACTGTCTTTATGTTAAGTCATTTCACATAGACGTGGCTGCTTTTATTTTGCCGTGGCGGTGCGCCACAATCAATTACATGTTGCGGAAACCCTGCATTTGACATCATGCCATGAATTGACACAATAATTTTGTTTTAGTAGCTTTAGGAAGGTGGGCTAATTTGTCGAGATCTCAGCATATGTCAGAGAGCCCACGCATGCAGCAAAAGAGCCACAGGTTCCAGACCCCTGGGCTACAGTATTTAAAACAGCATGCATATGCATTAGTTATATACTCAATTTAATTTGCAGAGCAATCCCCGCAAAGTTTTTAGGTTAACTATAGAAGAGACTAGGATTAGTTAGTGTCTGACATGGTGGGGGCGTGGCATCACGATGGTGGCTCTCCATCGTGATGTCGGTCAGCCAATCACGATGGACGATGACATCGTCCATCAGCACAGCCCTACTGTCGACAGTCCGGCATACAAGTCCAAAATGCCCCCCCCCCCCCCCCCAAATACACACAGAGATCCCAGAAAATCCCACAGCAGGAATATAGAAAAGAGTGGCAGTGTGAGCGAAATTCCCATCTGAACTGACAGCAGAGCACGGGGTGGGGGCAATGCTTATACAGTGACCCCCTCTTCCACTCCCCCAGTGGATGGCTGGCTGAGGGGGGTGCAGGAGAGAGAGAGAGAGAGAGAGAGAAGGGAGGAGAGTTCACCAGCAGGGCAGCACAGTCGAGAGGGACCTGTAAAAATCCCACAATTCCCTCACAACCCCCACCCCCCAAAAAAAAACTGATTCTTGCTTAAATTTCCCCTTCAGCTGGTTCTAAGTAAGAAAAAGCATATTTATCATGTTGTAGGTCAATGTCACAAACATATTCCTTATCTGCTGGGCGCAGTGCTTCACTGAAGCTACATCACACTTGTATTGAGTGAAATATTCAAACCCAGGACGCCCTGTTTTTATGGCCCCAGCATTACATCAAATGGAAAATATCTAGACCTTGTACATCATTTTGTACACATTTCCTTGTAATTCAGCTGGACATACTTGGGATCTTCTCTAGAATTTAAAATAGGCGTCAAGTTCCACAGGTTTGAATACAGCAGCTGCATTTGACAAATCACATGTGGGATCGGCAGAGTTGAAAAGGTTAAGGACGTAACCAGCACGTCTGCTTCTCATTTACTTGTTTATTTCCTGTTTCTGCTTTGAGCGAAGAGAAAAGAAAGAGAGCAGAGAAAGGTCAACGAGAGGAGAGGAGGACAGAGGGAGAGAGAGAGAGAGCGAGAGGAGGATAGAGAATAGAAGCTGGGAAAGACGGCATTTAGTTGAAAACCATTATAGGATAGGGAGGATGTTGGAGAGGGATAGAGGAGAAGGATGGAGGACAGAAGAGATTTCACTAAACGAGTGCAAGGCCACAGTGGCAGTATTGATTGGCGGACAGACAGCAGAGAGATTACACAACCCAAGATGCTATCGCAAAAAAAAAATCGCAATTCAAGACCAAAAGCACATATTCCATCTAATTGAACAGTGCATTACCCCTTATGCAAGGTACACTGCAGAGGTAGGGATATGAGGAGCACTGCAGGGCTGAAGGGACGGTTTTCGCCTCTGCGTCGTACAGTAACTCGTCACATTATGTTATCGCCCACCGAGAAAACAGGGCCCTAGCACAGACGAGGAGAGCAGGGCAAACTCTTCTTTTTCTCTCTTTTAATTAGCGATGGGCACAAGGAATCAATTCCATGATTCCTCATCGTTATAAGGGAACTCGATTATTATTATTTCTATTATTATTATTAGCTAATATTTTAAACTGTTGCCACATGTCTGTGTAGCGCAACTAATTTTGGCTTCATTATAAACATATGTGAATGGAAAACGAACAAAATGGGGTTAAAAATAAAATATTTTGATGCATCTCGACTGAAGTAGCTCCAAAATCAGACGCTGCTTAAACAATGGCTACGTCAGCTAAGCATGGCAAAGTATGGAAGGCTACCTAGTAGAAAGTGAAGGCAATCATGTACAGTGGAAATTAAGCCAATCAAAGTTAATTGTGCCAGCGGACTAATTGTTTTCCATAGCGGGACTGATCTTAAACAGAATTCGCGCTCGCCTTTCCCCAAAACATGAGGACATGCTAGTTTTCCCGACCAAGCATGCACCCCAGAAGGAAAATCTTTTAGTTTTAAGAGGATGGAAGAAGAGTGGAGCTGGGCATTGGGAAGTTGTGGGACGGTAGATATACTGAATAAAATTGAAAACTTGACACATAGAAATTTGGATTCAGTGAGATATTGGAAATATGACCATGTATCCAAATGGTTTTATATAGTGTATAATATGTTTCAATATTCAAGAAACATATTTCTGGTCACGAAAGTGAAGTGCTTAAGTGAGTGAACTTAAAAACACAATTTGTGGAAAAAAAACACAAGATGCACGTGCCAAGCATCACGGGATTGCTGCACGTGCATTCAAAGGGTATAAATGCATTTACAGAGATCAATCTTCACAGGAAAACACATTCATGTGCACCAGAAGTGTTTAAATTCACAACGCCAAGATTGTCAAGTCAGGGCCGTGACGCTCCATGGGGGAGCTAGATGCTGGACAAACTGTCGCAGCAGTTGCGTGTGCATTAGGATGCAGTCGACAGACTATTTGCAACTTAAGAACATGTGTGCAACAAACTAGAACAACAGCAGATTGTCCCAGGCCTGTAGCGCAACGCGTGACGTCACATCAAGAGGACAGGGAAATCCGTGTATGTCATCTAAGGAACTGACTTGTGACAGAAACATCCACCAGCAGAGAACTGTTTAGAGGCAGGGAAAGCGCTCAGACTATCCGAAACTGCCTGCGAAGAGCTGGTATGAGAGCTAGGTGTCCTTACATTGGACCAATGCTGACACCATTTCACCATCAGCAATGTCTGCGTTGGGCACGGAGACATCTTAGATGGCCTCAGAGACAATGGAATGCTGTTGTTTTCAGTGACGAATCACGTAACACACTAAGATTTGCAGATGGAAGGGCCAGAGTATGGCGCGGAAGAGGGGACGCAATGCTCCATGCTGCATAAGAGGTCGACCGGTTTGGAGGAGGCAGTGTGATGGTGTGGGGAGCTTTTACCCACAATTCCAGATCCCGACTGGTCATCATCGATGGAAACCTCACTGCAGTACGATATCCAGATGAGGTTTTAATCCTAGTTTTGTTACCTTTCCTGCAACTGCACGGACCAGGTCTCACCTTTCAACATAATAACGCTACCCATCATAGCGCCAGATTGACATGTGACTTTTTACATAACGCTGGTGTAGACGTCATGGAATGGCCATCCCATTCGCACAACCTGAATCCAAAGACATCTGGGATGAATTTGGAAGTACAGAGCGCCAACAGAGGATTCAACCCCCAGACCCTTGATGCCCTCGGTCAAGCACTGCTGGCTACATGGCGGCGCCTTCCTGTCAGAGTGTTTACCAGGGTTCTACAGTCGATGAGGAGACATAGCACGGTTGTTGTTAAAGCTGATGGAGGCCATACCCGTTACTGATGGCACGTACTGCATCCAAAAACATTTTTGTGAACTTCACGAAGAGGGTGTATTCTTTAAAAGCTGTACTGATTAAAAACATAAACATTGATCTCCTTCTATTTGCTATTTTCTTGTTTGCTAGTCCCTTGTTTTTACAAGTTGATAAATTTTTTAAAATGTATTGTTAATTTTATTTGGTGCAATTTTTATTTGCAGTATTTACATTTACTTCTTAAGTCTTGACCATGAGATTGTAGCCCATACCTTTTCTTAGTGTTCACTACGCTAGCAGGACTTCTCGATTTTGGCGATGATTCCATTTTAAAAAATGAATTTTTTTTTTTAGTACTTGCTGCTTTTTTATTTCAAACGTTTGCTTTTACTGCTCACAAAAAGCATGTAGCTGTAGCCTGTGCTCATTTTAGTTTTAATCTAACCAAGTTCGACAGTTAACGCCTTTGCTTTGGCTAATTTAAAGGTCAAATGGCGCTTATATTATTGAACCGCCTCACGGCTAAATATCCACTTCGATTATTTAATGCGTTTTTGTCATAGCTTTTTGTTAGTTGTGAAAAAATTTATCATATCAAATGTTAACAGTGCCAGTTTTTATTGAAAATAAGCATTTGGCCATGCATCGTATGTATTAACGCACCTTGTTTTTGTCTTTAAGATGCGTTCGAAATAGTTTTTCCTCTGCGAGGAATCAATCCACCCTCGAGTAATTAATACAATCAATCGATTCGGGAAAACATTACTCGTTCCCATCCCTACTTTTAACAGTCTTCAGGAAAATCAAGGACAAACACAAACAGGGGTCTGATGAATCGCACATGTGGATGCCTTAGTGACGATGCCTCACAGGATGATTAATCAAACACATATTCGGGTCAATCTCAGTCCAGCTCTCATCATGTCTCTTAAAACTGGCTGCTAGAAATCAAAAACACCAGAACTAGTGTGTGTGTATGTGTCAGTGCGTTGATCCGTTGATGTGTATCTGAGCATAACTGTGTATGCAGGTGTGTCAATTCATTCTGTACAGGTGTAGCCCTCACTGCCTGTAGAAGCTGTTTGCTACAAAACAAACAATACGGTGTGTTTGTGTGTATGTAAGTATGTGTAATTGTGAAAATGGGCATATCTCTGCATCATTCTGGGCTAAACAGTGTGCGTGAAAAAGACAATGCACATGCAACTGTGAGTGAATATATGTATACCTGTTCATAGAAGTGTGCACATGCACATAAGTACAACAACTTAACTCTGTACAAAACTTAGTGTGGGCGTGTGTGCACTTGTACATAACTGTGTGGGCATTGACAGGGATGTGTGTGCGGGGTTTTCTGTGTGTTTTTATGCTGTGTGGTGAGAGCCGAACACTCCCTGCATGAACTCTGGCTGAACTCCGGCTGCACGCTGCTGCAGGCACGCTCCAGTCACCCCCACACACCCCCACCCACACACACAGTGTAAGAGCTCACAGCGACTCACAGTTCACCGGGAGGTCCCTGTACAGCGCACACACACATACACCACACACACTCGCGCGCGCGCCTGCACACACACACACACATACGCACACTCCCGCACACATACATTAACGTGTGCGTAAATGTGCGCAAACACACTCATAAGGACACACAATACTTTGGTTTCACAATTCTTGCTGGGACTGAAAAATATTGAAGTACCAAAATCCCTACCCTCAAACCCCAAAAGCACCCTTATTTTAACCCTTTCACTACCCCCAAACCAAACTGTAACCCTCACTCATGTATCTGAGAAAACTACCCATATTTTAACCTTAATTTAACTGCTTATCCAAGCCAAGGGCATAACTGTAATGCCAAACAGCTAGAACTAGTCCTAGTCCACACACATACACACGGACGAACGCACACACGCATGCACAAATGCGCACACACACATTCCCAAATGCACACACACACACATTCCCAAACGCACACACGCGTACATACGCACACACACATACCTCACATACACTGCCATTCCTGCTGGATAGCATACCCTCACCGTAAACCCCACTTGCGCCTCATACATGCTAACGCTCAGCACAGGTGCCGCACATACCAAACGTGGCCTGTAACATGACCGGGGTGAGGGGGCTCGTAAAAGCAGAGTTCATCCAGTTCTCTAATAGCTGAAGCTCCAGGGAGCCCCCGCCACCCCCGAGCCCTTACCATAACAGGTGAGAGTTACGCCACTCCATTGTGCCGCAGTCCCAATAATTACCCGTCCGGCGTTTAAGGTGCTAATTAGAGCGCAACTCGACCTAGACGGCTCCAGGCTCGAGGCCGTCTGGGACTTAGAGGGGCGGCCCTGGTGCATAACATTGCTGCCCTGAGCACAAGACTCTTTAACGACACAAAAAAACGCACCACCCCAGGGGGCAGGAAGTCCCGTTTCATATGGGAAGGTGATACGCTTTACCACTCCACGCGGGAAACTGGACCCCCCATTTATGGGACCAGAGCAGGGGCGGGACCATGAGACACTTAAAGAAGGGCCGAACATACCCTGACCGAGAACTGAACTGCAGCCGCCCCATAAAGGAGAACTTAATACGCCCTCCCGCGCCACCTACAAACGCAAGATTAAAGGCCGCTAGCCGGCTAAAGAGCTGTTTCACGATTTAACACGACACGCTCACCCTTTATCCCAGCCGTCTGGTAAGAGGAAGCAGACTCCACCGAGCTCAATATAATTAAACCCCAAAAAACCGACATCAACGTTACACTAAAGAACATCACAACAAAAACCCCCTTATAAAGAATACAAAGCAGTTAAAGCATTTTTCTTTCTCCTTTCTTTACTTTTTTACCCTTGGCAGAGGCCAGAGGAAAAGGTCAAGCCTCGTGTGAAACTCCGTTGCGATGTGGGGAACTTCACACGATCAGCATCTTGGTATTCCTCCCTGGAAGCGAGATCTGATGCACTGCATTTTGGAGAACATTTCCTCACACTGGACGGGAGCCCTAGACATTGCCCTTGGAAGGATCCTAAATTAATACCATTGTTCTTCAGTGCTGGGAGGAATAACAAAACATAAACAGAAACACATACACTGACACTCAGGCCTCATGAACCTTGATAATGTGTCAAACTCCATATGGGAACTAGGGCTGCTCCAGCCATGAAATAGCAGCGCTAATTAAAAACTTATTTCGGCTATCCATGCTCACAAAGCTCAAAACCTGTTCAAACCGGCTGGAGGAGATGCGATGGCTCCACCCCTGCTGTGATGAACAAATCCCGCCCCTCTGATCAGGATGCGAGATCCGACTGGACCAGAATGAAAGCGAAAGGTGTCACTGGTCTAAACCAAGAGGCTCCAATGAAAAGTAGATTTCTGTGTTGCTTGTGAGTAAAGGGGAAAAAATACCTAATTATTCATTCAAGTCAATAGTAATGTCAGCGTAAAAATATGAGGTCAATGACTTTTTGCTGCAAGTAAATGTACACGGAATGAGCATTTTTTTCTTCGTCCATTTGTCTTCCTGCGTACCAATTTGTCCACCTACTGATCTACATGGACAATACAGAAATGTTCTTAGGACGAATCCACGGCAAGTTTTGTCACTGCATCTAAAATGCTTTGAAAGCAATTTCAACGTGGAGGCTGTACCTTACAGACTCTTTAAGGACAGAGGTCCAGGAACTGCACGTCAATGCATTCAAGTAGTTTTTCCACAAAGCCGCAGGAAAGTCGATGCGGCTGAGGCTAAAGTGACTTGGTCAGCAGTTTTTATACAGTCTTTAGCAGGGATAAACAACTCCGGCCTTCGACTCCAAATCCAGCCCTGGGTTCTATTTTTCTCCCACATAAATTTCTAATTAACTGAACAAGCAGTGCATCTGATTGGCCAGACTGTCTTCACACCTGACTCCCAGCTAAAGGGAGGGCTGAAAGCCAGCAGTTCTCGGTCCCTCAAGGTCCTTGATTTGATGATCCCTGGTTGCTTGTTTAACCCATAGACTAGTTCCCAGCAGCAGGGACACTGTAGACCTCACAGCCAATGTCACAGTAACTTCATTCCAAACCTGTGCGTAGTTTGCGGTCTTACCTGTGGTTGCTCAGGCTGGCCATGTCTCGGACCGTCTGCGCCGTCTCTGAGGCGAAGTCCAAGGCTCCGGCCACCGGCTTGGTCACCGTGCCAACCAGTCCTTTCCCAAGGCCAGAGAAGAAGCCACTGACTCCACCCTCTGTCTTGACGCCCTCCACCGTGGATGTAATGACGCTGGTGAGGCCGCCGATGATGCCTGCAGGACGCATGAAGCCCCGTTAGCATGTTAGCATCCTCACATCACGTTATGCAAAATGCCTGGGGTCTGACATCCACAGTCCCAGAGGATGAGCTATCAAATACCAAGCTCAATGCATAAAGCTAAGATAGCATGTTAGCATCATCACACCATATTTATAGAACATGCCTGGGGTTGAGCAGCCAGAGTACTGTAAAACATGCCTTCAAGTACCAAGCACAATACATAAAGCCAATTTAGCATGTTAGCAGTTAGCATCATTACACCATATTTATAGAACATGCCTCAGGTCTAACAGCCAGAGTCCTGGAGAACTAACCTTCAAATACCAAGTGCAACGCATAAAGCCAAGTTAGCACTCACAAGCCAGGTTATATAATACTGCCTGTGTCTGTGGCTCTTATATTCGAACTCACGAATACATGAACCCAAGTAAGCACCCTAAAACTACATTATGTGTTCCACCCAGGGCCAAGAGCCACAGTCCTGGAGAACTAGCTCCCAAATACACAGCACAATGCAAAAAAAAAACAAACAAAAAAAAAAAACCACAAGTTAGCACCCTCAGGGCACATTAAACCATACCCTACACCATGCGTCAACCCAACTTATATTAACTAAAGCTAGCGCCCTCAAACCACATTACAACACAGTACAGGCATGTAGGGCAGCTAGTCTTCATGCGGTTTTTTTTTTCTTTTTCAACTAAATGCCAAGGCTTAGATTTATAGACCACTGCATACTCAAATGTTGGCCTGCTCTCATACTGGACTAAGTTCAAGGCGGCCAAAGAGGATCCATCCATCTTGATATTTGAGAGTCTCAAACATTACTTTTTTTAACAATAGAAGTTGGTGGGAACTCCCAAAGCGGATCTGCAGATTTTGTCTTATTGGGATGGAGGTCCCCACAACATAAAGAAGTTCTAGGTTCCACTCCCAATCTGGATCCTCCCTGCCGTCCATTTCACATGTTCTCTGCCTGTTCTCTAGAGTTCTTCCTGCTGCGCCAGTTTCTTTGCAGTCCAAAGACGAGCATCTCACGGTCATTTTTGGGTAGTTACTCTAAAAAAGTAGTGTATTACACATTACTCGTTACTTTTTTAAAAAAAGTAATCCCTTTCTTTACTTAATTACTCACTGCTGAAAGTAAATAGTTACACTACTAGTTACATTACTTTGGATTACTCAGCACCATCATCTGAAATTCGCCATAATTTAATTAATTAACCATATCATGTTAAAACCTGTAATATGCCCAGATCAGCACTAATCTTTAGTCTAGGACACACACAAGATCTCCCTTTCATGCTCTTTAATACAGCAAAGCCAACAGCAAAGTTGTGAAAATCAGCACTTCACAGAAAAGTGAGTCAAGTACAAGGCTACAGTACTGGCATAAACACGCAAGAAAAAGGACTTCTGATTTGTTTTTCTGTCCTCAGTCTCAATCGCCAATGTACTCAAAAGGAAGAAGAAGAAGAAGAAGAAGAAGACGTTTTTCTGGCCTCCCATCCTGCCGATAGAATTTAAAGTAATGCAAGTAACTAGATAATTTATTAGTTAATAACTGTAACCCTTAAATTATGAAGGTAATGCGTTACATTACTGAGTTACTGATAAATGTAATCTGATTACAGTAATTAGTTACTTTGTAATTAGTTACCCCCAACACTGCTCTCGGGTCACAAACCAAAATTTACTGGCCTGGCTTACACTGGTGCATTTAAAGAAAGATTAATCTACATGCATCAACGTCGTCAAACAAGAGCCAATGGGAGATGGCATGTAACTAGGGCTGCACGATAAACGGAATCGCGGTTATCGCAAGCGCAATAAAAGTAACTGCCACTATGAGGCAGACAGACGAGTTTGGTAATTACCTTTTCTATGACACATAACTAATGCGGTCATTTGAAATGCTTGAAATTCTACGAGAGGTGGAATTCAGAGGTCTGCTATTTATTCAGATTACTAACCCTCTTTCAATCTAACACGGCAGCCTGGTTAGGTCCGTCTGCTTCTCATTATCTCTTCTTAATCATTATTGGCCACATTTTGGTTTTGATCAGTCAGTTGGCTGAATAAACGGCTTGATTGCAAGTTAGGCAAAGTACATGGGAATTGATTTAAGGTAAGCTAATTATGCCAAGGCGATGGAGGCTGTCCAACCTCACCGGTAATCAGCGGACTTCAAAATGCAGTTTTCTTCCCAGAGGCATTTCAAATGACCGCATTAGGTATGTGTCATAGAAAAGGTAATAAGCAAGCTCGTCTGTCTGCCTCATGGTGGCAGTTACCTTTATCGCGCTCGCAATAACCGCGATTCCATTTATCGCGCAGCCCTACATGTAACCCTGGTCTGCACAAAACTAACATATTCCAAAATGGTGAAAAGCACTACTGCAACATGTGGTAGATGTGCAAGCCAAGTTCCATGAAAAAAATACTGATTGTTTCTTAAGTTGTGCACCAGACAAAAACATGTTTACAGACAGACAGATGGGCGGACGAACAGACAGACATAACAATAGCTTTAATCCCCCGGAGCTATTAAAAAAAAAAACCTGAATTAAAAATAATAATAACAAAGTAAAATGACTCAGCACTCGTGGACCCCTTGCAAATGATTTTAAAACCAACATTTTAACTCACTATGATCAGGTCAATACAACACACAAAGTTTTGTCTCCCACTAAAATAATGACAACGTCATGATGTGAGAATTCTAAGAGAACCGACAGGCGGCTGAGACTAGGAGCACATGAAGTCCGTTCTCTCAACAACCACAAGCTCGTGTTTACATTCTTGTTTGACAGAACTGCCAACAAGGACCCCACTTCAAGAGGAGACAACTCTCCGGAAACAAAACCAACTTCAAGAGCTAGAGACGCAGAATAATTATGGGGTTTACATACTGCAATTCAGCCAAGCATCTGCACGGTAAGACCAGTATTATAAACCAAACTTTGAACCAATGGATGTCACAAAAAGAGTCCTTACAGACAGCTCATCCTTTTTGCCTTTTTGTTGGAAAATACCATTTCCCACTTTTCCAGTCTCAAACTGTACTTGTAACTGAAGACAACCGGGGATGCAACTGCGTAAACGTTTGTGCTGAAACGGGGAAAAAAAAAAAAAAGACAATCCACAAAACCAATCAAGTTCCACGTTTTATCCTTCCTACTGCATAGACCATAGAAATTGAGTCATTTCCGAACACTACTCCAAAACCGGAGGACAGACAGTTCCAAATCCATTCTCGATAACTTGTGTTGCCCAGTAAGAGGTGTTTTTCGTGTGACATGGAAAGTAGAGGCCAATAATTTCAGCATGAAAAACACATTTACAGGCCATCCACCCATCCATTATCTAACCGAGTAATACCAGCTCATGAACAAGGAGCTGCAGCCCATCCCAGCATGCAATAGGTGAGTCAGGAACACACCCCAAACATTACATAAATCTATCACACACCATTCACTCACACACTCAAAGTGAAGGTCAATTTAGAGTCCGCGAGAGGAAACCCAAGCAAATTTAAAACTTTGCTGATATGAAATTGCCATCTTTCATCCTTTATCTGAACGTGCAATATAGGGTGCTGACATATTACACTACTCTTGAATCCAGTAGTCGCGTTTCACAAAGCAAGGATTACTCCTCTAGCTGGATTACTGTAATTGGTAAAACCCCGAGCCCTTTAAAACACGAAATGCCGGCATCACTTGACACAGTTATCCAGCTAACTCAACAACCCTGCTTTCCAAAATACCCACTACAGCCAGTAGTGTATGGAGCAAGGACATACACACACACACACACACACACGCACAGAAAATAAAAAAAAAAAACAGCTCGATACCATGTGCGAGTCCATGGATCCCAGCCACCAGGTGCTCTCCGCTGGTAGCTCCATGGTAACGGATGTATTCTCTCTCGCTCTGGTGACGGTTATCCATGGTCTTCCCCAGGCCGTCTGACAGGGTTCCTGCAAACTGAAGAGAGAGAGGACACCAGGGCATCACAAGAGGCTTCATCTGTGGAGGCTACATGAAGGCTTCAGCCCAATACAGACAGCACACCACCACTCGTGTGTGATCTGCTGAAATCTGCAGCCGCGGTGAAACTGCCACGCTTTATAGTGTTCACACTCCCTGTCTGCAAATCTGAGATTCTGTCAGGTAGGTAGTTCAGTGAAGTGGAAAGCTCTTTACATATTTTAGTGTGCCTGTTCAAAATGCAAAGAATATTTGTCTGATTGTTTTGCATTGTTTTGTGGTATTGTTTTGTGTCATGTTATTGTTGCATTGTCCCGTTTCTTTGTCTGAATATGCAACCTGCTGTGTGCTGCCTTCTTCGCCAGGTCACAATTGCAAAAGAGATTTTATCTCAACTGTCTATCTGGTTAAATAAAGGTTATAATAATAATATTTGCTGGCAGTTGCTGCCATCCATATCTATAGGTGTTCCAGCGAAATGGTTGCAAATACCATGTCAGTAAACCCATGTCGTAGGTTGTGGGTCAATTTTAATATGCGCATTGGTTTCCTTGACCTTAATTTAGTCGGTTCTGATTAGCTCGATTACATTTTTCAGAAAGTTGAAAACTTTAAAAAAAGGTGCAAAAGGGAAACAGGTCAAAGGTTGCAGGTCTAAAAAACATTCCAAAGGCACAACTAGAGGATACGGCCAAGCTGCCCAAGCAATTTCTAAAGACCAACGTTGCTCATTGCAGCAAACACCGAGTCAGAATTTCCATAGCACCTGTTGTCTCCAAATTAATTTAATGCATAGTGGCATGACTGAATGAAAGGGCTGATCAGAACTAAACTGCTTTGCTTTGGACAAAAGAAAAAAAATAAAAAGAACAATAATGGAAGTCTAGACTAAATTTACTATTGGGCTCAAATTTCTTATCTGTCAACACTGACAATAAAATGCAGAGTCCATTAACTTGGTGTGAAAATTAAACTTGAAGAATCTCCCTGGGCTATGAAAAAAAAAAAAAATTTTTAAACTAATATGCCATCAAGACTGTACACACAAAGGCCCTTCTGAACTCCAGATAATGGGTTTTACGACAACAAAAAAGATTATTACACAGAGAGCGCTCCATATTTTCAGCAGCACCGTCATGGCCTTCTTCGCTTATGCTGAGAGAAACTGCCTGCAGCGGTAATATTTACAGTGCACGGCTGAAACAGCTAAAGAGCTAAACTCCAAGTCCAGACCTGTCAGCAACCCTTCCCCAGGATGCAGTCATATCCGGGAATGTTCCAGAACTCCACCGGGGATGAGAAACAGAGTTAGCAATTCAGCTGCTCGGGTAATTTGTCATTTCAAGGCCGCGTAACTTTCTGACCTTGCGGACGAAGTTCGAACGAAGTCATAACATTTGTGAATCGAGAGTGCGAGGTTTCTTGCTAGACCATTCCAAGGCAATTGCAAAAAAAAAAAAAAAAAAAAATAGAAAATAAGTGAAAAATGCCACGAAAAGAAAATAAATTATACATCACTGATGACCAACACAGTGCACCTGGTCTATGCCTATCCCATAGTCAGCTCTTCTCATGAGTTTGTCCTTCAATTATTCATACAGAAGTACCAGGTGCTGTCAAGTCAAAAGGGGGTCATCCTACTAAAATAAGGCAAAGTACCTCTGATTGTGTGAACAAGAGAGGTCCGTAACATTTCCAAAATCAGTCAAGAAAAAAAGGCAGTATTTACAGTGTGCGAGTATAGTGGGCATTCTACACATTTAGGATAGTATAGGGCTCCTATTTCAGGAACACAGAGGCTCAGCTTTTTGAACTGGCAAGCAATAGAAATTTGTCAAAATTGTTCATCCAAAAAGCAAATGTGCCCCTTGGAACAACCGTTCGGCAAAGAAGCAAGCAGAGGTGTCCAATCTACCCAATTACTTTACAATTGAAGATTTATTTTACTATGCCATGCTGAACTGCGGACACATAAAATTAAATACCATGGTTGGGAGAATGGTAGACAAAGTGCAAAACAAAGGCAAGTGGAATCTGCCATAGCGAGAGGGTTGTTTGCCAATGGGAGCCCAGGTTTTTCACATCGAGTAACTCCCGGAACGAAACAGGACCACGGACAAGTGGTGCCTGGGTCGTGTGCTTCTCCAGAACACATCGATTCATACCTTGGCATAGTTACTTAGAAGAGTAAGAAATGGTTGACGCAAAGCTCAGTTGAGACGCATGAGTAAATGAGCCCAGGCTAAATGGGAATACAGCCCACGGGCTTGAAGCCTTTAACTTTGCCGGATTTTTTGTTTATGATGCGCAAAATGTTTTCTATTAGTGCATGATCTGGACTGCAGGTAGACCAGTTCAGCACTCTGACTCTTCTACTGCAAAGCCATGCTGTTGTGATGGATGCAGTATGTGGTAAAATGGTAAAAATTTCTGAAATGGTAAATGTCTCCCTTCTAACATCTGATATGTTGTCTATGTTCTCTTGTGAATAAAATGTGGGTTTACGAAATTTGCAAAACATTGCATTCTGTTTTTATTAAGAATTTACACAGCATCCAAACTTTTTTGCAATTGGGGTGGTATAACTTGTTCAAAAGGGATGGGAAAATTGGGAAGAAAACTTGCTGTAAATCCATGTCTACCGTTAGCGGAGCAGGACTGAACTCCAGTGTGTTGGACCCTCTTGTCTGAGTTACTATGCGACGCAGTCATCTACCCCCATGGTGCCCCCCTAATTGCCACCCAGGCAAACTCATTAGCCTCCAGCCTCCCAGCACCCTGATAGACTGCTTAACCTGTTCAAGGACCCCCACGGGGCTGTCCGTGTGAAGTGCCTGATTAGCCAGGCAGGCAGGCAGGCAGGCAGGCCGTCTCACACAGAATGACTGATTGCATCTCGTTTGTCTCAATCAGTGGCCCCGGCAGTTGCCCCGGTCACACCTGTCCGTCACCGTGTCCAGTCTTTGTGGAAACCCTCTGTATACTTCAAAGGGCCAACACTGGGGAGAGCACCACCTCAGTATAACCGGGCACAGGAATTTCAACGTGGTAAAATGAACTTAATCCATCTTAAATACACAAATTCACAAGATGCATACAGTACATCCATAATTCTGAAATTGTATTCATACGAAAGTTAAACTAGGGAGTCCGGTCAACCGTGACCACATGGGTGTATCCCCCCTAAGTGCCCGCTCGTAATATCTTGAAAAGTCTGACCTCTAGAACGTTCACAAGCCATACACAGAAACAGACACATTTTTCAGCATGAAATTGCACTTCATTCGGCCAATTCTGTTGCCATGGCAAACAAAATTAATAGGTGTTGTGACCTAACCATAACCCCCGCCCACACCAAATATCACAGGAATTGGCAAAAATTTGTGGCCTGTTGAGGGTCCATGAGTAATTCTCAATGGACGTGGCGGCAGCAGCGGAGGCGACAACCATGAATCAATTGTAGCCACCCGATTTCGTCCGGGGGCTACAAATGTATTACACAAGCGTATATAATTCTGAAATGATGAGCCTGCCTGCCTTTTTTGACGTAGTAATGAACGCAAGTGACCTCTCAAACTGTAAGACTGGCATAATTCTTTGTGAAAATTGATTATACATTTCTGTGGGAATGGCAAGAGGGAAACGCATTCCCATGACAAAACGCAGAGGCCTCCCTTCGAACTTTTCAGCTGCGGAAGAATTCCTGCGCAGGGCTGCGTTTGACGAGACCGGGACAAAAGGCTACACAGCAGCTGGAGCTGCTTATGCACTGACACGCACACATGGGATAAAAACGAGAAAACGCTCCCGGCGCCTCGCAAACAAAAATCCGACCTGTCCCTGCCCACTGCCCAGAGCTTTCGACCGACAACTTATTTCTGCCTTAAAAACAAGGTATGATAGTCTGTAATCAAATAAAGGATGCAGGCTGTGGAACACATTGAAAAACGAACAGATAAAGAGGCTGAGCAGGTTTTGAGGTGGAGATCCCTACAGTACCCCCCACATTACTCCACAGCTGACCTGACTTTGCCTAGTGACCCCCACCACACACACACACACACACACACACACACACACACACACGCACGCACGCACCACCCCCTCTAAACCCAGCAGGTGTCTGTTGGACAGAGGCTCGTGTGACAGACAGACACAGAGAGCAGTGCTGCGCTCCCAGCGCTGAGTAAACAGGCCGCTAACCTCCCGCCCCTCGCCCCCCCAACACACACATACACGCACACACACACACAACCGGGAAGGGAGGCCTGAACTTGGAATGACCCTGCTGAGAGACATCCCCGCGGGTTCATGTGGAGGGCAGTTCAGCTCTCACCGCCCCTCCCCCTTCACTGCCCCTCCCTCACAGAGCCCATTTTTTTTATTTGCCTTTTCAGCAAAGCCAAGCCCACACACTCCTTAACCCTGTGAACAGCACGTCACCTTTTTAAATTTCATTCCCTTCCCTGTTCATTCAAAGTTCTAAGCGAGTGTTCCGGAACACTGTTGCTGTGAGTAACCAGCAGCAATTGTGACATCATTGCTTTAGAGCGTTCGGTTCAGAACATTCTAAAACGGCATTCCTGGGCAACATCAGTCCTGAGAGCCCACTACTTACGCTGGTTTTTGTTCCAACCACTACTGCAATCACATGTTTATGCAGTTCTTCATGTTTCTTATGTAGGTTCTCACAAAGGGATCATTTACCCTGTTTAGCCATATTGTCACATTGTGCTTTATTGCAGACGTCCGCAAAAAAGGACAACATTAACTGACCAAAATAAACACGATGATGAATCAATAGGGTTCGGATTACATTGCTAAACAAGTGGCTTTTTTCCCGTTTTACACAATGCATATTTGACTCGAAATCATGTGCTCTGTCATTTGTCATTAGCGACCATTAGCCCACACTTTCAGCACTTAGAAGCAAGTAGATTCTTTCATTGCTTCAGCCCAATTTCCTCCTCTTTTTACGCGATAGAACACATTTGCAATATACGAATAATAACATGAATATGACACACTGACGAGCATGCATAGTCATTTCTCTCGTTAAGTGGCTCAAAAGGATAAATAATCCTCATAAACACTAACAGAGCAAGTAAAAAATTGTCAACTTGCTGAATTTCTGGGGAAAAAAGCAGCATACAAAGGAGAACCCATGTTGAGAATCATTGATCTGGGAAAATATTTGCAAGCCCTCACCTTAAAGGGTTAACAGGATGGGCTCCCCAGGGAAGGAAGTGAGAATGCTTTCAAGTTTACGGCCTCCCCCCCAAAACCCCTCCCTTCGTCGGCCCTGAAGTACAAGGGTCCAGGGGTGGGGCGTTTCAGGAAACGTCCTGCAACACTTTATCAGGCTCTCCTCTCGCAGGAAGTCTTTGAAACTGATGTTCTCCAGCGGCAGGTCCCAGCACAAATTGGATATTAAAAGAGGTTCCAGTTTAGTTGTGACACAACAATGCCAAAGAGAGAACTGAGCATGCTCAGTGAGGAAAGTAGGGTGTTTCAGGGAAGCCCTTAATCAAGACTTTACCCCCCGTTTCTCTCTCTCAAGACTTATAGCTCTGGGATTCCTCTCAGTTCTGGTCATTAGGAATATGTCCTTTAGCTACCTGCATGGTTAGATAACTTACGAGAAAAAATGCTGGAAAAAAATAGATAAATAAAAATGCCAGACCAACTTGCCGGGCTTAAAGAAGACTGACTACTCAGACCAACAATTACAACACAGCATTCATGACGTGTTCAAACATGTTTTCTCCCCTAAAATGTGCAGACAGCTGGAGAACAAGCCAGCCAGTGACTGCAAAAATGCTCCGCCAGTGGATAAGCACAGATTGACGCACCATTAGACAGATGGATGGACAGACGGACACGGCCTAAAATCAACAGTCCCCCTATCTACCCAACAGGTGGCATGGGACGAAAAAGCAATTTTGAAAAGTCACTGCAGTTAGTTTGGGAGATATTCTCCAGAAACAGAACTGAGGTCAAGGTCACAGTCATTGGTCACAAAAAATACTCAGTAGAGGTTATAGTTTAATTTCACTAATTACATTGGTTTCCTTGACCAAAATTTAGTGGGTTTTGAAGCACTACATGAAGATATCGGACAAATTTTTTGAAGTTTGAAAATTACGGAAAAAAGTCAAAGGTCACATGTCACCAAAACATTCAAAAGGCACAACTAGAGGATAGGGACACCCCCCCAAGCAATTTCCAAAGGCCACCATCACCAGTGTTGGAGATATGCTCCAGGAACCAAAAACAGCTATGGAGGTCACCGCTGAAAGATCAGAAGTCAGACGTCACAAAAAAGTAAAACAGATACCATGCTTTGGCAAAGGTCATACACCCAGTGTAAAATAGTAAGGCTGCTGCATTTGGTTTCAGAGTAAGGGAACCGCACAGATGCACAGACGGACGAAAGCATGTAGGACGCCGCCTAAATCAATAGTCCCCCGAACTATCTTTTAGGTGGTGGGGGGGGGACTAATAAAGTTATAGGCCAGACATACTCTCAAGGTGCCAAGCAAGGCTCCAAATCATACTGTAAAATAAGGAATCTGTCTCTCTGTGTGTGTATTTGTGTGTGTGTGTGTGTGTGTGTGTGTGTCCGTGTGCATGCACATGTATATTCTTTCTATATTTCGACAGCCATGCATCTGATCAACTTTTGACTTGGCGGGTGTATTTCCGAGAGCCAAAGGAAGCGCAGTGTGGAGTTTCAAGTTGTTTGGCAGGGCGATTCTCCAGAAACTGAGAAAGCTGCAAGCACCAATACCACTCAAGCAACAACTGAATGGGCACTGCACTATACCGTGCAAACAGCAATTGAACAGGCAATCCAATAGTCCTGAGAAAAAGTGAATGACTTCAGCATGGGTGTGCTGCCCCATTCAAAGTAAACAGAGTGCCTGAACGCCGACAGCAACCAGGGGCATGAGCTACATACACCCTGAGATCCCTGGGAAATGTAGTGCAAGAACATGAGAGCTGGCCATGGAAATAAAGGCACTGGAGGTCAGCAAACATGCCCGACCATCATATTTAGGTCGGAATTTCAGAACCACTGGCATTGAAAGCTTAAGATGCCAATGCCCTCATTGCTTCCCCATTTTAATGGCTAGTGGGGAGTGAACTGAATTCACCCATCTTAAAAAGATAAAAATGAATTTCCAGTAAACACTTTGGTGAGGAACCTTTACGAGTCAGACCTGGCAGGACACTTTAATGGGTGACATGGGTGCTCTTCTGAATGAGTTCACTGGGAGCTATATCTGGTTACAAGCTGTAAAAATGGGCCAACGGCCCCATTTGAAACGACAGACATTTTGCAGAACAAGGGCACAAATTACTGGCATAACAACCAGGTCGTTTTATTTTCAATGAAAAACAGAATAAACGCAAACAAGCCCCTGGACTCTTACACGCGTACCGAGTGCTACCTGATAACACATGAAATGGGAAATTTGGGACACAAAGGTGCAGCAGCATCGCCTAAATTCGCTCATTACGGATTTTTATTCCTGCTAAAGCAACGAATCCCCGCACAGCCCTTTCAGGCAGCGCCTTCTATTAGTGCTCTGGGAGGAAATGCTCGAGGCTGGGTCATTAGGCGCTAAATTCGCGGGGCTTCTCGGCAACATGAGGAGAGAGCTGGGCCTAGAATCGCGTCTACAGCCAGCATCTGAACTGCCATCACCACCCACCTCAGGCACGAAGAGAATGAGAGTGCAAGATGAAAGTGCAAAGATGTTGATTGGTGATTTTTTAACTATATGCCCCAAGGCAATTTTGAAACTATAACCCCCCATAGTGGCGATTAGTCTCATTAAGCTTTAATAAAATTATGATTCAATACCTATTACACTCACAGTGAGGATACAGCGAGAGAGGGGTTGGACGAACGAGAGCTTCTGACACTGGCTGACACTGGCTGGCTGAGACGTGGACAGGCGAGTGGGGAGGGAGCTGGGAATTAGCCCTGTGCCAGGGACTGGCCAACACATTTAATGCAAGCAGTCGCAATGTGCCTCTGTTACTGAGTCTAATTTACTGGGTCTCCTTAAAATGTGTGGCTAACCACCGCCACTGTGGCTAGCTCCAGAATACATCAGACATATACGTCAGAGTGGTTAGCACTATTGCCTCACAGCAAGAAGGTCGTGGGTTCGAATCCAGCCTGGGGCCTTTCTGAGTGGAGTTCGCATGTTCTCCTCGTGTTCGCGTGGGTTTCCTCCGGGTACTCCGGTTTCCCCCACCCACAAAAACATGCATCATAGTAACACTCCAACCAGTACCCCTGACCAAGGAACTGGCGTTAGAACTGGAGTTGGTCCCCGGGCGCTGCTCTGTGGCTGCCCACTGCTCCCAACTATAGGGTGGGTTAAATGCAAAGGACAAATAACCCCACGAGGTTCAACAAAGTATATCTTACAATCATTCCCCTGCCCCCCCAGAAGTAAATGGCGTTTTTTTTCCCGCCATTTAATAGTCTCCGAGTGTCCAGTTGTACAAAGATTCAGTGCTGTTTGAGTAATAGGGAAATGTTATGAGGAGGAATCAGGAGTAGGTTACATCACAGCATATTAGTGCAAAACTCAAACTCAGGCTCCAAATTGTATAATATGGCAGAGCAAGAGCACTGCACTTCTGTACACCAAAATACTCCTTCCAAACCCCAAAAGTATCAACAGCTGACAACACAGTGACATGGTTTATAGTTCTTATTCAGTCTGTGGCAGGGCTCCCAAAGTCTGGCCCTCGAATCCAACTTCAGCCCTGGTTTTCTCTCCTACGTAATGAATTGAACAGTTATTGCCACTCATTGGCCAGACTGTTCTCACACCTGACTCCCAGGTAAAGGGAGGGTGGAAAACCAGCAATTCTCAGCCCTCAAGGACTGTGATTTGGGGAGCTCTGGTCCATGGTCTAAGTCAAGCCTAGAGGCCTCTTCTACAAACAGGGAAATTCGGATCTCAGCCTCACTCCATTTTGGTTTTCACAGGGCCAAGAATAGGGTGCCTCAACTGTACACCAGTAGCGTAACAGCCTAGCGCTGTCTCCAAACAAACCTTCTCCTCTCACCCGTTAGTGAGGAATTCTGGGATATAATAGTCTGCCAACTGCAGCTACTCTCAACATCGGTGGCACTGTGGTGGAGCAGTTAACGGTTGCTGGTTCCGGATCTCCCACTGTCATTAACCGAGGCTCACAACTCAGAACTAAAGTCCGTCCCCCATACTACCCTGAGTCCGCCCCCTGCTGGACACTGCACAACATTAGTTATTTAGCCGCACTTTTTATCCAAACCGACTTTCAGTCGTTATAGATGAGCAGTCTCCCCCAGAGCGATGTGGGGTTGAGGGCCAAACAGCTGCACCGATCTTTAGTGTGGCTACACCAGTGCTGAACTTCTAAAACAGGCTACACTCCCACATAACTTTACTGTATTCAAAGTACAAATTAGCCCACTGCATAGAAAAAAGCATGGGTTAATTTAAGAATCTGCGCACCACCCCTAATTCAGAATATTCTCCATTTATCTGACTGAACGATATTGTCAACTTTCGAGCTAGGGTTAGGGTTAACGTGGCGAACAAATTGTAAAACTGCCCCTCAAGTATTTAAAGCTGACATGATATGTGTGAGGGATAGCTGAAGTGAGGGCTAGTATATAAACACGTGTGCGGGCGCTCGTACCTTGGCGGCCGAGTTGGAGACTCCATGTGTGACGTTCCGGATGAGCCCGCCCACGTTCCCATACTTGATGAGCTCGGACACGCCCTCGGTGACATCATTGAGGAGGCCCATAGGGTTTCCCAGGAAATCCACCGAACCCAATATCTGAGCAGCCTGACTAATCAGCTCCTGTACCAATACAGCAAACAGAGAGAGAGAGAGAGAGAGAGAGAGAGAGAGAGGGAGAGGAGAGAGGAGAGAGAGAGAGAGAGAGAGAGAAAGGGTGAAAGAGAGGGGGAGAGAGGGAGAGAAAGAGTTGAGGAGGTGGAGAGACAGATGAGGAAAGGGGGAGAGCGATGGGGAGGGAAGGAGAGAGGGAGTGAGCAGGGAAAAAGAGGTAGAGAGAAAGAGAGAGGGAGAGAAGAGGGAGCATAAGAGAAAGAGAGGAACAGTGGTAAGCACAGAGAAAGAGGGAGGGAGAGAGTGTCATTACATATTTTATCATTCATGCATCTAATTCAACTTCACCATTATAGCAACTATCATTGATGATGCCATGTTCCTTTAGTCGTCAAGCTAACAATTAACGCATAAAAATCTGTCATTCTGATACAAGATTGTAATTGAGAGAGGGCGATAATAAGAAATAAAAACATTAATAATAGCACTAATAATACTTGCAGCAGCCTGCATGTATTTCAGCCCTTGCGGTTCTAAGCCCTAGACAGCCTGGAATGAGCGCGGCATAGTAGGTGAGGTGCATGATGGGACAGACCTCTCGGAAGTGCTTGAGCACGTCGTTGAGGATGATCTCCTGAGTCTCGTAGGGGTGGACCCGGGTATAGGGGTACATGTTGATCACTGCGTCCTCGAACCGGATCAGAAGGATTCCCAGGGTACCCTTCAAAGCCTGCAGGGGATCCAGCGTAAATATGGACTAGCACACAGCTCCTCACAGCAAGCTTTTATTTCCCAGAGAACTTTCCAGGTGCATCGACTGTATGCAATAGTTTGCGAAAACTTTGAATGAAAATTTGTGAAAAAACATACAGTATTGTCCTTGCACTGGGTGTGTAAATACACATTGCACACACAGAGGCATTTATCATATACTTCCTTATAAATACAAGGAATCTGCACCTGTGATACAAGCGCTAGGCAGTAGGCTGTATCAGCCCGCGGGCAAAATCCCGTATCAGTGGCATCAACCATTGCCATAGCTTTGGATAAAATGCATCTTTAATTATGGTCAAAATGAGTATATGATTAATAGAACATCATATGGGCATTTTCATACCACACCCTGTATCAACCCAAGACCCCAGTATCAGCCTGAGAGCTTTAGCTAGGTTACTCTCTATTTATGATTCTCTTTATTTCTTACAGATGTTTAGGCTTTCCAGGGTTGCTAACAGGCCATCAACAAGCCTCTGCAAGTTTCAAAATGCTAGCGATTTTTTTCACAGATTTGCAAAAATATTTTCCTAAGAGCATGAATGTAGTTGGACATTGTAGAACCAACTGTAGAGGTGCCGTGATTGGTGACTTCTCAGAAAGCCCAGAAACAAAAAACATGAGACACCTGGTCCAAGCCATACCCTGTGGTGAGCCAAATCAGGGAAAATGTGATCATAGGCTGAGAGTTATGTATGTAACGCATAAGCAAATTTTTCCATCTTCATAAGGATGAAGGCGTATTCTCAGAAGGCTGAGTTCATAAACTGTAGCCTCTGATTAAGGACTGAATTAGACAGTGTCAGAAAGTTCTGGCAAAACGGTGTTCTGTGTCAGCTTGCCATGACCACATATTCATGTATGAACCAGCAATACCCCATATCAATGTCCTATCCCATCAGGCAGCCATTTTGAACATAATTTTAGAGACCCAGCTACCAAACTCTGCAAGTAACATTCTACCCACCATGCATGTAACTTTTACCCCACCTGCTTCCTAGAACAGTAGATTGATCGCGAACTAAGCACATTTTATCAGTTCATTTAGCCATATTATGTTGTTCTGGCAAACAGAACAAATCAAGATTGTTCTCCCTAAACCAGGCAGACTACTACCAACAGTCGTGTTCAAATAATAGCAGTACAACATCAATAACTTGACCCCTTTGTGCAGATATAGACGCTGGCGTCTGTAAATTCCAGACTTTAATTCCTAAATAATTCTGTAATTGAATTTCCAAACGTCTTGCTTCGCTGGAATAAATTTCCACAGTCTCTGTGACACAAATACTGAGTTACAAAGCCTAAACAGGCTCACGCCTTATAGGAAAAAAATTGGCATTATGTGTATTCTGCGCAAAGGGCTTCATGAACCACTGTTATCAGTAGTAGTGATATTTTTGCATGGCAAATTGTGTTTTAGAAGAACAACAGACCCAACTGTCATGACATGCACGCTGCTTGTTCTGAGTAATTGACTCATTCATTGAAAGGGGCGCTTTCAAAATAATAGCAGTGTGGAGTTTAATTGGAGAATTCATTCAATCTGTGAAGAAACAGGTGCCATTACTTGTCCTTTATTAAGTGAGAAGGGAAACGAAAGTTTTACACATTACTATAAAATATATTTCCTTCTGAAATCCGACGTAAAATGCGTCGTTCCAAACAGTGTTCGTATAAACAATATAATTCAATAAAAAAGTTGATTGGAGAGGAAAACATATAAAGACGTGCTGCAAATTATTGAATGCTCAGCTAAAATGATCTTAAATGCTTTAAAATGGCAACAAAAACCTGAAACACGCGAAAGGAAATGAGCTACCACTGTTAAAATAAATCAAAGAATAGTCAGAATGGCAAAGATTCAGCCAATCATCACCTCCAGGAAAATCAAAGATGATATAAAATTACCTGTCAGTGTTGTTACAGTCAGATGTTCAATTGAGGCTTAGCCATCAGCAAGAAGCCCGCGTAAACCGCCATTGTTGAAAAAAAAATGGCACGTGCAGAATCGGTTAAAATTTGCAAAGGAATACATCCACTGGCCCAAAGAGAAATGACGTGACATTCTGCAGACTGATGAGTAAAATTGTTCTTTTCGGGTCTAGCGGTCGTTGACAGTATGTCAGACGACCCTTGGGTACTGAATTCAACCCACAGTACACTGTGAAAACAGTAAAGCATGGTGGTGCAAAAATCATCATTTTATACTGTGATGTTGGGCTTATTTATCGTATACCAGGGATTCTGGATCAGTTTGAATACATCAAAATACTTGAAGAGATTATGTTGCCATATGCCGAAAAGGAAATGCCCCTGAAATGGGTGTTTCAACAAGACAACGACCTCAAACACACAAGTAAGCAAGCAACATCTTGGTTCCAGACAAACAGGATTGAGGTAAGGAGTGGCCAGCTCAATCCTCCAGCCTCAACCCCATTGAAAACTAATGGGGTGACATTGAAAATGCAGTTTCTGAAGCAAAACCCAAAAATTCACTGGAACTGTGGAATGTAGTTTGTTCATCCTGGGGTGAAATACCTCTTTCTTAGTACCAGAAGTCAGTTGACTTGATGCAACGCAGATGCGCAGCAGTATTCAAAAACAATGGTGACACAACTATACATTGGTTTAGTAATTTAACATGAAGTTAATTGTGGGTTAAATTTAGTGTTTGAAATTGAAGAGAAAATAGTCGACACTGCTGTTTTATTTTAACAGACTGATATTCCTTTTCTTTGCTTCCAGGAAAAGATAACACAGACTTTATCAAATTTGCTCATGCTTTGATTTGGAATTGAATGTGTAGTGTTTCCACTACATTCGAAATATGGAACTGAAGGCTTTAAAAAAAATATTTGCACTTTATTCACACTATTTAATGTACTGCTATGTTTTTGAACACAACTGTACATGGTCAATGCAGTTGCAAGTAAACTCTGCCTTCATTCCCAAACTGACAAGAAAAGATAAGCCATTGATTAACAATGTTCAAATGGAGCAGCATTCCAGGGGATTTCAATTCATCAGCCAGATAGTAAAATGATTTGAAAAACAACACTGATAAAAACAGCATTGATGAAAATAAATCTTCAGTCTGTTCACAAGGACTCAATGACCAGAGAGAAGTAAACCCATTCACGCCCGCATATGAAAATTTCCGTTCTATGCTTATGGACTCCACCGCCCGAATATGTATTTTTCTGTGTGTCTTGATTGTCTTGATGCAGGAGTCCTCAATCTTGATCGTGAAATGCTATGGTTTATTCAGAATTTAATAAAAGCTCTAAGCATATTTGAATTGGATAAATATGAGTGGTCCAAATTAACTTGGGTAGAGCAGTCATGTTTTGTTTTGGACAAGCAAGGTGTCAAAGGGTTAATTATTAAAAAGCTGCTTTACAAAGCTGTGCAGCAATGCTCATTTTCAAATAATATGAAGAGGAATATCAGGCAAATGAAAGCCCCAGGCGATGGCAGAACTCAAATGAACACAGACACTGATGACAAGCCAGAGCGCTTCAGCGGTGCTCATGCAGCTGGCTGCTTCGTGGCTGTAACCACGGGAACCTGAAAGGCAGATCAATTGCACCCCTCTGTGGCAGACTAAAGAACTGCAAACATGCCACAGGGGAAAAATGAAGCTGGAGCAAGGTTGGAGATGGTGTACAAGTGTCAGGCATGATATAAGAGACAGGTGCATGAGTTTCGGGGATGGTGTAGGTCAGGGCTATTTAACAGTACCCTGCAAGGGCCGGTGTGGGTGCAGGCTTTCATTCCAACCAAGCACTTTTTCACCTGAAACTACAAATCAAGCTCATTAGCAAAGACTCCATTGGTTGATTAGTGGTGACAGGTATGTAAGTGCTTAGTTGGAATGAAAGCCTGCACCCACACCGGCCCTTTCTGGACTCAGTTGAATAGCCCTGGTGTAGGTGATTAGTGTAGGAGTGTCAGGGATGGTATAGGATGGCAAGGGGTACCTTCAGGTCTGCAGGGAGCTTGTGAGAAGTGAAGACGCTCAGTTTGACCTGAGGGAGGCTGATTTTCAGGTTCTCAAAGTAGTAGCGCTTGAGGGCCGCTCTGTCCTCAGACGCTTTCTCATACAGACTCTCATCCAGCTTCTCCAGCTCTGAGCAAAATCACAGGCACACAAACACACATGAGCGCACACACAAGAACATGTGAGCACACACACATTAACACGAACTGTATGCACAAACACGTGCATGGACGAATGCACACAAGCACGGACACATGTGCGCGCGCACACACACACACACACATACATACTCACACACACATGCACGCACGCAAACAAACTAACACATACACACAGATGGATGAAACACACACACACACACACAGACACAAACAAGTACAAGTTAAAATGTACACACCCTCACAAAACTTGACATGCACGATTACACACACACACACACACACACACACACACACTAATTAAAATGTACATGTACACAAACATAAATTAAGATGCATACATGCACAATCAAACATGCACGCACACATTCGCAAACACATATGCGCGCATGCAGATACACACACATATACACACACCGAGCAAACACGCAAACACACACACACGCGCGCACACAAACATGCATGCAAACACTTGCACACATACACTGTCCATCCACAAAAAAGTTGCACACTATAATATGTTGGGCCACCTTCAGCTTTGATCATGGCGCACATTTGTTGTGGTATTGTTTTGACAATCTTATACAATGTTACATCGACTTCCGATCAAATCTGCATTCATTTTTTGCCCAGATATAGTAAGGATGATGAGTGAGTTAAACCACTCTGTTATGCCTTCTCCAGCACATCCCGAAGATTTTCGACTGGTTAAGGTCCAGACGCTGAGGTCGACAATTCGTGAGTGAAAATTCCTCATGCTCGATGAACCACTCTTTCACAATTTGAGCCCAGTGGATCATAGCACTGTCATCCTGGAATACGCCTGTGAAAGCAGGGATGGGTTACAGGTCTTTAAGTATATTCAGGTAGTCTGCTGAATTAATTTTATCGCAGCAGAGTAATGCTGAGCCTAGACCTGACCAATTGAGGCAACCTCAGATCATAACACTGCCTCAAGAGGCTTGTACAGTGGGCACTATGCATGACAGGTGTATCGCTTCACGGGCTTCTTTTCTTACCCGGACATGCCCATCACTCTGGACTTGGGTAAATCTGGACTATTTAGATCACATGGCCTTTTCCCATTACCTTAGTCCAAACTTTATGTGGCTATCTTGTGGCCACACAGCTGTTTAGTCCCAATCCTCCAAGTTCTTGTTGCATCTTGCATGTGGAAATGCTCTTACCTTCATAATTAAACATCACCATGAGTTCTACAGTTGATTTTTTAAAAAGAGACTTCACCGAGCATTTTAGTGATTTTTCGATCAGGATCAATCATGATTTTTCTCCAACCCCTTTCTTCGGCAAAGTTGATCTCTATCCTTCCAGGTTTTAATAAGTTGTGGGACAGTTCCTGACCCAATACAGCAATCTCCTGAGCTGTTTTCTTTGCTTGCGGCTGGCCAGAAATGTCCTCTCTTTTAAAAAAAGTAACATCTTTTCAACGAACAAGAAATACGTCTTCTGACAAAGAAGAAATGAGAAGTTTTGCAAGGTATCCAAAAGCATTAGCCCAGCTGAAACATCTATTGCTCTAATAATGATTCAGTCGTAGGCTCTGAGTATTTGCTTATTTAAATCCAAACAGCGACTTTTTTTTTTTGACGTGCAGTGTACAAGCGCACACACATATTTATGCACGTGGATGCATGTAAGTACACACTGATTAATCCACAAGCATGTAAGCAGATACACGCATGCAATCATATGAACCCATAAAAATGTACACACACGCACAGACAAGCATACATACACATATAAACGCATGTGTAAACACACACATATACACATCCACACATATGTACAGTACACGCAAGTTAAGCACACACATGCACACATGTATATACATATGAATGCAAACACAGATACAGGGGCACTACCATCTCTCTCACACGCACACACACACACACACACACACACACACACACACACACAAAGACCACCTATTTATCAAATGCACCAGCTTCAAAAGACTACCTACAGAGTGTAACAGCAATTAATTAACATTATTTCTGTTGGGATATATCAAATCAGGTAAACAAGCAGCCTAGCCTTTTACAAGAAAAACTCGAGCATTAATCTCTTAACAGGCAAGACTGTTCGAGCCAGAGCCTGCAGGAAAGAATTGTGTTCAACAAGATTACGCATCATAAAGCTTACAGCTTCTGGGCATCTGGTAGTAAATGATCTGCACTGCAGGGACTTTCCAAACCCTTATAATGTCCTATTACTTTTAAAGCGGCCAGAAAACCATCAACCGCAACAGCAAGTCCGCAGCAGATAAGTTTCAAAAAAATATTTTGAATACTTTGTGATACAACAATGCTTTTCTGACGTTAAAATGAAAAAAGTTAAAATGACTGCAGCACCCAATGAGTTTGCCTTTTGGAAGACAATAATTGTTGAAATTTCAATCTTTAAACGAGATATACGTCGATACAAAGCGCTGATTGCTATGGCGCTGCCGGCCACAGATTCATACGACTCTAAAGTTGAGTTATATTCCTCGCTTACAGCTCACCTTAAGTGACCTAGACACATGACACTGAGAGCCCCAAAACCTAATCAGATAAAATACCCTCAGTAGGGAGTTACCAATATTTTGTTATGATCAAATATTTGTTATCTTATTATTGTAATATAGGCTGTCTGGCCTAAATTACTAAATAAACTTGCATTGTATTGTCTAGTAGCAAGATACCAAGTCGGACTCCGTCAGTAGATATCACACAAACTTGGGACAATGTGACGGACAGACCAACAAACAGAAAGTGGTATGCCTTCAATGATAATGAAACTCTCCCCTCAAATTTTTCCGGAAGAATCTGCCAGGGCATGGCATACCTGACTCCGTCTGGCCGTATCCAAAGAAATTTAGGAGCTTGAGAAGAAGTTTCTCTTCGATGATGACCGTGAAGCGGCGAGCAGTGACCATCAGGTGCTGAGAGGAGAACAAGAGTGAACGGTGATTGGCTGCACCACAGACACACAAACAAACACACACACACACAAACAGACACCCACACACACATACACACACACTAACTCACTCGCACACATGCAAAAACAAACGCATATACAACCGCGTGCACACACACACACACACACACACACACACACCCTTCTGCTTCTCAAAACTATTTTTAGCATTTCTAGCATTTCTGTGGAAAGGGACATTCTACTGACAACATGGATACACTGGGAATAGAGTCAGAACAATAGCAAGTACAGCATGACAGAGACAGGCAAAAAGTAAGGCCCTACGGCAGGATCATCAAATCACACTCCTTGAGGTCCCAGTCCTGTGAGTTTTCCGCCCAACTTTTTCATGGGAGTCAGGTGTGAAGACAGTCAAGCCAATCAGAAGCACTAATTGATCAGTTGGGTAGTTACTTACCAGGGAGTAAAGAAAAATCAGGTGGGAATTGGATTCAAGGACCAGATTTTGTGAGCCCTGCCTTACAGCTTCCAAAGTTCTTCTCTACAGATGCAGTTAGAATCTCCATCCCCACCGGCGGCTCAAACCAGCTACTCTACAGATTGCACTCAAGCGCTGTACTAACACACTGCGCTCCTGGCATTCACAACTGAAGGACCGCTGTTCACTTTCGCTGTCAGAACTGCCCACTTAACAGTGTCAGGACTGACTCTTCAGCAAAGCAGAGCCAAAGCAAAAACTACAATCACTCCTGTAAACAATGACCTGTATAAATGGACTGTTTTAAGGCAGAAGAAAGAAAACATGTCAAACCATAAATTTTTGCCAAACCTAAAATCATCATTACCGTGAGGTCTATAATTCCCCCATGGTTTGCTTGATGTGAATGTAAATACTTTCAGCCAAATTGCGAAAGGCGTTTTTCTCTTAGACGCATTCAACTTGACTGATCAGACAATGATCGGGTGGACAAAGTCGATCACCAACTTACGAACTATGTTTATCGAAGATGCAACCAAGTCTTAATCACCCGTCATCAAATAACACTAACAAAATTTCGACATCTCTGGGGGCTTGTTTAACAGGTGTTTTTCTCAATATGTGCAGCGCCTAGCTGCCAATCTATATCGCTTTTCTTGTTAACGATTCAATCTTTCCATTCCATTCTTTAACTAGTTAGTCCACAGTAAAACTGTCATTTCTTTCATTTTCGGAAATTTTTGATCGTCCAGGTTCTGCAAAAGCCTGCTCCGCGTTAGCATAGGCCTTCACTGATATCGAGATGCCTGTCTGCCGTAAGAGGTCAAGCACTTGCTCAGAACAATAACTCTTAGATTGGCTCACAAAAGAATATATGCCCACGCAGCAAGTGGACAAGAAATCAGGGGCGCGTTTCCCAAAAGCGTAGTAGCTAACTTTTAGCAACTTACATAGTTCGTTCATTCACAGTCCATGGGCTCAACTATGAAAGTTAGCATCTGTGATTTCGGGAAACGCACACCAGGAGATGATCATCGGTTGTAATATGCGATTTTCACGGGTGTTCAGTTGTGGGTGAGTAAGCCATCTTTAATCAGCGTTTTTGGCTTAGTCGATGACAAGAAAAACCGCTGGCTAAACATCCCTCGTAAATTCGGGCCCATATATACGTAAAAGTGTGGGTCTGTAAAGCCCTTTGAACCAGTGCATATGATTTTTGGCTACACAAATAAAGTCGACTTAACTTGCCTTATATTTTCATGCATTCAGCTGATTCTCTGGTCCAAAGCACCTCAGGGTTGATTAAGCTAAGTTGGGGTCAATCCCCCATTAAGAAATGCAAGTTTAAGGGTCCAACAGCACTAAATGATCTTACAGCTGAAATACTGGGTGTTGAACTACCAACCTCCAGAGTCCCAGGGAAATGTGCGAGGCGCTGGGCTGCTCCTAGCTTCTGTGTTGCCATAAAATTAAAGCTGATGCATAAAAGATGCAGAGCAACTGTAAGCATTTGAATTTATTTACATTCAGAGTGATTGAACTGAGCTGGAACCAGAGCCCTGTAAAATGTTTTTGCAGTCCTAATATTTGCAGACCTACTGAACCAGACACTGTTATAGCCGCAGGGGCATTTCACTTACTTGAAATTCATTTCAGTTCTTTATTTTCCCCCATTAGGGAGACTTCACTTGGAGCAAAACATGATTCAACAATTATGATGCACACACAGTCACCAGATTACACAAAATAAAAGACACAAAATGAGCACAATACAGACAGACACAATGAAGGACATAACAGCCCTGAGATAGAAGCCGGCCGTGTTAACTGTGGTGCGCAGCACACATTCAGCGTTGGGTTCAGTTCAGAGCGTACCAGAGTTTACCACTAATCTCACCTTGAACAGGTCAGTGAGCATCAGACTGCTGGGCACCTTAACAGCGTTCACCTCCAGGGCGGGGCCTGTATCCATGGTGCTACTCTCGCTGGAACTGGGCGTCACACACAGCATCACTGGCTGGGTGGTGCCCAGCAGCTGATTATCCACCTGATAGTAAGAGAGGACAGTACAATGCAGCTCTGTGCACCATGGAATTCTAGGATTTGTAGGCAGAATTACCAAAATGTACGACACAGCAAAATTTCCTGAGCATAATTTCATTGTTTACGCTACATTTTACTAAATTGTGTTACAATAGGCAAGGCTAAACCATGCTACCTCATTCTGTGCTGTAACTCTAAACTATATTATGCTTATGCAATGCTACTTCACGCTATCTTATACAATGCAACCCTACATTATGTTATGTTATGCTATGCTACGCTATGCCATGCCATGTAAAATCAGACCTGGATGTGCAGCACGCTTAGCTCCAGGACCTCGCTGGCAGCCGTGCGGGTGAAGTGAACGTCAATGCCGGACAGGGTGGCAAACACCAGCTCCTCCGGGAGCTTGTTGACCAAGGAGATCCCCACTCCCTCCTCAAGGTTCACCAGCAGCTGGTCCAAAAAAGAATTTAAAGTTATTTATGCAATGCAGCCCATAACTGCTCAATAAATTTTCCCTCAGCAATTTCCACAGGGGTTTGGAAGGACGTTGAAGTCTAAGTGAAAGACATTTTGTTGTAATACAAGGCTTTATACACATCACACTGGGAGTCTGGGACTTGAGCCACAACTTCCAAGCTACAGGGAAGTTTAGTACCCATTTGGCTACAGGCTGCCCCAAACAAGTATAAATACTGTTTAAGATGGCACAGTACTTATTCAGTGCACTGTTCTTCGTAGATGGGTACACTTTACAGAGAGGGCACAAACAAATATTTCACCTCCTCATTCTAAACACCCAGTGAATTTCAGAGATGTCATTATACATAACAGGCATTAATCATATAGTCTTATCCAGAGTTTCATGGAAGACAAAGTGCGTAAGTGCGTAAAAATCTGCTGAAAACCCTACAGGAAGGTAACCTCCCCGTGCTAGAAGTAACCACATGGAAAGGACTTTGACCCAGAGACAATATTTAAAGCAGATGGAAATAGGAAGGGCACTGAAGCAATTTCTCAGCAAGACCCTATAGACAAATATTTTTAAGGAGGCTACCTCCAGCTCCTCTTCTGGAACTTTCTTCTGCTTGTCGTCCTTGTCTTCTTCTAAGCTGGGGGAGGTGCGGTTCATCCGCCGCTGGTTAACGTCGCTGATCTGGAAAGGATACATATAAATACAAATAATTCCATGGCTTTATTTTTGTTCAGGATTCACAGAAAACAAGACAATATAAGAAACACGAGCACAGGAAAAAAACCTCACAGTTCAGCCTTATAGATCTTCCAAAGGATACATCAACCGATCCCTGGAGTTAGTCTGTACATATGCAGATTATAATATAAGATATATAGCAGATTATTAAAGATTATGTCTAGTAACTGCCAGGGCCAATATGAATCAGCAGAGAAAGCAAATGTTTACAGCACTCCAGAAAAGCATGAAATCATCTCCCGAATAAACAAACCCATAAAGCGAAGTTAATAATTTAGCAAATCATTGTTTTCAGCACGACTAAACCAGAAACTGAACAGCTTTCACCAGTCCTCCTGCCTGTACCAAGTGCCTCTTTACAGACATAGTGAGGTCCTTAAGAGCTTGAGCCAGCACAAAATATCTAGGGCCTTTAATTCCTACCTGTTTCACCCAATATAAAGCAGTTATAAACACGCTCAAACTGAAGAAGACCGTCTGCCGCCTAGTGACCTTTAAGACAAGCTGATACCACAATTCACTTATGACTCAATTATACTCATTCTAAAAAAAACACACTGTATGAAAACATCTTGTAGGAGATATTCCATAAATCATACATGAAACATCTAAATAATACAATTTTATACCCGTGCACTTTCACACCGAAGATGGTCTCCCTCAGCTTCATGAAAAACATCTCAATGTAGAATGTAGAGCCACATTTAATGTCGATCAAATCAACTTGCCTGCCTTCAAAAATTCTGCAGAACAACTTGTCTACTCCAAAATACTAATTTGTTGAACTCAGATATTCATTTCACGACTTCCATTTCCAGATCATTTTAAGAAAGTTCACCATTAAAGCTATAATAATTGTCAACTTCCAGTGTTTATGCAGAGTTAAGCCCAACGCCCACTGGTGGTGAAGCGAAGTGTCGCGTCAAAACGCCGGACGTTTTTAAACACCCACTGGAAGCGTCAGTAGCATCTATATTGATATATGACAACAAGACCAAGAAGCAAGCAATACGTGTCACTCTCAAAATATTCAACAAGACAACCTTTAATTTTGAAAACGCCTACCGATAAAGCTTACTTTAAGCGATGGCAAAGTGCGACGTTCACCAGTGAACCTTGAGTTGGGTTCTGTCTAGTTGTAGATCGCTTAGTAACTTAAATGCCCACAAAATAATTGATTTTCCTTCAAAAACAGCAACTTGGTTAAAAAGCGGTTATATCGGTTTCAACAACTATGTGAGGTTTCTGCTAAATGTGTGCCACGAATCATGAGAATGCAAAATTGTTAAATAACCTAAAAGACAAATGCGTTTCTATTGAGTTGACACACAAAAAACTGAGCAGTGGCGAAAAATGAAAAGCTGACGCGCGTCACAAGCCGCCAGTGGGTGTTGCTCCATTGAAATGAATGTAACCTATTTTTTTTTCCTTTATTTGATAGATATACAGTGGAGAGTGACAGGAAAGCTAGGGAGAAGAACGGGGGAAGACACGCGGCAAATGACCCGAGCAGGAACCGAACCCGGGTCGCCGCGGGAAGGACACAGCCCCCACGGCGCGCGCGCCTAGACCGATGAGCCACCGGAGCGCCCCAAATGTAACCTATTTTACACGCCGCTGGTGGGCGTTGGGCTTTAGCCTTTAATACTGAGTAGCAGGTAGGTGAGCGAATGTAAAATTAACAACCAAGTTAAGCCTAATAAACTGAGTAACAGAAGCCAGCACAGTTATACAAGGTGCCTTCAGGATCAGGGGAAATAGGCTGGGCAAAATGCTAATGGAGGAGAATTCACCAACTGAGAATTAATGATTTATTAACCCTTAGAGTGCTGAAATAAATTTTCAAAGAATGATAAATTAAATTAACTTGTGCTCTTTTAAACAAGTCGCCACATGATAGGTTTTCAACAGCTTTGAATTTGATATCTTGCATCATTGAGGAACACTATTTGTACTCACCGCTCTAAGGGTTAAGAGGAAGAGCCTCTCCAGCCATTTTATGGATCAGGAGGGCAGAGTAGGAGATGCAGACATGGACGGACAGAGGAGAACAGAAGTGAGTGGAGATGGGGAAACGGAGAGATATCAGAGCAGAAAGAACAGGAATAGTGAGAGAGGGCGAAACAAAGAGATGGAGCATAGAAACAGATGAATAAAAAGAAACAGATGAAACTAACGGAACACAGTCAAAGTGTGAGGAACAGAGAGATTGAGACAGAGGAAGAAAAATTGAGATGGAGGACCAAGGAAGCGGAGCAGATAGACAGATAAAGGGAGAGGAACAGAGTGAAGGAGGTATAAAGACCGAGAGTTGGTGGACCAGAGAACAAGAGATTGAGAAATTGAGATCAGGGAATAGACACATGGACATAGAGGAACAGAGAGATGGGGTGAATGGAGAGATAGAAGAGAGGAGAGCATTACAGAAGGACAGAGATAGAGGAGGTAGTATAGAGAGATGCAGACTGACAGAGAGAGTGAGGTGAAGGATCAGAGAGATAATGGTGGGGGTACACAGGTTCAGGTAAAGGTACACACAGAAAGAAGTAGAGCATGAGACGACGGCGGCGTTACCTGTAGAACTCGCGTGGGCCCGTCGGGCACAACCTGCACAGACAGAACCCCAGACCCCGGGCGCATCTTCTGATTGATGAACTGCTGCTCTGGCGTCAGCTTCAACAGTCCAGAGTCTGGCCCCAACACCACCTCCGCCCCGTCAACCAGCCCAGAAACCCCGCCTTTTGCCTGAAGGGGCGGGGCATGCCATTAGCTCCAGAAAACATAGCTTACAGGACTCCATATTGCACATTACTGCAGTCTACAACTCACTGATCACCAGAAAGCTGGAAACACGAACAAACTGATTCATGCAAAGCAGTTAGATAACCAGCATATCTCAGAATAAAACCATCAACTTGGCTCTAATATTACTTTATACCCAGTGCGGCCCCTTGCATTGATCGTCATCCATAAAACCACATGGCCAGGGTGTACGCAGAGTCAAACTGAACACATACACAAACACACGCGCACGCATGCCCACATATGCACACTCGCATGAGCAAACACGAATAGACGCATAAATACAAAGGCAGGGGCGAACAAACACAAATACAAACACAGGCACAAACACAAAAGTGCACGCAAACAACACACAAGTGCGGAAACACGCACACACACGCGCACGCCACGCGCACGCGCACACACACACACACACACACACACACACACACACACACATATAAAAATCACACACAGACATATACACCTAAAATCTCGCACGCACATACACAGACACACAAAAATACAGGCAGGCATGCACATACACACACACACACACACACACACACACACACCTGCACCACCAGTCTGGGCAGGCCGCAGGTCAGCATGCCGGAGCTGAAATGCCACGTCTGTGTGGTGCTGCGGCGGGAATCAGGCCTCCTCAGCATCAGCGGCTCATAGCTGCAGAGCAGAGACACACACACACACACACACACACAGAGTACTGCTTTTAACCTTAAAACACTGTGTACAGCACACAACACACACACCTTGCACAGGAGAGACTCAGAGAATCATGGCCGTGTATTCTGTGTCAAACTCACAGAGGAGAGAGAGAGAGAGAGAGAGAGAGAGAGAGAGAGAGAGAGAGAGAGAAAATTCAATGTAAAGACTTGAGAGAGAGGGAGGAAAAGAAAGCTGAGACAGAGACTGAAGGAAAAAAATGGAGAGATGGAGAGACAGAGGGAGAATGATAACAAAACAGAGTGGGGGAGAGCCAGAGGGAAAGAGGAAGAGAGGGATGGAGAACTATGACTGAGATGGTAGGCGCCCCCCCCAGCATTCAAAAATGCACCCACTTCACAACAAGCTCGTCTCGTATCCTGGTTCGATGACTGGTGCACATCCAGTGAGCAGGAGCGCAGTGAGACAGTGATCACACCACTACTATCTGCCCGTTCTCCATTCTCACACTGACTCTGACCTGTTGTCAGTGACTGCGGCCAATCCCGCGATGTCCAGGACGAGGGAGGAGCTGAGGGGGCGTGGCTGGGAGGGCTTGTTCTGCGGGGGGGAGGAGCCTTCATGGCAGAGCATTCCGGTGCCAGTCATCCTCCACAGCTGCGAACGCTTCCCCGGCTCCTGGAACACACAGGCACAAAATGGAGACACAGGAGAAGGGGCACAAAATGGAGACACAAAATGGAGACAAAATGGAGACACAGAGACAGAGGAGCAGGGCACAAAATGGAGACACAGAGACAGATGGAGCACAGAGACAGATGAGCGCAGGCACAAAATGGAGACACAGAGACAGAGGAGCGCACGCACAAAATGGTGACACAGAGACAGAGGAACGCAGGCACAAAATGGAGACAGACAGACAGAGGAACACAGGCACAAAATGGAGACACAGAGACAGAGGAGCGCAGGCACAAAATGGTGACACAGAGACAGAAGAACGCAGGCACAAAATGGAGACACAGAGACAGAGGAGCGCAGGCACAAAATGGAGACACAGAGACAGAGGAGCGCAGGCACAAAATGGAGACAGACAGAGGAACGCAGGCACAAAATGGAGACACAGAGACAGATGAGCGCAGGCACAAAATGGAGACACAGAGACAGAGGAGCGCAGGCACAAAATGGTGACACAGAGACAGAGGAGCGCAGGCACAAAATGGAGACAGAGACAGGGGAGCGCAGGCACAAAATTGAGACACAGAGACAGATGAGCGCAGGCACAAAATGGAGACACAGAGACAGATGAGCGCAGGCACAAAATGGAGACACAGAGACAGATGAGCGCAGGCACAAAATGGAGACACAGAGACAGAGGAGCGCAGGCACAAAATGGAGGCACAGAGACAGAGGAGCGCAGGCACAAAATGGAGACACGGAGACAGAGGAGCGCAGGCACAAAATGGAGACACAGAGACAGAGGAGCGCAGGCACAAAATGGAGACACAGAGACAGATGAGCCCAGGCACAAAATGGAGACACAGAGACAGAGGAGCGCAGAGCTAATCCACTCACTAACATTTCAGACAATATACATTCCCAATTAAAGCAAACTCATTTCACCGGAAAGTTTCTGGAGCTGTTCAAAAAAAAAGAAAAGAAAAGGTATATGTGGAGGGCACTCGAGGTTGCCATTTTTGAGAGCGAGTCACAAAATGAGAGAAAATACAAAGCAGATTTTGTGAAATGGTATACACGCTGGCCAAAACAGTGTTAAAAGCCAATTTCTCCTCTTTGTTCATAACGCAAGCTTATGTCTGTGATTGGACAGCAGGAGTAAGAATCAAAACAAGATAATAGCCAGATCTGTGCAAACCTAAAAACAGCGGAACACCCGCAGCCTCTAAAAAAAGAGGTAGTTGGTGAGTAAAACCAGCACAAGAAATGCTTCAAATCTCAATGAAAATGGACATTAAAACTTGCTTCCAGCTGTGAAAGCACATTTGGCGTGATCGTTCCCAGGGGCTGCCACTTGCCTTCTTCTTCAGAACAACTCTCTGCGTCTTCGTTTCCACGTCCAGAACTAGTTCAGCACGGCTCACGTCTCGGCTCTTCCCCACCGACCGCTTACCCGCGTCCCTGTGGTCAAACATCAGTGTTATTACCCCACACCCACAGAACAAGGGGGTCACCATAAACACTTACTTTCCTTAAACCATTACACACTGTCAATATTCTACACCAGTGGTTCTAGGAAGTCGTATTGAGGCTCGCCAGCCAGATAAAAGTGTTTGATGAGTTCCATCTTAAGCACACCTAACATGACAATTCATGGGCTTGATGACCACCTGTATCAGGTGTGTTTAAGGCAGAAGAGGACAAATACCTGGATCAAGGTGATGTGCCCAAAAAGCAGGTTTGAGAGCTAATGTTCTGTGCCTCAGCACAGTTTCACTTTTTCACGGTTTCGAGAGTCACCCTGACACGATGTAGGCCTACAGGAGCCTGCCAAAGTGAGCCCCCAGGCAAACATAGCGATGAGGGGGGAACATTTGGGTCACTTCAGCAAAAGGTCCCATTTAATTGAATTAGAGTCATTTAGGGTATTTTTACTGTTCAGACATCAAACCAGGTCAAAGCTGAGTCGCATTACGAATCACAATATGGATATTACACTAACTGCACACACAGATCACAGCTCATACACAGTACATTAGGCTAACTATGCAGTAAGGAAATCACATCTCATGGACATTACAATACATGCACTTTAATTAAATCTCATCACTTGGAAATTGCACAAACTGCACGTTACGGAGGTTAAATCTCCTAGACATTATGCCAACTTGGCTTAAGTAAAATCGCTCCACATTGGGATTGATTTAATTTTGCGTGAAGTAAATCCAATGTCTCTGTCATACTAAGCACTAAGTTGTAAACTCTGCATGACGGCCAGAAAACCTACATGTATTAAGTCTGTTTAACTCAGGAGGAGAAATCTTACCCACTTCAGTCTAATGAAGGAGCTAGTTTGTGTCTTAGGCCAGCACTTAGACCAAGTGAATCCCAAATAAATTGACCTAGACCAATCAACACTTGATAACCCCAACATGAACCAAAAACTTGCACTCCGATCCTTTTACCAATCTAGTCTTTTAAGGACGAGAGAGGACATCCCCTGTTTAGTTAAACAACAGAGTGGAAAGAATGTGCAGATTCGCAGACAAATAATAAACCAAAGCCAGTGAACTGCTCGAAACCTCATGATGAGATTTTCCATCACTCCAAATATGACGTGCCCTCCTATATCATGACATCACAGGGGGACACTGGAACATTAGACACACATGCTCTAGCGGACAGACATACTGGGAGAAGGTGTACGTGGCGGCGATGTAGATGAAGTTCTCATAGTAAAGCTTATTGTACTCTCTGAAGGAATTCATGTCGGCGGTGACCTCAGATGACCCCGCGCCTTTGACCATCAGGGTGAAGTAAGGCTGCAGGGTGGGTTCGTCGCATGCGTAGTCCAGCACCGACCCCGCCTTCACCTCCGTGTGTAGCCGCATGTCTGCCACCCCGTGCTGCCAGAATTGGATGGGCACCTAGTACACACACATTGCAAAAAAAGCACAAGTTTACTAGTACACACACATTGCAAAAAAAGCATTAGCACAAGTTTACTAGCACACACACATACACACATACTCAGTGTTTCCCACAGAGCAGGAAGCAATGTGTAGTGGCACACCAGGGAGGAGGGTACATGCTTTTTTTTTGTTGAGGAGGGAGGGGTTGGGTACATGCTTCTTATTTTGTTGAGCGGGGGCGGGGGGGAAGATGCCTTTCCTTTTGTTGACCGGGGGAGCATGGCACTGATATTGCGCACATTACGCATCTTCCAGTACTTTTAATTTTACTGTTTTTTTTTTTTCTTTGCGCGTACGCAGATAAGAATGCGATAGAGAAAATCGCGTTGGGACGGAATACATTTGTGGCGGTCTGAGTTGATTCTCTGGTGGCCCGCCACACAATGGTCTATGTGTGGGAAATCCAGTTACTAGTGCACACACATTGCAAAAAAAGCATTAGCACAAGTTTACCACAAACTATGTACCCTGAGACCTTAAAGGAGGTCAATTCTTTTTTCTTTTTTTTTTTTTAAAGATATTTTTTTTTGGCAATTTTTCCTTTATTTGACAGTTACACAGTGTAGAGAGACAGGAAAGTTGGGGAGAAGAATGGGGGAAGACATGCAGCAAATGACCTGAGCCGGAATCGAACCCAGGTCGCTGCGGGAAGGACACAGCCTTTATGGTACGCGTGCTTAGGCCGATGAGCCACCGGGGCGCCCCAAAGGAGGTCAATTCTGTTCTATGTGAAAGTGGATATTTTGTAAAAGATGGCAAGGAACTGGATCCATAAAATCTGACCATCAGGTTAAAGAGAATTCTGCAAAACACCACAGTGAACAATTTTGAGCTTGTAAATCAGGTTAGAAAAAAATAGGTGATGTGCCAATATTTGACCTGCTAATTGCAAGGTCAAGTAATAGGTCAAGGTCACTGATATTAAATAGGAAACTGGTTCATAATCTAATCTTATATGCTCAACATGGGGTCTGTAATCCATTTTCTTCTTGAGTTATCATGTTAACGCCACTTTTTGGACGGACAGATGAACGCACGGACGCACAGACGGGGTGCATTCCATGTCTCCCTTTCGCCAGAGGTGACAGGGGACAAAAAGCATTAGCACAAGCACACTAACACACACAAGCTAGCACACACATTAGCTCATGAGCACTGGCACACAAGTAATGCAACACGTATGCGAGCACACACCATACAGCTCACATCAAAATGCAAAAAATCCAGAGAACTCTCCCGAACTTTCCGCTGTCTTGCCGTTTTTGTATCACTACTCTACCGCCAGACAAACTCGTTGTTTCGCGATATTAATGCTGTAAGCCTTTTAACTGTCGACAGTGATCGTGAGGCGGCGCCAGGTAAGAAAATATAGTTCCTGACCGCGTGTGGTTTCCTATTCGCTACGGGGCGAATAGCCACTTCCAAAAACATAACATGCACTTTCCATTTAAAACTTGTGAGAAACCGCATTATAGTGCACGTGAAAACGCGGAAGAAATTTGCTTTTGAAGACGTGTGTCAACTGTGTGTGTGAGTTCATAATGTAACCAAAATCTTCTGTCTGGATGTCAGGAGCGCCACAAAGTCCAGGAATCTACAGTATAACAGAAACAAAGTGAAAATTTCTCTAAACTATACGGTAACATGTATCATTCATTTTCACAGAACGTTAAGAGAAAACCACAGAAATAAGGAATTTTCCTGTCTGCACTAAATAGCATTAAAATACATAGAAAGCTTTATGATTTTTGTCCAAAAGAACCGCTCTTTTTCGCCGCTCTTATCATAAACAAACCCCACACATCAAGCCGCGTCATGCAGTGTACTTCTGGTTATATCTCATCCATCGTTCCTTTACATACAATGGTTTACGGATTAAAAACTTGTGATTTTAAAGCTATCTACAACAATAAAAATACAACGACAAGCACCTATTTTAAGCAAATAAATATATGAATAGGAAGAAATTATGTTACGTGGTAGTGTGGGGTTGGTAGGTTTCCACCATTTACAGTGACTGCGAGCGAAAGCATCCCCCGCTGGGAGATGCCTTCCGGCCGCTCAGCCAACCATGACATTCTTAAGCACACGCTGGACCACCTGATATGTGTATCCTGGAAGGGTTTCGTGACTGGGCATTATATTTATAAATGCTTTGTATCCCTGCGCCGCGCTTTCTCGGACAACCTACCGCGTTTCTATACTCATATAAGTTACCGTTACCTTCTCCCGACCCTACCGCGACAGAATTCCCTTTTGATGTGATCTGTGCTGTACACATTAGTGCACTTAAGTTATGAGGCTCAGGTATCAGCACACACTTGCAAGTACCACCACTGCCCCCTGGTGGCCAAAGAATCTCCATACAGAAGTCCACACAGAAGATTTCCTGGGTTAAGCAGTACACTCAGCTAGAAGAGTTATGCCCAAGATTTTTGCAGCATAGCCCAGGCAAATCAAACTGCCTAATAAATAAGTGGAATGGACAGAGAGCGTGATACATATTTTCCTTATTCGAAATAATTCATCACTCTAATAATCTGGACATAGCAATACCACGCTCATGGAAAACCTTTTCTCAAGGGACGGTCCATAAATTTCCCCAGATATTTTCATATATCACATACTGTATATCACAAGTTCTGCGCAAATTCACTGATCTGATAGATTCATCCCATCTGCCACAACCAAAACTTCTGGTCCCCATTAGGATCAGTGCATCTGTGTGCTTTGCCTTCCAGATGGATAGATTATAGTTCAATAAGAGTATCAACCAGACAGACAGGCATGTACAGAAGAGGCGCACAAATAGGCAGACAGGCAGAGAGGCACACAGATGAAGAGACAGACAGGTAGGCAGACAGGCAGTTACAGACGGACAGACAGACAGACCTCGGAGATGTTGTCGATGCGGAAGGGTGGGGGAAGCTGGTCGGTGTCGCAGAAGGAGATCTGGTACGTCGCGCCCTTAAGAGCGATCTCTGCACGCAGGAAGAAGCAGTTCCCCAGTGTGTCCCTGGAGCACATCAAACAAGCAGGATGTAATGTATGTCGGGCAGAAAAAAAAATCAGACTCAAAACTGCCTCTGAGATTTTACGGATTTGGTCACGGACAGTCACTAAAGTTTGTTTTCGCTCTCCTAACACCAGAGATGCACTCCATTCTGCTATGAAACAGGTGCACCAAAAGCGCTTAATTTTTCATCGGCAATAAAGCAGCTAATTTGGTGGAAGAAGAAAGCCAGGAGACAAAAACAATGTCTCCCAACAATGTTGTAATATTGGGCAACATATCAAATGCTGTTCTTTTTTTACATTATATACATTTGCTTTCAACATTCTGCATGCAAGGTCCCGTGCTTGCATTCACCAGACATGGCCAATTTCAAATGTAAATATATGTATAAAGGATATATTCATGAACACTAACACACTGAATCAATTTAGCAAAAAAAACATCATGAGTGGCATCAAAAACTATTTCTTAAGCAAAAATATTATTGACAGACACTTAAAGGGGCACCATCACGGCTAAGCATGTGCAGTAAACTTGGAGAAAAATAAAAAAGACAATTTTTTATTTCCAAGTTCATTACTAGTGAAAACTGCTAGTTTAACATTATATTGTGGTTAATAATAGCTCATAATCATAGCTGTTCTTTCCAGAAACAAATTATTTAATGCAAGAGCATGACTCATCGTACATTTTGGTTCAATTTTTTTTTCTGGAAAGAAACATCACTTTGTGGAATCTCAACTGACTTTGCTATCCATAATACTAAACTACATGCAGTATGTTAGAAAGTAAACAAAAGGGAAGCCCTAATGTAAAAAATTGCACATATTCATTCAAAGGCATTATGTTCTCAGCCAATCAATCTCTCTGAAAGCCTAAGAGCAACCACTGTGCATCCTTGGCCGTGACAGAGTCCTTTAAAAACTTTGACAAAACTCCAAGCCCCAGACTCTTGTTCTCTCCCCAGTGTCGAGAGGCTCTTGGAAAGTGGGTACCTCATGTTAACGTGGAAGGACTTGGGCTTGTTGACCTCAAAGCCGCCGGACCAGGTGCAGTTTTGCACGTCCATGAGGCGCACGCACAGCAGCTGGTCGTAGTCGTTACGGGGCCAGTGGAAGACCACACTTGAGCCCGGCAGGGTGGAGATGTAGCCCTCTGGGTTCTCTGTGCCCTGAACCACAGAAACAAACTCCTGTCACACTGTCACAGCACAGTCTTACCCAAAGAGGGCCCAAGTGGGAGCCAGCTCTCCTTACAGCACAGCATTAAGAGGCCTGAATCTACTAACTGCACTTTCCTTACAGTGCAGCATTAACAAACCTCGATCTACTTACCAAACTGTCCTTACAGTGCAGCATTAACAAACCTGAATCTACCAACTCAACTTTCCTTACAGTGTAGAATTAATATCCAACTTTCCTCACAGCGCAGCACTAACAAACCTGAATCTACTAATCCAACTTTCCTTACAGTGTAGAATTAACATCCAACTTTCCTCACAGCGCAGCACTATCAAACCTGAATCTACTAATCCAACTTTCCTTACAGTGCAGCATTAACGGATCTGAATCTACTTACCAAACTTTCCTTGCCGCGCTGCATGAACAAATTTACTTACTGAATACACTTTACTGAATTTACTTACTTATCTCTCTTTGCGGCACAGCATTGACAGACCTAAGTCCACTTATCCAACTTTCCTTGCAGCGCAGCATTAAAAAACCTGAATCTACTTATTAAACTTTCCTTACAGAGCAGCATTAACAGAACTGCATCTACCTAGCGAACTATCCTTACAGCACAGCATTAACACACCTGAATCTACCAACCGAACTGTCCTTGCAGCACAGCATTAACAGACCTGAATCTACAAACGGAACTATCCTTACAGCGCAGCACTAACCCAAATCTACTCATCAGGGTCAAAGACACACACCCGCATTGGCTCTTTTCCATAACACAGAAAACTGCAGCTCTCAGCTTTTTAATTAGTTAGCAATCAAAAAAGCAATAATCATAGTAATATAAAACAACAATAAATCTAAACACTCCTTACCAAGTCTTCATGCTCCTGCCAGTTGGGCATTTGAAGACAGATTTTACAGTTACTTAAAGAGAAACATTTAACACAATCCATACCACAGAGGCATATATGCGTTGAATTTGCCATACAGAAATTCCACTGCCGCATATATGCGCTGCTAGCTGATAAGGTAGAATACCACTGCGCTGCTAGCCGATAAGGTAGAATACCACAGCAGCACAAATGGACGTCTACCGCCATTGTGGGAAACCCCAGTGACGTATATATGCATCAACCCAGGGTCTGCCAAACTATGGCTGGGCGATTAACCGAATCGCGATTGTTTTAAGCGCAATAAAATAGACAGATGAGCTTGTTTATAACCTTTTCTATGACACATACCTAATGCGGTGTTGAACAAACAGCAGAGGCCATTTTAAATGCTTCCAGGAAGAAAACTGTGATTTGAAATCCGCCAATTACCAGTGAAGTTGGACAGCCTACATCGCCTTGGCATAATGGCTTACCGCCCGGATGACGTCACAAAAAACTTGAACAATCGTCACGTGATGCGGATGTCGGGCAAGCATCGGGCATCTGCCATAGAGAACCATTGAAAACAAGACGCACTAAACTGCTTGTTATTTGTTTTTTCTCCATGGAATGAAGCGGAAATGTGTGCTCAAAGGTAGTTTAAAAATAGAATTACTCCTCCCGAGGTATATATCGATGAATATTAACTGATTACACTAAATGAATGGGCGAATGACGAGCGGTAAATTTTGTCACATTCCTCCCTTTCTCCCCCGTCCCGGGCTGCAACTTACGCCCAGGTAACCTGATTAACCTGCTGCCTTCTGATACTTATGTAGACCCACCAGCAGCGATAGGGTTACAAAACTCCTTTAGTAGTCTTCATAACCTTTGTTCCGTTACCTAGCATTATTCTTGAACATCAACATATTTTACATACACTGCGAGGTTTGAAATAAGCGGTATTGTATCACATTTGCGATCTAAAAATGCCTACTTCTGAACCAAAATGAACAATACTGGACAAATGAATCGCAGCCGCTGCAAAAGAAAATCCTAACAACATAGGTGGAATAATTTCTTCAAATTCTAGCATCGAATCATACAACTAGTGTATTATCAAATAGGTTAACAAACTGTTACAAACCTGTCACAGGGGTCACAAATTAAAGTATGAATACAAAGTCTTCCTCGTTATCCAGCCATGATTAGATCACTGAACATGTTGCTTTTGTATTTCCGTAGCTGGCTAAGCCCAAACGAAAAAAGGGGTTGTTAATGTTGCAATTTTATTTTATCTGGACTGTCCCTTATCTGTGTTTCCCCGTTAGCTGTCGATGGTGAAGTGAATTTTTTCAGAGCCATTTTTGCTATTGCTGGGTCTGCTCTGCCTAGCCAGGAATGCGTTTCTTGAAAGAACAGGTGCCAACTTACATAGTTGGAGCCATTGACAGTGAATGGATGAACTACGTTGCCTCCTGTTGTTCGCTTGCCCGACTTCCGGGTTCGGTGAATGACGTTCACCCGACGCACAGGCTATTTTTAGATACCAGGCGGGTCTCCATTAGCTTACTTTAAATCAATTCACTTCACCTAACTTGCAATCAAGCCATTTATTCAGCCAAATGACTCATCAAAACCAAAATGTGGCCTTTAATGATTAAGAAGAGATGATGAGAAGCAGACAGATCTAACCAGGTTACCGTGTTAGATTGAAAGAATGTCAATAATCTGAATAAATAGCAGACCTCTGAATTCCACCTCTCATCATAGAATTTTTACACATCATTAAAAAGATTTCTTAAAAATAGCATTATTTTAAGATGGCCCAGGTTTTTAAGCGTTTAAAAATATACGAGAAGTGGAAAACATTTTGAGAAGCATATCGAATGTGAATGTTAGAGAGAAATTATTTTTGCATTGCACGCAATAGAAAAACGCAGTGAAGACTTGGCAAACGCGTTCAGGCATAACTGTGCTGCAAATTTATGGCATTTTTTATTTGATAATTGAGCAAGATTAATTTGAAATAAAGCAATTCATAGCTCTTGATTTTGGTTACTTTTGAGCATCTAAATAGCCTAAAGTGAAGGTAGAAAACATTATGTTTAAGCGTATCGAATGTGACATGTAAATTGTTATCGCATTTGCTCGCAGCGGCCAAATGTAAAACTTGAAATAATCTAGCAATGGATATGGATAGTGTTAAAAAACCTTTTGGGTGAATGTAAACCATGAACAGTTTTCGCCACAACAGATAAAAATAGGTGGTTAAAAAAAAAAAAAAAAAACGTTAAATGGACGATGGACCATACAGGTAAACAAAAAAAAAACCAACACCCCCACACTGTAAAATCTAAGTAAATGTGCGACTTATCAGGATTAAAGTATATTTCTCTATATTTTAGTCACCTTTCCCCTTGCAAACTCCCGCTGTGAAAAAGCCAGCTTGTGCGAAGATCGGTTGTCCAGAAGATAGCGGGGGGCAAAGGTCACGATGTGGGTATCCCGATACCGCCCCTTTCCCTTCCTTACATTGATGCCTGCAATCAGAACAGAATCGTCATAGACCGCACCACGGAAAAAAGCACAATTGACTCACCTGAAATTGTTTAAATCCGATGGTTCTCAACTACATAACCCACAAGGCTCTTTTCTATGGATTAAATACAACCTCATTATCACTCCAAGTCTGGGGCATCAGAAATTATCTGCAAGTGTTAGTAGCTCCCTTTTCAATCAAAAGCCAATTTAGCTCTTAGATAAAACCTGCAATGTCTCAACAGCTAATCAATAAGAAGACCATTAAATTGGATAAATGCACATCAAAGCAGTGAATATCAAGTCTCACCAGGCATGGAGTCAGACAAGTTTGCTGCAAGTATTTGACCTGGAGCTGACTGTGGTGTCTGTTGTAATGGGTAAAATTGCAACTAAGTACACTAGCCCACCCATGTACTTCCTTGCGTAACGTTTGGTGAGGGTATTCCAGAAACTGGTAAGCCTAGTCAGACCTAATGAGTAAGGTCTTTTACTCGGACCTGGAAAGTTGTTGGTTCAAACTCCAGTTTAGAAGTTGGGCCTCCAAGTACACCGTCCCCTCAACTCCACATTGGCCCCTACTTGGTGTAATCACTTGTAAATCACAAATGGGGAAAAAAAATAGCTAAATAACTGTGATGCAATTATGCTGTAGGGGATGTGACATGGACTTGCCGATGTTGTAGATGAGTCCAGGTCGGTTCCCATGCTGGATAACTTTGACCGCTCTGACCCCGCTGCCCCCATCCAGGGAGAAGCCCTGGCACCAGCCCGGAACGCCCTCTGGGTGAATCCCTTTCCCAATCCGCATGGTGCACCTACCCAGGGCACAGACAGAGGGACTCACTCCGTCATGTTTCAAAGCTGCCTGGGCAAAACTAGGAGTTTATTCCCTTTTTCAAATGCATGGCCTTGAATAACTACATACTAAAACTACATTACCCACAAGGCCACAGTTGGCCCTGGTGAGTCACATACCAGACAGCTCATTATTCATGGGACAAAAAAGGAAGGGACCAAGGGTGTTTTCACTTTAAGTATGATTATTTTGTAATGTGCCAGAGAACGATTCTCCCCCTCCCCTCTCACCTCACTGGTCTGCTTTCATTTTAGTAAAGTTTTGTACCAGTATACACTTGCACACACACACCGTCCAATGCAGGATGTGGCAGTGTGCATTTAGCTGGTTTGCTATTCGCCAGTATACACAAAGGAAAAAAAGAAAACACTCAAGTCAATAAGATCCCAATGCCAAAGTAGACAATGGAGTCCACCTTCATACTATGACTGTTTCCATCATTTTGGAGACTGCCCCTTGCGTTCATTTGTAAGGTGAGAAACAGCATTTAATTGGTTCGTTGAACCAGAGATCCTTTTGCGGCCATCCTTGTTTCAACGGGACAGTGAACATGCACACTGAAGTTCAATTTTGAGTTTTGGGACAGTTGCTTTCACGCTTGGCATGAGTACACACGAACTGTGGACCCGAACGCAGTTTTCCAACCGTGCCCGAGCACAGTACACTTAATAAACAAACAAATAAACTGTACTTTAGGGTAAAGTGCACTTGGATCCAGGCCTGGGTCCCTGATGTGAAAGCACCCTAGGACAAAGGCCTAACCCCACTATGAACAACACCAACAATCATCTGCCAACTGCAATACCCACAACGCTACTGTCCCGTTCAGATGAGTGGAGCAGAGTTCCTTCCTGGCTACTCCCAAACTTGTTCTCCACATAATGTCACATGATAGTTACCGTTAATGGCAAGTTCCCAATTGTAAATTGCGTTCCGACAATATGCAACCAATGATAATGACGAAGGATCTCATTTTTCTGCCAGCTCTCATGAAAAAGTTCTAGAAAACGGCATACAGTCATATCGGCCGCAATGCAAAGTTGAAGGCAAGTTAACCTAATTGAAAGCCATTTTAGTTGTGCATGCCATTTTAATCAAGCCAATCATAAAACGCAACATATTTTCCATGCCCCCCACCCCGAAGTAGCAGGGCAAGGGTGTTGTCAGACTTGGTTTGTGCATTATTTATTTACTTATTTGTTTGTTTGTAAGATTAAGAGAAAAACACTGCCCCAATTCATACCAAATTTGGCTGAAAATTGGGCACTGACCCAGAATAGATCAAATTTGGAATGCACTTGGTCAAGGTCAAGGTCACTGAAAAAGTCAAAATAGTTTTGACTCCAATTCAAAAATGTTCCGATGTACAACAAACCAATCCCAAAAATTTCCCTTTTCCATTTGTAAAATATAATCTTATCCATTGCTATAGTGAAAAGTGCATCATTTCAGGATCGTTAGGGGTCAGAGTTCAGGGGGGTCAAGGTCACTGATCTGAATCTCCTCATTAACACGCTGACACTATACCTCAAAGACTACTGTAGAGAACCACTTACTTTCTCTTGAAACATTTAAGAAATCATAAATGGAGATTAAAATGACACCATGACCTTTCACCCCAAGTGACCTTGAAAGGTTGCACCAAAGGTGGCGAGATTTCAGAGGGCTCCATCTCAAATACTGCTGTAAATAGCTACTTGTTAACTATTAATCACATGTGGAAACTAATATGGCGAGTAAAATGGCACAATGACCTTTGTTTGACCTTGAGTAACAGGTCAAATCCAAGAACACACCTACCCGAAAAGTGGATCAACTGATTGAACAGCTGAAATGTGTGTGAGGGGCCTGTTTTTCAATGCCTGGCACCACGTGTTTGCTTAATTAACAGTTTAATGCCGCAATGTGATTGTGGTGCAATGCCTACTCCTCCAAAGAAATACAACTGTAATCATCTACAAACTACACCACCCACAGGGCTGCTGTCATGGTCACGTGTGGGCAGAGTGCCCTCCTGCCCACTCACATGCTGGGCTGCTCTTTGTCCGTGTAGCAGAAGAGCAGGGGGCTGAGACTCCGAGCCAGTTCATGCTCCTCAAACTGACCAGCTGTGTCCGTCTTTCCATTGTCTTGTCGGAAAATCAGCGGCAGCCCTGGAGCGCACACGAGCAATAAGCATACACGGATGCATCTCAATATACTCAGTAAACACATAAGGACCAACTCTGAGCACCTATACCGAAATCAAGGAGTACAAGCAGCAGTTAGCATTAAAATCAGATTGAACTGAGAATAATTAGCATTAGAAAAAGGTTGTGGTTTACAAACTTCTCATGCAAAACAGGCCTCCTTCTAATATTTAACATTAGAATCAGGCTGTAGTCTGAATGCTAAGCATTAAATAGAGGCTGTACTCGACAAAAGAAACAAATGCTTCCCTATAAATATTTAACATCGCAATCAGGCCTTTCTCCAGTGTTTAACATTCGAAATGAGCAATACTGTAAATATTTAACACGAGAAACAGGTTGCATTCCACGTATTTAAAATGCAAATCAGCAGTAGAAACAAGCTTCCTTAACATGCAAAAGAGACCGCCTTCTGAATATTCAAGATTACAAACAGATTGTGCTGCAACTGAATCCTACTTAAAAAAGGGAGCCTTGAAACACAAAGGCAACTGCTACATGGTGGAAAATATTTTTGAAGTGTATTTGTAAAGTAGAATCCTGCGGATAATCTATTGATATCACTGACACTTTCATGTAGATTAGGGATTGTTTTTTTTTTTTTGAGAGACTGTTGATTAAATCAATTAATAACCATTATCACACCAATAGTGGCCTCAAAAAGTATGATTTGCAAGCCATGTCCAACCAACCAAGACCTTTCCAGGGGTTTTGCCGTTCGTGCAAATGCGGCCATCCTAAGCACTTGTTCAAACATGATCATTGGCCGGCTGCTAGCGGTTTGTTTGATTAGATGTGGATCAACAGGGGCGGGGTACCAGTTTTGTTGATGAGCCAGTACGGGGCAGAGATGAGGATCTTGAGCGCCCCCTGTGCTCGGAGGACAATGCGGATGGTGAGGCAGAGCAGGCGTTTGTTGACGTCGTACAGCCGCATGCGAACCACGTAGTTCTGCGTCCCGGGAGGAATTAGCAGCTCTTTACAATCAGGGAAGTTCTCCAGCAGCACCCCTGGGGGACGGAAACACAGAAGAAGAGTCAGGAGTCATGCTCCAGGGGGCTCGATTCCCAACACTTATTTGAAAATCTTTCCTTTCCTTCATTGCTCTGAGCCACGTTCATTGGGGAGGGAACGGAAAAAGGCAAGGAATATGGAAATCAAAGAAACATGAATTAGCAATGGAAGGCTCTAGCTGTTTCAGACGTTACAGACATGGCAGATTTGCAGCAGACAATGAAAGGTGGATCCAGAGGTATATTTAAAAAATAACAGGCAAAGGATGCTGAATTGATTTCTGGGCTATGGGAAAGGAAAAGAAGGAAGGAAGTGGGGGAGCAAGCATTCAGAATGAGAGCCAAAGCAGTTTCGCTGTCCATAAGGCTGGCATTCAAAAGAAAAAAAAGCCAGTAAGTCACATTTCATACATTTTGAGAAAAATGGAGAAAAACATACCCAACCCCGTCAATAAGGCCATGCCTTTTGCCATTCCTTTGTTAGGTGTTTTTTTGGAAACCTGTGCACTATTTCTTTACAGTTCCAGTGCGAAATAATGCGGAAGAAGCCAGTAAGTCCGATGTAACATCAAAATCATTATCCTCAAAAATGCAACTTACTAGCTTTTTCCATTAAACTGATTTATCAAACTGATTCCAATCCAGTTTAATCCGCAATTGTGGATCAGAAACAAAGGAGGCCACTCTTATCAGGAAACTGACTCCAGACAAGTTTCAACAGCCACAGTAACTTGGACACAGAGGGGAAACTGACTCCAGACGAGTTTTATCAGCAAGATTAACCCAGACACTGAGGGGGCCACTGAAGTCGGGAAACTGATTCCAGACCAGTTTTATCAGTTACATTAGCCTTGAGACAGAGGGGGTCATTCAACGCGGGGAAACTGACCCCGGACTAGTCACATCAGCCAAACTGGCCAAGAGACAATGGGGGCAACCCATGTCAACAAAGTGACTGCAGACCAGTTTTATCAGATACATTAGCCTCATCACAGCAGGGGCAACTGAAGTCAGGAAACTGATTCCAGACCAGTTTTATCAGCTAGATTAGCCTCATCACAGCAGGGGCAACTGAAGTCAGGAAACTGATTCCAGACCAGTTTTATCAGTTACATTAGCCTCATCACAGCAGGGGCAACTGAAGTCAGGAAACTGATTCCAGACCAGTTTTATCAGCTACATTAGCCTCATCACAGCAGGGGCAACTGAAGTCAGGAAACTGATTCCAGACCAGTTTTATCAGTTACATTAGCCTCATCACAGCAGGGGCAACTGAAGTCAGGAAACTGATTCCTGACCAGTTTTATCAGACACATTAGCCTCATCACAGCAGGGGCAACTGAAGTCAAGAAACTGATTCCAGACCAGTTTTATCAGCTAGATTAGCCTCATCACAGCAGGGGCAACTGAAGTCAGGAAACTGATTCCAGACCAGTTTTATCAGTTACATTAGCCTCATCACAGCAGGGGCAACTGAAGTCAGGAAACTGATTCCAGACCAGTTTTATCAGCTACATTAGCCTCATCACAGCAGGGGCAACTAAAGTCAGGAAACTGATTCCTGACCAGTTTTATCAGCTACATTAGCCTCATCACAGCAGGGGCAACTGAAGTCAGGAAACTGATTCCAGACCAGTCTTATCAGTCACATAAGCCTAGACACAGAGGGGGCCACTGAAGTCAAGAAACTGATTCCAGACCAGTTTATTCAGCTGTATTAGCCTCGTCACTGCAGGGGTGACCTAAGACAGAAAACTGATTCCAGATCAGTTTTATAAGCAACAGTAGCCTTGTCATAGCAGTGGCAACTGAAGTCAGGAAACTGATTCCAGACCAGTTTTATCAGCTACATAAGACACGAAACAGAGGTAGGCAACTCAAGTCAGTGAACTGACCCCAGACCAGTTTCATCAACGAAACTGAAATTTCGGACAGGAGGATTGGACATGATCGTTGTCGGCCGCTCACCCAGTTCAATGTTCTGGGACGTGTCCGCAGCATGCAGCACGGCCTCCTTGCCAGGCTTCAAGGGCCCTTTAATGGCAGTTCCCTTGATGTAGTAGCTGAGGTCGCAGGGAAGCAGATTGACCAGCACCAGAGTGGGCAGCAGGTAGATTGTGTGTCCGGGCTGGCGGTAAATGTGCTGGGCCGAGCCTGACACCGTCTTGGCGGGTTGCTGGTCCGGGTAGTTCTCCTTCTTGATCATCACACAGAACCTGAAACCAAAAATAAAAAACAAACTGGCAAAAATTCTGTCAAACACAGCCCCAAACTCCTCATTAGATGCTTTATTTTTACCATCTTTCTCCTCATTTGGACTCTCAAACCACTTGAAAAATGTAACTAGTCTTCTTGTCACGAACATCCAATTATCTTTAACTTTACCAATCACCCCAGGATGGGCTCCCCCACAACAGCCGGTTTTCCCAGAGAGGTCTTCCCGTCGGGGAATTTTTTTTTTTCCCGAAAACATTGGTTGCAGGTTTTCCCATCTGGAGGTTTTTTATATTTTTCTTCATCCATTTTTTTTTTTCCCTCATTTGCGACTTTGCGGCAGTAAGCAGGCCATCCGCCCATTTGCTACAAAGTAAAGCATCTTTTTGGCAGTTTTTCCATGAAAAGCACAATACAATACTGAGATATGGCTCTATGTGACATTTTCAATATGGCTGCCATGGCAGCCATATATGAAACCGGATTGGAGAGTCTTAAATATAGTTTAGTGTCCTCATTGGAAGGAACATGCATGCCACGTTGCAGCTTCATAAAGTGTAGTGGTTTCAGAGAAGAGGATATTTACAGACGACGAACGACGAACAACCAGGCCATGACATAAGCACTTCGGCCTTAAGGTGAGCTCAAAATTCATGGCAATTTGCCTCAAATCAAAACCCATGGCCAATTCACCCAATCCAAAGTCCCGTTTTCTTAAATCGCAAATAATAGCCATTTCACTCAATCCTGGACATTCGACCAGGATGCAGATCACGCTCCAACACTCTTTGGCTAAACACGCCCAGTCCCTGCAACCGGTACCTGAAGCTGTGTTTTTGGGTGGTGGTACCTGAAGCTGTGTTTTTGGGTGGTGGTACCTGAAGCTGCGTTTGGGGTGGTTGTCGAAGTCAGTGGACTGGCACTCCCTCTTGCTGCTGTTGACCTCGCCAGGTTTCTCCACGCTGGTCCAGTGGATCGGAGTCTTACAGAAGAACAGCCCCAGGCCCTTGGGCCGTGCCTGCAGCCTCCATGACGTCAGGTGTAAGGGCACCGCCTGGGCCTCCCCGGGCATGACTGGAGGCAGGACTACCGGCTCTGACGGACACAGACACCAGCCAATCAGAGCTTAGGACAAAGGGGTAGGGTGTTCTGGTGAAGTTTGCTCAAAAAAAATAATTATGCTGAAACAAATTAGCATGTACAGTATTAAATAGTACTACTCTGGCAGAAAATACTAATTAGTTAGTAGCAAAGTGTTACCAACACGAAATGTAATACAACAGCTCTAAATGGGGATTATTGGAAAACTCATTCAGGAATGCAATAGGGTTGATGCTCTTCTGACCTGCAAACAACAAATTGTCTTTTACCGAAGAAATACTCATTCGATCTTATGAAAAAGAAAAAAAGAAAATTAAATATGGTGGAAGGCACAAAGATTATGGATTTACATACAGACCATGCTCAGACACAATATATACACGATCATTCATTAATCCGCTGGAGTTTTCGCCCTTCAATTTTAGGTTGCCAGAGGCATCCAGACCAGAGGCCGGCCACACACTCACTGTCTGGAGCTGAGGGGCTGTCCAAGCGTATCTCCATCGGAATCTCCAGCCGGTTCTTCACCATGAGGGCGGAACGGACGGTGATCACCTTGCGGGCGCTGCCTTCCATGGTGATGGCGAACACTACCCGCACAGGGGGCAGGGCAGAGAACTGTACAGACCAATCAGAACAGAGCACTGAGCATCTACATGCAGGGCAGAGAAAATGGCAGCCAATCAGAACAAAGCATGACAGAGCCAATAACCAATGGGTGTCAACATGGCTTCACTATACACCAGGGGTCTCAAACAGGTCCCTTAAAGGGCCAAAGGGCTGCAGGTTTTCAATCCAACCAAGCTAGAGCACTACTGATAAAACTAATTTCATTAACTGACCTCAGCCTGCAAACTGATTAACATCAGATGTGCTTCTGTTGAAATGTAAAACCTGCAGCTGCTTGGCCCTTTATTGGACCATTCTGAGACCCCTGCTCTACACCATGATAGCCATCTCACCTCCTGGCTATGGGTCCAAGATGTTAGGCTGGGATCTGGAGGTTTGCAAGTCCTTAACCGAGTATAAGCACAATATGATAAGCACAGCTGTGGGGACCTTACCCGCACATTGCTCTGGAGAGGATGGTCCAATTCACTGCATGCCCTTCTATATGAAAGTGCCAGCTACATAGATGTGGTGTGATGATACTTCATGAGAATGAGTGTTTTGAGTACTTACGTAGACATGTGGATGGATGATATTGGTCCTGCTGATGGGACTTCCAACCTTAAAAATGATACAGGGACTGTAAATATTTTCAAACAGTGAACGCAAAATAAAACTAGAAACTATCAATTTATGATTCATTCAATCAGGAAGCAGAAGTAAAGTAACTGCATTGCAGAATGATTGACACACTCACTGTGTTTGAAGGGTTGTTGCGGTCGGGGGCGGCGTAACGGAAGAACACGCCCACTTTATCCACCGACACTGGCTTCACCTGCTCCCACCCCCCCACACGCACCAGCAACTGATGCAGCTTCAGCTCGTGAGTGTGTCTGAAACACACACGGACAAGCGCACACAGACACACACGCACACATGCAGAGACAAACACAAATACACACAATACGAAGACATACACACGCAAATAGACGGGTAAACAAGAACACACACAGACACACACACAGACAAAAAAAAAAACATACACAAACACACACAGGGAAACACATACACACACCTTAAAAATGTCTGTAAGCATTTCACCCAGTAGCAACAGGGCCCATCTAACATTCTCATCTAACACAAATTACCTCCCTCACCTAATCCATTCTTAACATAAGATGAAAGTTTAGACATTTAAAGCTAAAAGAATCTGCAAAAACACAAGAGGAAGTAACAACCAGGGAAATATCACCGTTCTAAAATTAGGTATAGTAATCAATTTGACATATGAATGAGTAAACAAAACTAGGACTGGTATTAAAATGTGTGAGCAGTGCCCTCTGGGGAATCCCAGCTGGTACCTGGAGTCATGTGACCACAGACCTGTGCCGGAGTTTCTCTCGAGCCTCGAACTCAAATGGTATCTCCTCCCCGGGCAGCACCTCCCTCCACTGGCTCACATTGTGCGTGTCGTCCGTACCAGAGCCGTGCGAGTCCGATATGGAGTCCGCACTGCCGCTGTGAGACAGCGCCACCCTGTGGACAGGAGTTAGTCAGTCAGCCGCACATCAGCAAGGTACAGCCCAAAAACGGAGACATGAATCCTCCTTCCCTGCACTCGTCTCCCCAGGGGAGGCTGTGAGTGGAGGAAACCAGGAGAGTTTTTTTACAGCACTGAAAACAGGAGGATTTTATATTCTTAAGCAGCCATAAAAACATTCAGTTATGGCACGGGTATATAGGTATCTGCTGGCATTTTTATTATAATCCCTCCAGCATATAATGCTGGGAGATATAGACGATCAGTGCGGTCGTCTATCCAACCGTCTGTCTGTCCATCCGCCCGACTGTCCCTCCGTGAAAATTACATTTCCAGAGCAGAACTCTAATACAGTTTAATATTTTTTAACTAAACTAAACAAGCGCACGCATGTTTGTGAGTTTGCAGGAGAAAACGCAGGGTTCTATTAGGAAGTGCATGCATGTTTGTTTGTGTTCACCTCAGTAAGCACAGTTGACATAATGCAAGCATATGAATGTTTACGTATGTGCACATTTGTAAGCACAGATGCATATAAGCAAGGGCATGAATGTTTGTGTGCGCATGTGCCTCAGCATAGACATTAACATGCACGTTTTTGCATATTTGCGTTAGCATGTGTGCAAGCACAGATGTTCACATGCAAGTGCATGATTGTTTTTGTCCACGCATGTGTGTAGAGCAGATGTTTAGAAACAGGCGTATGCATACTTGTGTATGTGCACGAGACTAATTCCCCGTGACTTCCTGTGCTGTGCAGGTACCTGGTGGGTGTGGTGGTGAGGGTGGCGAACCACATGGTGCAGCCGGTGTGGTTCCGCAGGGCGTACGGCACGAACGGCTGCCTCCTCTTGGACAGCTTCACGTCCGCTGCAAAAAACCAGCCGTGTTAGCAAATTAGCACGTTAACGCACTGAAAAACATTTAAAAAATATTCATACAACAGCCACATTTCAGACCCAAAATTACATTGAATTATTGAAAAAAAAAAAAAAAAAGCTATTTATACACAGTATCACACATTAACCCGTAGAGTGCCAAATATTGTACAAATAGTGCTACTCAATGAAGTAAGATAACAAATTCAAAGCTGTTGAAAACCTATCATGTGGCGATTTGTTTAAAAGATCTCCCGCAGGGGAGCTCTTTTAAACAAGTCGCCACATGATAGGTTTTCAACAGCTCAAGATAATTTAATTTATAATTTTTTGAAATTTTGTTTCAGTGCTCTAAGGGTGAAGAATCTAATCAGGATAATGTGGAGCACAGCAAACAGTTGTTGGTTGGATGTTCAGATTTGTTTGACAGTTTTATACAAGAGCAGCGCTACATACTGACGGTGGACAGCTATAATGGTTGCAGAGCTGTAGTATTAAGTTGAGCATAAGTTTAAACACGAAAAGCAACGACCATGAAGAACCCAGCTGCCCCACCATGATCAGGCGTCCAGCTGAACAGCCCTATGTGAGAAGAAAAACTCTCACAGACTCTGTAACTCACGCATGGACAAAACAAACCCTGGCAACCAACCTGGCGATGAAGAAGACATTTTAAAAATGTGCATGCAACCGTGGTGGTGAAGATGAACAAACAAGCAAGTGGGGGAATAAAGAAAAAACATTGGAAAAAAAAAAAACAGAAAAGAGATGGGACAACAAGACAAGAGGAAAACCATGAAAAGGTAAAAACACACGTCTGTAACACTGAGCCAGTTTCATAGACCATGATTAATCTTAATCCTGGACTCAATTCAATTTAAATGGATAATCTCCATAAAAAAGCTAAATATGTCTGTGAAACCGGGTCATTGTATTTTTCTTCTTTTATGGTATTTTTTTTGCAGTCTCCAGGTACTATATTTTGAAGTAGGCCTCGGAGCCGGGCCTCAGCGCTAGCAGCTAAGCGCTAAGCGCTGCACACAGTACCTCTGGCATGAATCTGCTGCTCGAGGCAAGTCAAGCTGGCTGAGCTTCTAGTTCTAAGGCAGCAGAGAGGGAGGCCTGACAGGACAGATACACACAGTACAGCAGGAAGAGGGCGGTTAGGAGACAGGAAACAGGAAACGGGAAACACAGAGGCACACGGTTAGTGGGTGGAGTCTCCAGAGGCCCCGCCCAGAGCCACAAACACACTTCAACAAATACACCAGTATTTCAAGGAGCCGACTGGTCACAGCTCAGGGCAGTTTGTCAGCACTTTCTTTTACGAGCAGTGAGAACAATCTTTAACGGCAGCAACAGCAAGCATTTAAATGCCTGCTTAAAATGTGCAGCTCAAGCTCATCCAATAAAGACAGAGAAGGAAGTAAACAAGATTAAAAAGAACCAGTTTCTCCATAACCTGTTAAATGAACATCCAAGCACGATTTGATAGTCCATGTTAACGTTCATAAGCCTGGGAAAACGTCAATCTCGTTCATGCAGCGTTTTTCCAATGCAGTAACAAATGTAAATGTTTGATCATGGAAACCCAGCTGACAAACTCATAGTTCTCTTTAAGTGCAAGTGCAGGCACAGGCAGGGGTCGTAAAAACTGATCCAAAAAGGCTGACGTGTTTTTAAGGTTCTCGTTTCCAACAATTACAGAGCTAAATGAGCTAGCATGCTGTGTCCATCAACAGTGCTTCTTTTGTAGATTAGACAGCAGTGAAAAATTTCAATTTCATCTGTAGTAATCCATACTCCTGATAAAAATGCAGCTAAAATGTCAGATGGTGTAAATATTACAGATAATTAAGTAACTGGAGCCAGATATTTGCATGGCAATACAAAGACAGGCACAGCTGTCAGTGCTAAACTCTGGATTCGTGCGGAGCTACAATGAGCTGCTTTATAAACTGTAGCCCCGCAGGTTGAGCGATGTACCCCCTGTCGTCAGCAGCACAGGCATCCCACCCTCACAGACTCACTCTGGCCAAAAGAGGGCGGGTCTACGGAGGAGCCCATCCAGGATAGGGCGGCAGGTGAGGGGGTTTGAGGCTCCTCCCCTTTCTCCTTGCAGTAGTCAGCCAGCCAGGAGCTCTTGGTGGTGCTGTACTGCTCTGTGGGGGCAAGAGAGGAGGGGGCAGGACACTTTGAGAGAGGCCACACCCCTTTAAAATGGGCTCGTCCCAAGCCCCGCCCAAATACAGCATCCATAAGTATTTAGACAGCAACTCACATTTTAAAGGGCTCTGATTCCGACACGGTTCACCCCACAAGGACTAAACCATAGACTCAAAGCTTGAAAATAATGGATATGTACCACCATATGAAGCGAACGGTGTAAAGCGGCGTTTCCACCAAACGCAAAACAAAACTTCTCCTTGCTCTACTCATTGGAGTTTAACCGTGGGAATTTTATTTTTTTGCTTTGAAGATTTTCGTCTCTGTTAGTGACAAGATTACATTCACTTCCATTGGCGATCAACTTGGCCGAGGATTGGCCCGTGAATTCACACTGCCAACCAATAGCAATACGAGTTCAGCCTGGTTTACACTCAAGAGGCAGTGCTTCCTGGAATCTTCAAAAAAACAGCAACAAAACGGCGACACAAACGTTGCTGCTCTACCGTCACAAACATTTTACGTTATGAACATTGTGCCGGCTTGAGAATAAAATATTCACAAAACTGATGTCATATCTGATGTTGATAGCCCATCCGCAGATGGAAATCTGAAAATCAGAATCCTCCACCAATCTTCATTGTAATCCAGCACCCCCATACACCATGAGACTTAACCATCTTCCCTCACCACTGTGTTGCTCCACAATGTTAAATTGCTTGTATCAGGCAGGGATTTTCCACTCAGAGATTACTGTAAATAAACACTGCGATTCGGTCTGTCAGAACACACCATCAGTCAGCACTTGAGAAAATAAATGTGTGCTTTCCTCAACTGCATAAGCAATACAATACATCCTCCGAGCCTCTGGAAAATGCGGTCCTGAGCCGCACACAGGTCCCTCAGCCGGACAAGCCTTACCCAGTAAGACAGAGGTGATGTTGATGTCCAGACGCTGCTTGGCTCGAACCCCCATTTTGAGTCGCGGGGGGTGGAGCCGCCCCGCCGCCTGCTGTTGCCAGTTGAGGAAGCAAGGCCAGGGTTCGATGAATGGCTCCCAACCTGACCCAATCAGAACAAGAGGGAGGGGTCATACAAAGGAGGTGGGAGGAGTCACAAGGCTTGTGCTTTGTACCTCCGCCTGAAAGGGCAGAATCCCAGAGATGTTTCTTTATAACTGCACACGCTAATGAAAACACCAGCGAGAGTAACAGTGGCAGAATCAGGCCAGGGCCTCTCACACCAGTAGCAAAACACAATAATGCCATGCCTTAAGCGCAGAGCAGACAACAGAACCTTGTAAAATCCACAGCCGCCTCGAATGAGACACAAAAAAGACAAATTGTTATTTTGCTCTTTTATCCCCCACCATGAAGTATTCGTCTATCCATCTGCCTGTTTTTCTGTCCCCGTGTCCATCTGTCACACTTCTGTTTTGAGTCAGAACTTCTGAACCGTTCAACATTTTGCCAAAAAATCTAATAAATAGATTCATCTTATTGTGTTAATATGCTTTTTCAAACTTCCCTCCATCCTCCTGCCCTTCCAGCGTAAAGTACACTTCATTTACCAAGCGCCCGCTCTTATACTTCTAGAAATACAATACAGTACCTAAAATTCTTGGGCGACAGCATAAGCAAACAAGAAAGCAAGAATGCATGATGCAACACAGTCAGTAATAGAAGTCAATGAGCATGATTTCTGACCATGCAGACCGATGCCCAGTGAGGTCAGCATTAGCTGCTAGCCCAGTTTCCAGCGCACAGCAAGCACAGGACGCTGTACACACCTGAGAGCTCTCTGTTATAGTAATCTCCCGACAGCGTGAAGCTCGCATTCCCCTCCTGTGTGGAGCCGATACGCTGCAGAACGTACAGACCTGCAAGAAAGCGTCAGCAAAGTGACAATGCAACTACTAGGAAAACTGAGGCACAAACATGTTGGATATTTTCACCACAATCCCCCATTCATTCCTTTCACCTCTAATCTGCCTTCAAAAGTAGAATCCAATAAAATCACATTTTTTCCATCTCTTTAATGAACATATAACACAATCATGAATTTACCCCCATTGGGGAGAACACCACTTCTTGTGCAGTCAGTACATCAGGTAACTACAGACGCAGATTTGATGTTCATCAGATTAAATTACACCATATCACAGCAGAGATTCAACATCAGCATGGAAAACCAAATACTTTTGCGACCATAAGTCCCAAAGCTTTCCAGCAGCATGTTTCCCAATAATTTTGGTCCCATAGTGTCACCGTGTGGTTGTGAGCGGTACTAACGGGAAAAAGTGATTTCAGCGAGAGGCACGTCGCAGTCCAGACAGTCGTCGATGAAGCAGATGCACACGCTCTCCGCCTTCACCTCCACGCCCGAGAGGGGCGGGGCCGAGTGACTGCCCAAGCCAGATTCCGCCCCGCCTACCGAGTATGACGTCATGGCCTCAGCGTTCTCCAATAGCCACGTAGCAGCCTGGTCCAATTGCCCTGGAAACAGGAAGCAAAAAGCCTGAGCAGGCACCAGCACCCCACAAATACCCCCCATTCCAGATTACCAGAAATAACAAGCACTATTTTATCTCCTAATCACAAGCCAACTGGCAGCAATGCACAAGAAATAGCAAATGAGACAGACAAAAGGTGAACGGAAGGCGATAAACCAATTCATACATGGGTGTAAATGCAGGGATGTTTAGACATACTGAAGTGTATAAATATGTAGGTGGTTTGACAAACATACAGCTTCTTGAAACCAACCATTTTGTTGTATTATATTTTGTATTTCAATTCATTATTTGGAAAGTTCCTGAAGATTTTGAATTGAAAATGAGATGATACTACATACAATGAATATGTGGAATTCTACATTAATAATAAAAAGAGACTTGACTGGATGGGACCAGGGTGTCTGGTAGTTCAAGCAAGATCAGTGCAGTACTTGGGCCCTTGAGCAAGGCCCTTCACCTCACATTATTCCAGGGGGATTAGCCCCTGCTTAGTGGAATCAATCGCTGCAAGCGTCAGTTAAATACCCATTATCTAATTGCAATGTAATGAAATGCAGTTTGGACAGACTGTAATGTGCTCGCTGATAAATGCAGCTTCTCCTGCAGTAACATGGGAATGTTTACCTTTGCAGTTGATGAGGGCTCGCTTGCAGTCTTCCTGACGGAAGCCCAGGTCCTGCAGCCTGGAGAGCTGGCCCTCTGGAGACGAGACAAAGTCCGTTACTTTAACGTTACCATTATTAGCAATGTGAGTATCATTAAAGTTGCATATATAAGTTATCCTAAGGGCAAGTGTGCAAGCCTGCAGAACTTTGAGGGTGTGCATACCGAGCAAAGCCTCAGTTTTGTGCCTGAAGAGGTCCTTCTGAGAGGACGAGGAGTCGGGGTTGGCTGTGGATATGCCGGTCTGGGAGCTGACTGAGGGCTTGTCGGAGCTCGTTGATCCTGACGTGGGGATGGACTTGGCGATGGCCAGGAAAAGCATGACGTCGTTGTAGGAGAGGCGGATATCTAGAGCCGGGAACTGGATCTGTGGGTGTGTAATAAAAAAATAGTAATTGAAAAAAAAAAAAAAGGTCAAAAGCGATGACTACCAATAAATCTCTGATTTACAGCACTCAGGCCATCCTGAGGTCTGTCTCTTAAACCAGTCTGTTTGCTTACTGTAATATCAGCGACATATGTTACACTAAGCGCAAAACCCAAACGATACTCATAGATACCAAACAATGACACATTCAGATGTGTTTGAAACTGTAAATACTGGCCTAAAGGTGCCAAATGTGCTTTTCTTACCACGAATATTCAAATATTTCCATTTTTGCCTAATGTGAATTCTGGTTCGATATCTTCAGCTCTGAACTTCCAACCAAATTTCCGAATTATCACACCGTCTTTACTGAAGCATACACTTTGCATAATTTCAGGGAGGGGGAGGGGTTTTGAGGACCAGACAAAGCCCCTTTGAGACACAAAGCCTGTTTCAAGAGAAACAGGTGAAATGCGGCAAAATATCCACCGCTGCTGCAAGGAGCACATGTAGGCAGCACTAGCTGGTTCCTCCTCTTTCAGTTCTCCACGCCTGGACTATCTTAATCCAGCCATGATCACAACTGCCATGAGTACAGAGTCTGGTTTTTCTGCATGCATGCAGCAGTTTTTGTTGGAATATTTTATGAGTTATAAAAGGCCAGAAACTCGCAGTTCACGTTGACGAGACTGCATGTAATGCACTGTTCTGCTTCCTGGTCAATATATTATCATGTTAAGTCCCGGATTGGATGAGTTTGCTTGTTCTTCTGAATCGGGGTGAATGACATTTGAAAATGAAAAACCTCATTAGTCCCAAGTGATATGCATAGCATCTTTAATTTCTATAATGTGTTAAAAAAATGTAAGTATGTTCGACTGCCATTATAAACACTGAACGTCAAACAGTTTTGACCAATCATTCTCACTGTTCGCCTGAAATTTTCAGCTAGGATGAGAAAGTTTTTTGAATGACCACAAGAATTTCAGCCCAGCAATGACCTGGGCAGGACTAAAACTTGAGGAAAAATCACGTTGTAAATTGCAAGCTAATGAAAGTGTACAGATCAGTGAGTGAAGAATGAACAAGCACGAAATACTCCGATCCCCCAACCCACAGTGAGGGACGGACAGACAGACAGGAGGACAGACAGAAGTATTAAAGCAAATATACACAACAAGACATATCTGTATATTAAATTTTGATGAGAAATATTGAGCGGTTTAGGAGTTCTGGCTCGAAAAAGAAGGCTGACGGACGGACGAGCGGACGCAAGGACAGATGTAGACACGGAAGGACAACACACATTCCTATATCCCCCTTCCATTTCACAGCTGGGGATAATCATGCTTCTTTGCTGACCTCCAGCAGAGGGGGAAAGTCCTCCATGTTGAAGGCGTCCAATAGGCCAGAGCTGCTCTGGTAGGTGGGGCTTCCGCAGAGCTCCACCTGCACGTTCACAGGATCGATGATCGACAGCGCTGTCTCCTGTTCACTGCCCAGCCGACACGAGAACACCTGAATAAGAGTGGGCAGACAAACAGAGACTGACATCGCAGCACTGAGAAATACTGCATCACTGCTAACACATCTGAATTGGAGTGAACAGATAGACAGATGAATATAAGTGTGCTGAGAAATACTGCATTACCAGGAGAATACCAGAACACCTCTGTGCTGAGAAATACAGCAACACAGTAATATGTATGTAATGTAATAAACCACGAATGTAATACAAATATGCAGCTTTTAATGGAATAATCCCACAAACATAATACATTTCCCACAAATGTACTGGCAGTTGCCTATTGCTGATATATTACAAAATTTACCAGGAAATTTGCAGGAATTTGTTACATTTGTTGAAATTTTTTTTTTTTTTTTTTTAACTACAGATTTAAACTACAGATTTGTATTAGTTTGTCGTTTATTACTTATGTGGACAATTATTACATTTGCGGGTGTTACGCCTGCATTTGGCAGTTAGCAAATACAATAATTCACAGTGAATCTCACAGCTAACAAACACAAGTTTTTACTTAATCATTTACACAGATGTATATGCACTGAAACATCAGGCAAACATGGAGGAGACAACCAACTCACATGCCCAGTCTGCCACCCACATTTAAAAAAACAGGATCAATTTCAAACACTCAAACAATACAGAAACCCCTCTCAACAGTATCTGTACATCTCAATGAAAAGGCAGAAAACCTCAAGTCAACCATTTACTCAACATTTTTTTCCTCAACTTTGCCATAAAAGCGAACCAAAGCGTTATAATTGTTCTCTCCATCTGAGATTGCAGACTCACCTCTATTCCCGATAGGCAGCCGGAAAAGGGGCGGTCCAGAAGGCGGGGCTTGTAGGTCAGCACAGCGGTGCCTTTGAGAATAATGGCATTGGTGTCCATAGAGGCAGAGTCTTCTACCACAACAAACTCTGTACCTGTGCATCACACAGGGCACCCAATCAGGACTAGCACAGTAACAACCAATCCAGCACATTCGGGCATTACGCAAACTAACAACACATTAATAACCTGGCGCCAACCAGTACAGTACCATCAGTATAAAACACTAATCAATCCTGCAATTGCTCAAAAGTTTTACAGACACAGTTTAAACTTTAGAGAATTTACATTCAAAATTTAACGGAGTCTGAACAAAGAGTTAATCTACTGCATGTCTGAGCCACTTATGAAATAAAATAAAAAGACAAGCAGCAACTGTGTGATCAGTCCAAATTTGTCTGAAGAGCTTCTTATATGCAACTAACACATGGATGTACACTCATTTCAATGTACGTTGTAGTTTAAAATCCTTTTCTGATATAGTTGAGGAAAAAAATTCCAAAAAATTATACATGAAAATGCTGATTCTAAAGATCTTTAAGGGGCCTTCCCAGGTTCATTTGATTGACCTTTTTCCAGCACAGATATGGGTATAATAGCACTACAGTATATTAGTTCAACACAAAAATGTACCATTCCATTGGTTTTTATTTACATTGTTACCATGAAATTGACGTTAATAAGCAAAATCAAGGTCCATATGGTGGCAAGCTTTGCTCCCTCACTACCCAACCAAATCACTTAATTCTTTTTTTCTCCTGTTAGATATATGTCATATCTATGCAATCAGATGAGGATTTTTCTATATATTGTGTATTTATTTTTTTCTAGTGTTTTTAGGAAAAAAAAAAAATCCTAAAATGGGTCAATTGGATGACACATACACTCCCATGAAATTGATACCTTTGCCCCTATCAGAAAAAGCCAATGTGTTTGCATGCTGAAATAGCCAACAAGTCTAAATTCAAAATTTGAGGCAATTTGGCTGAAAAAAAAAGTTATCAGTGCCACAAATGTTGAAAGTCACAACAATTTAGCTGACTTATAAAATTATTTGAGATGGCAGAGCTTAAAAAAAAAGAAGTCATTTTTCAACAAAAGTGATTAAATTAATGACAAAATGTTTTGATTTTCTTAAAGTGCACACCTTAGTAAACCTTCAAAGGAAAAAAAGAGAAAAATTGGGGAGAAAAAAGGAAAAAAAATCATTTTGAACCTGGAAAGGCCCGTTAATTGGCATCGCTGATCAGAGTAGTTTTTTCCCCTCATTCGGCCCACATTCTGGCAACAGCAGAAGGCTCCCATAATTAGCCTGCTATATTAGCACTGAGGAATGCAAGTTGATCACTCTAGCATTTACCAAAACTCCAGAAGTCATTTGCTGCTTTAAAACATTAGGCACAGCAGGCTGAGTCAACACAACCAGACGTTCTCAGCTCACTGTTCAGTACGGAAGTGGCACAGGAAATGAATGTCAGCATTACAGTCATGTAAAATATATCACCAGCGTATTCACGCAGCCAAGAGCACAGGGATTAGAGAGTTCAAGGAGAACAGATCAGCAGGGCTGGGACAGGAAAATTAGACTTCATTCAGCAGATCCCTGAGAGATGCAGCATAACACCACAGGGGTAAGCAGGCATCTCCGAGCCCCAGAGTACAGCCACCTTAAAGGAGTTTTCCACCACTGGAAAGAACAGTCTTTTCATGAAACTTCGCAAAATATGCAGCATGAAGGCAAAAAAAAAATGAAATTGGTGCCATATGACCTGAGAAAACAGAAGAAGGGCTGTGGTATACTATCTTTCTCAAAAGGTAGAAAACCTACAATAACCAGAATGCACTGGGCTCAATGCTCTCTAAAGCACCTCCCAGGCTGTTATGCTGAAGTGTTCAGTGGGTAATTACTTACACGACTCCAACAAACAGCTTGTCAGAGCTAATAAAAGACTAAACTTTAATGCCTAGTACCAAGATAGTTTGGGTCTCATCAATAAAAATGTGTATTGCAGGATTTCATATTGTAACACTGTGGTGTTGGTAACAAAACACAGTAAGTCACTGTTGCACTGAACTCTACCAGAGACATCACAGATGTCATTTTTGCCACTCCGGTTTTGGTCGTTTTCTCTATGTCTCCATCACTCTCCAGTCCAGATGCAACCCAAAGCTTTGGTTTGCGTTGCACATGCTTGTACCCCTACCTCCGCAGAAATGAAATTCGCTGTAGCGCTTCAACTCCACTGCTTCTTTCATCAGAGCACAAACCACATTTACCACAGCGGCAGCATCAGCAGCTCCCAAGTCCAACATAAACTATTAAAATCTTTCTCTTCCACATTTATAGGAACATCACCTGGCAGATGAGAGGTTCTGATTTTGGATCGGACGAGCTGGCTTTTCTCGATCCGTGAAGGCGGACGTACAAAACATGGAGGTACAATCTGTTTTTCGATCAACCACCTGAGAGCCAGAAACTGTCTGCCAGATGATGCGTCATCTGGTGTACGATTTCTGGCAAATAAATAGAAAATTCTCGGTCCAGTCAACATTGAGGAAAGCTTAACACCGTTTATTTGATTATAGTAATCACTTTGTATCTACAAAGCCTGTAGAAAAATCTGTAAAGTATCTCATCAAGTATCTTTGGATAACAGTAAATATACCCTAGCCATGCAATATAATGACAAGAGTCTGTACTAAGAAGACTGTGAAATTCTCAGTTGTTGCACTGGTATGTGACACAGTATGGAAGGCACATTACTCAAATGAAGTCTGAGCAAATTACCCTTCCTGAGGAGGGACTCATTCCCAATGTCGATTTTATCCTCCTCATCTCCTTGTAACTCACATTAGCCAGAAATCAACAGGAGCAATCTGAGTTTGCAAACCTCCTCCGAGGCTGAATAATCCCCCATCTTTCCTTGCCCCTGCAAAATATTCTCTGCATTTTCGCTCTTTTTTAGTAGCAATAGATACATCTCATCAATAATTTGATAGTGGTTGGAAATGTCTACCACTATCACCCAGTAAAACTACAATAGCGACAAATGTGTGCACTACCCAAATTGTGCAAGTTCAGACCCTGAGTCCAGAAAGACATCCAGATCAGTCTGTGATACTTTCTTGACATCACTGAGATAATGCTCTTAATTTTTCTCATTTAAAATCAATATCCACTATCGAAGAAGTGATTCAAAATGTCAATTTTTTCCTTATCTTGCAATGGTGAAGAATCTCTCAAAAACTCTGGATCCAAATCAGGATCCAGATTACTCCAAAAATCTTCTCACCTCGAAGTCATGCCAAGATCAACCTCAGGTGAAATATTCATGCAAATCTGTCCATTAGTTTTTGCATAATCCTGCTGACCATCTAACAAACAACCCAACAAAACAGGACCGATCACATCACCTTGTTGGTGGCAGAAATGAAGAAATCACCATGTTTAAGGACAGCCTAATCTATTAAATGTTCCTTCACAAAGCAAGGGGTCGAGCAGAAAGTATTTGAAGGGAACGCATGATCAACCTTTGAAACCACCTTGCCCCTTCTAGCAATCACGCTGTAAAATGATGAGGTTTTGAACTGATGTTTGCTGGAGCAAAGATGCTCCATTTGCCTGATTAATGTCCCTTGCCTCCCCCAATGGGTGGAGCTCGGTTCAAGGACAGGAAGGAGGATCAGCGATTGGACAGAGCCGAGTGTGGGTGGTTCCGAAGACATGGGCGGAGCTGAGGAGCTCACCTGTCACATTAATCTTCACCTCCAAGTGGCGATCTTGAATGACGGGGACGGTGGACCGCTTGGTGACCACCCCACTCTTTACGGTTTTGGGCATGACAGCCCCTGCGACTCCGCCCGGGTCACTGCCTCCGCTTGGCCACCGCTGCCTGGGCGGGGCTGTCCCCTTCTCCGCCGGCAACCGCAGGAAGTCCCGCACCAGCTGCAGCCAATCGAAGATGAGGAAGACTCGGAGATTGTTGAGGACGACTGTGAAGCAGGAGGAATCGCGGGTAGACCTGCGGAGAGGAGGGAAGTAAGAAGGACAAAAGTCTCTTTTCAAAGCTTTAACCGTCTACTGAGTCATATCCCTCAGCTGCAGCTTAACAGTCCATCAAATGAGTCACATCCCCTCGCCACAGATACAAACAGCGCAATTCTCCTGGCAATGTGTCACATCCCTTACAGCAGATAGACAGCTTAATTCTCCATGTAATGCATCACATCCCTTCGCTGCAGAAAGACAGCTTCGTACTCAATGTAATGATTCACATCCATTTGCAGCAGATACAAACAGTTTAATGCTCCCTGTAATGTGACACATCCCTTCACTGCAGATATAGACAGCTTAACACCCCATGTAATGAGTCACACCCCTTAGCTGCAGATAGACAGCTTGATACTCCATGTAATGAGTCACACCCCTTAGCTGCAGATAGACAGCTTGATACTCCATGTAATGAGTCACACCCCTTAGCTGCAGATACAAAGAGCTTAATACTCCATGTGATGCCTCACATCTCTTAGCTGCAGAGACAAACAGCTTAAGGGGCTGTTCACACAGGAGACATATCCATTTTTCAGCACATCGTTTTAGACGAACGGCAACATGCTAGACGCCATATTTTTTCGTCCCGTCTCCTATACCATGTTTAAATTCCGAGAACTCACTTTAAGACGGAAAGCTGTCATAACGTTTCAATGGTTCTCGTTTTCTCCCCACTTTTAAAACACATTCATGTTTTGTCGCATCTCGTGTTTTTCACACGCAAGAACATCTCCTGTGTGAACGGCTCTAGTAATGGCTGTAATGCATCACATCCCTTAGCTGCAGATAAAAACAGTCCAATACATTCAAATACATACCTGTCCCTTCATTTATGCCTAGATAACTTCAATATTTCATCATCATGCACGATTCCACAATAATACATTTTATTTCATCAAAAAAAAGAGTTTGGTTGCTTGGTTTTAGCTCATTCCAGGACAGCGCTGAGTTGAGGTTTTAATCCTGCGCTGGGTTGAGGTTTTTGCTATAGGCACGTTCTCTAAAACGTACAAGTTACAGACTTATTCTCTAAAGCAGCCGATACCTGTAATGCAGCTCCAGTTGAAGCGATGCTCTGTTGGCTCCGGTCCTGGAAGGCTGCAGGATGCAGTCGAAGGCGTTTCGTTTGCCCTCCGAGGCGCAGCTCTGCCTGCTGTACCTCGTGTCGTACGCGAGGAGCGAGTGTGATACCAGGTTTACGGATTTAGACCCATTGGAGAGGCTCTCACATAGCAGTTTGGACTTCATGAAGTCAAACCTACAGAGGAGAGAGCAGGACTATAAAACACATGCAGGTAGCACTAGCAGCAATAACACACTGTTATAACACAGATTAGCCAGGTAACACGACACCTGAGGGTAATGGCTTCTTCACATGGATCACAGAGGAGCGTACAGTATGAGACAGCAGAGCTAAATGTTCAGGGGTGGGTTTCCCAAAAGCATAGTTGCTAACCAAGTTAGCAAGTAACATAGTACGTCCATTCGCAGTCAATGGTTCCCCATAGGTAAGTTAGCATCTGTGCTCTTGGGAAACGCACTCCAGGACAGCACAGGGACACTGCATGGGCAAATAAAATCATCTCTAGTGACCTTGCCCTGTAATCATCCCATACTACAGTCCATTTCAAATATGAATGGAAAAAGACGATTTAGCGTAGTATAGCCTTTTATCGCCATTCTACCATGACCACGTTGTATCACTGTATTAAGTTACATTACATACAGTTTAGAACAGAGTCAGCATTCACAGTAAAAAGGTTAAATAATTCTGTCTTCAACAGCAAGTGCAAATTTTTGTAGGCATTCATGTAATTTTTTGCCGTCCAAATCAAATCTCACAGGTCCGTAAACTGGGATTCAACCAATGATTCCAACTCAAACTCAGTGAAACAAACCATCCTCACAGACACTGAACAGACACTTCACCGCTTGTTTACTCATACGCAAATTTTAACTGAAGTCGAAAAAGTAATCAAATGCAGGCCTGTAAGATCTGAGGACTGCTTCTTATTTGAAACGGAGTAAAATCACCTGGCCAATGAGCGTGTCTGACCAGAGGACCCGGGCACAGTGTCGTGCAACTCCAGACTAACATTCATCATGTCAACCAGGAAGGAAAACCCAGTGTAGACATCACCACTCAACACAGTCTGAAAATATAAAGCAAAAGAGAAGAGTTGCTTCATGAGACAAGCTATTAACTTTACCCTTACTGACCTCTCTTCTTCATTATTACAAGTAACTAAGTAAGAGCTCAGGTGAAGTGCACATATCCAAAAGGCTACAGCAATTAAACTAGCAGTTAATCACATTGGGCACACTGCATTATGCTTGCTTCATAGAACAGCTCCCTCGGAGTTTAAAAACGTGTATAACAACAACAGGACAGAGAGGACTGCAAGGTAAATTCAGCTGCTAAAAGGTTCTGGATTTTATGCAATGTCATAACATCTCATATGATTAATGTTTCTAATGGCATAACAGCAATTATCTCTGGCACAAACTGTTCAGTGACTTGTTGATGTACAGCAGAGCTTGAAGGGAAGGAATTCAATCTGAGGACAGATGACATTTACGACTGATAATAATGCTGAGGCTCATTCTGCATTAAGCTCCCTGTTGGAGTTTTTTGACTTTGGGGAATAGCAGCTGCGCGGTAAACACCTGCATCCCATTGGCTCAGTGAGAAAAGTTAACACCCCTAACTGTCGTGTGACATCTGCAAGCTGGCATTATAAAGGGCTTTTGCCTCGCTATCCGAAGGTTCTGGGTTTGAGTCCTGGCCAGCCAAGACCTCACTGTGAGAAGTTTGCACGTTTTCCCAGCGTACAAGCGGGTTCCCTCTGGATACCCCAGCTTCCCCCCACCCCGAAAGACAAGCCGTATAGGAACACTCCTACCAGTGGATGGGTCAAACTAGGATGGGTCAAATTCTGAGGAGAGAATAGCCCAAGAGGTTCAAGGGGTCAAGTATTTCTATAACCTACAATCAATGTGTGAATCTACAGTTAAAGATAAAACGCACACTAAGAACCAGCAGGAGGAGGATGGGTTCCACTTCAGCAGTCATAAGCACCCCTTTTCCAGAGATGTATGGGTCTTCTAACATTCCATCTTTCATGACCCGAGCAAAGCACACTATAATCAACAGCTAGAGCTCTTGGGAGTTGCTACTAGTTAGATATTCGACTAATCAGGGGTTTCAATTTAAGTCTGAAATGAAAAGGTACAGGATGGTAGATGTCTTAGAACATCTTACATCGGTGTGGGGGTCCTGAAGATTGCAGGGTGAGTGCCTCATATGGGAGCTGAGATCCTACAGGTTACAGGGTCATAGTTTCATTGGGGTCCTGAAGATTAAAAAGCCAGGTCCTTACATAGGGTCTGGGGTCCTGCAGGTTATTGGGTCAGAACCGTACATCGGTGTGGGGGTCCTGCAGGTTATTGGGTCAGGTCCCTATAAAGGGTCTGGGGTCCTGCAGGTTACAGTGTCAGAGCCTTACGTAGGTGATGGGGTCCTGCAGGTTATAGGTTCAATGCATCACATACGGTCTAGGGTCCTGCAGGTAATGGGGTCAGAGCCTTACATAGGTGCTGCTGGGGTCCTGCCAGTCATAGGTCAGAGCCTTTAATAGGTGCGGAGGTTCTGCAGGTTATAAGGACAGAGGTTCACATAGGTGCTAGATCCTGCAGGTTATAGGTTTAGAGCCTTTCATAGGTGCTGGGGTCCTGCAGGTTATAAGGACAGAGCCTCACATAAGTGCTAGGGTCCTGCAGGTTATAGGGTCAGAGCCTTACATAGGTGCTGGGGTCCTGCAGGTTATAGGGTCAGAACCTTACATAGGTGCTGGGGTCCTGCAGGTTATAGGGTCAGAACCTTACATAGGTGCTGGGGTCCTGCAGGTTATAGGGTCAGAGCCTTACATAGGTGCTGGGGTCCTGCAGGCTATAGGGTCAGAGCCTTACATAGGTGCTGGGGTCCTGCAGGTTATAGGGTCAGAGCCTTACATAGGTGCTGGGGTCCTGCAGGTTATAGGGTCGGAGAAACTCCTCCACAGGTTCGCCCAGGTTGTTCTCCAGGAGCCCGCGGATCAGCCGGTACCGCTCCAGATCCAGGGAGCAGTGCACCGAGGACAGGCTCCCGTGGATGGTCATGTCTGGAATAGCGTGGCTCAACTCCCTGAGGAAAGACCCAAACAGCAGCCTGAGCATTCCAGCAAAACACAGAATGCAACACTTACTAAAGCACCACTGAGACTCTGATGAATGCCAGGCTTTGAGAAACAACAATATCCAAACCAAATCTAGGCCTCATATCTCACTTACAGTAAGGTCTATATTAAGAGTCTTGGGACAGCAACACAAATATTTTGGACTTTTGAGCATTTTTATCAGACAGGACAGAGGAGAAAGAGAGAAGGCTGGTGAGAGAAGTCAGTGCCAGATTCGAACCACAGGTCTCCCCAATGGCGTCCTAGCGGCTCATAGTGAGCAAATGGATAGCGCTCCACAGGCTACACCCATCAACACACCCAGACAGTGACACAATTTTAAAGGGTCCAGAAATCCTACACGGTTCACATTGAATGGGTGTAAATACACACCCTAATAAAAGTTGGCGGTGAGTGTATAATGTATGATGATGATGATGGTAATGATGTGGTGAGGTATAGTATTTTTGGCGGTCGGCTCACTTGTCCAGATTCCTCTCCACCTTGAGGGTGAGGCGACAACGCTCCTTCAGCAGGTTCCCGCCGCAGCGGCGCACGGCGTAGGAGGGGAAGAGCAGGTCTCCGTCCTCCCGCCACTCGGCACTGTTGAACGGCTCACACGACAAGCGGTCCGCCGCGAATATGTCCATCTCCTGCAGGTCCAGAGTTATACAGTCCAACAAGCACACGTGTTCCTCTGTGAGAAATAGTCAGAGGACAGAGGGATGAAGAGGGACAGAGAGAAAAGACAGAGAGGACAAAGGGAGGGAGAGAGAGAGAGACAGAGGGAATGAGGGGAGAGGGGAAAAAAGAGAGGTGAAGCAGAGAAGGAACAAGAATTTGAAATGCATCAACATTTATTAAATATCTCAAGACGTTCCCATTCCATTCTACATTTTACAGGCTTATAAACAAACCAACATGAAAACACAGTCATACAAACGCACAGACGCAATAGGTACTCTATGTTCTAGACATTTCCCCCTTACATATCCCCCTTGCATACACATATAGATCTCAAATGAGCATTTTAGCTGATTTGAGATCAATGGTAAGAATTCAAAATACAATAAACTGAATGAACTGGTTCCTTTTCATTTTAAAACTTTGATCAAATCATTTTATCAAGAGAACTGTTGTTGTTTTAATTAATGTTTCCCCTCTAATGATGGCATTGTATTATTATTTTTTTTTTTGGGTACAATAAATGTCCTTGTAAACTGTATTATTTTAATTGTTTGTAATGCAGGGCCCTGCTGAAAAGGAGACTTTGTCTCAGTCAGGACCCCTGCTTAAACAAAATCTTAGATAAAATAAAATAAATACTTGTAAATAAGAAGAACACATTCTGATGAGCACATACACACACACACACACACACACACACACAACCGCACACTGTCAAATAACATCAGCATGGCTCTCAGTTCGAGATCTGAACTTGCCACCACCTCATAACTAGCCTCTTTCGGCTCAATGCTATGGGCCCTCAGAGTACCTGGACTAAGAGGTGCACCGTCCTCAGGAATTCGGCTCATAGCAGGCTGGGGTCGGCCAAGTGTAAAGCCGGAGGCCGAAGCCCCAGCTCCGGACTTCCTCGAGGCGGGCTCCTCCCTCCCAGAGCCAGCTGAGGCAGCATTTCGCACACGGTCCTGCAGAGCAGGGTGGCATTAGCAAGTTAGCGTTAGCTCTGGCATCGAAACATAGTCACATTATCTCACACAGTTTCCTTCAGTTAAAGTTAGATGTGAAAACTGAAGCACCTCGCCTGCCTTTTCTCATACCAATAAATAAAGGAGGACAATCCAGGTCCAGAATTCAGTATTTTGTGCCAACGACTGACATTTTCTAATTACAACAACTCTTCTCCCAAAAGATTGACAAATTAGCGAAATCACTGGCTGAGTTGACGGTTGGACATAAAACATAGCAAGACTTCTAATTTCTGACCCCCAGATATCTAACTCCATCTCTGAACCAGAAGAACTCTTCAATCAGTTCTACCTCCCAGCGGGAGGAACTTGCTGATTATCAAATCCAGGCCTCAGGAACAAATAAATACGGTAGAGGATTTCCACGTTCTGATCCGGGATTTTCCACCACTGGCCCTCGTCCTGGAGAACCATTGGGTCTGCTGGCTTTAACTGTTACAGAGCAACGCAGCAGTACAGCAACTGACGATGCGTAGGATTCAGATCATCAGGGTAAAAAAATCAAAAATCCACTTATCATTTCAATTATTGTACCATGGCAAACTTGAAAATTCTGTCAACATCAGCGATAAAATTTAAAGACCACACTGCTGCGAGAGATGATGGCTGCCTCTGCATATAACAGCACCAAATTTTATCAGCTAAGTTGTGCCTGAAAACATTTTGTCTATTTACATTCACTGATGCAAAAAAAAAAAATCACAATTGCAATATCATGATTGAGTCATTTAGAAAGGCCGTAATTATTTCTGGTTACAGCATAGCCCTGTCTCCTGGAGCTGATAGTGTTACTGATCTCACTGAAAAAAATAAAACCCAGAGGACAGCCTCTGAGGATTCTCAGGATTCTCTCCTGATATTGCTCAATTTAATATACAACATTTCGCACTGGTAAGAACATTATTTTTGTAGGTGCCAGCTCTGAAAATCCAAACACACACCATGCGAAGCTCCTGAAGAACCCAGCTCATTGTACTCAAGATCAGATTTATCATTTTCAAGGTAAAAAGAAAACGTAAGACTTGTTTTATCCGTTTCTCAAATTGCGTGCATCCCACTGACAAGATTGGCAGGTTACAAAATGGTTGGGGTTTTTGTCTTGAGTCAAGATCTACTGTAAATTAGACTGATTGATTCCATGCTAAAAAAGACAGCTCAAAATAAACTGAGAAAGGATTAAATTTGTTCTGAGCTGTAGTTATTAAATTCCTTTGGTTTTTATGTTATTTTTCTCTTCACTGAACAAACTTGTATTTGTACTTATAGTACCAGTCACAAGTTTGGACATACTCATATTTTTCTTACAATGCATGTTAAATAAAGAAATAAGCACTCATTATTTTGGAAAAAATAATCTGCTGAGCATTCTCACATTTTTTTTTTTTTTTTTTTAAATAAGGGCAGTCATATGGCTATAATGAGTTTGCTGCTGTGCAGCCCTGTCCAGGTTCCCTTAGATGTGCTGCACTTGCGGTTTGATTTTCATCGACCTTTTTGCCCAATAAGTCCCAAAACAGCTTGACTTTAATTCGCAGTTGGAAAATGGAAAGAGCTTGTCTGTGTGTTTATTTTGCAAAATATGGCTTCTTTGAGAATTCCATAACTTTGAACTCTATTCAAACAAATAAATTATTTTCTTTATACAAAACCCAAAACCAGTGAAGTTGGCACGTTGTGTAAATCGTAAATAAAAACAGAATACAATGATTTGCAAAATCCTTTTCAACCTATATTCAATTGAATACACTGCAAAGACAAGTTACTTAATGTTCAACAGGTAAACTTTGTAATTTTTGCAAATATTAGCTCATTTGGAATTTGATGCCTGCAACATGTTTCAAAAAAGCTGGCACAAATGGCAAAAAAAGACAGAGAGTTGAGGAATGCTCATCAAACACTTATTTGGAACATCCCACAGGTGAACGGGCTAATTGGGAACAGGTGGGTGCCATGATTGGGTATAAAAGCAGCTTCCCCTGAAATGCTCAGTCATTCAAAACAAGGATGGGGCGAGGGTCACCACTTAGTGAACAAATGCGTGAGCTGATTGTCGAACAGTTTAAAAACAACATTCCTCAACGAGCTATTGCAAGAAATTTAGGGATTTCATCATCTACGGTCCATAATATCGTCAAAAGGTTCAGAGAATCTGGAGAAATCACTGCACGTAGCGACAAGGCGAAAACCAACATTGAATGCCCGTGACCTTTCGATCCTCAGGCGGTACTGCATCAAAAACCGACATCAGTGTGTAAAGGACATCACCACATGGGCTCAGGAACACTTCAGAAAACCACTGTCAGTAACTACAGTTCGTCGCTACATCTGCAAGTGCAAGTTAAAACTCTACAATGCAAAGCGAAAGCCATTTATCAACAGCACCCAGAAAGCGCCGCCCGGCTTGAAGCTCATCTAAGATGGACTGATGCAAAGTGGAAAAGTGTTCTGTGGTCTGACGAGTCCACATTTCAAATTGTTTTTTTTTTTGTCGTGTCCTCGGACCAAAGAGGAAAAGAACCACCCGGACTGTTATAGGCGCTTCCTCAAAAGCCAGCATCTGTGATGGTATGGGGGGTGTATTAGTGCCCAAGGCATGGGCAACTTACACATATGTGAAGGCACCATTAATGCTGAAAGGTACATACAGGTTTTGGAGCAGCATATGTTGCCATCCAAGCAACGTCTTTTTCATGGACGCCCCTGCTTATTTCAGCAAGACAATGCCAAGCCACATTCTGCACGTGTTACAACAGCATGGCTCCGTAGTAAAAAGAGTGCGGGTACTAGACTGGCCTGCCTGTAGTCCAGACCTGTCTCCCATTGAAAATGTGTGGCGATTATGAAGCGTAAAATATGACAACGGAGACCCCCGGACTGTTGAACAACTTAAGCTGTACATCAAGCAAGAATGGGAAAAGAGTTCCACCTGAAAAGCTTCAAAAATTGGTCTCCTCAGTTCCCAAACGTTTACTGAGTGTCGTTAAAAGGAAAGGTGATGTAACACAGTGGTAAAAAGGCCCCTGTGCCAACTTTTTTTGCAATGTGTTGCTGCCTTTAAATTCTAAGTTAATGATTATTTGCAAAAAAAAAATAAAGTTTCTCAGTTTGAACATTAAACATCTTGTCTTTGCAGTGTATTCAATTGAATATAAGTTGAAAAGGATTTGCAAATCATTGTATTCTGTTTTTATCTACGATTTACATAACGTGCCAACTTCACTGGTTTTGGGTTGTATTTCTGACTGTTTACCTCTCGCAAGATTCCATTTGAGATTATATCAAGAAGTTAAGCCATTTAAATTTCTCAAAAAACAGAGTGCTGTGACCTTAGCAAAGTGTGTCCACACTTTTGACTGGTACTGTATATTCTGAATATTCTTCCTTAACAAAAACTCAAGTGGAGCAGAAAGGGGAAAAATTATGAGACTAACATTGCTGGGGAGGTTTCCAAACATAAATGGTCTTTTCTTGAGTTTCTTTGTCTAACATGAGTACAGGAAAAGTGTTGCAACACTAATCTTTTATAATTTAGACAATTTCTGTTAAGACATAGGTTTCATTAAAGAGGGAATTATCTGAGTAACACTGAAGTTGCTGTTTGTGCTATAGAGGACCAAATTTTAAAAAATAGCAATTTTTTCTCCATTAAACACAACAAACATCAAATTTGACGCCAGAAAAAAAAGCTTATATGTGCCAAGACTAATACTTCTGGAATGTAATCAAACAAACGATGATACAACCCTATAAAATTAAAATGAAAGACGTGCAAGGAAAATACAATTGAAAGTTTGAATTTTAGGAAGGAGGATAAATTGAGTCTCAATCCCACTCAGTTTGAACGGAAGAAAGATGCACAGCAACCTCGAAGTGACGGCACGTAATTGACTAGTACCTTATAATGAGAAGGGTCCTTGTATGAGTTAGCATGCAAAATCAAATTCTTCACAGACAAAACAACAAAAACTGTGTGTTAATGGTGACAGTGGCAAAAACCCAAGGCACTGCCTTTGACTAGCAACCCATTTACCATCAGACTTATAAACCATCAACCTCACCGTCATAAAAGAATGAAATCACAAATCATCACATGACTCTTGAACAGTAAACAGCTTCAGCTTAATCACAGAAATACTGGAAAATGCAAGCCTTTAAAATGATTTAAAGATATTGAATTCTTATTCATGGGTGGCAAAGAAAACCAAACAACAGAAGCAAAAAAAAATCCTCGATTTGTAAAGCATCAGACCAAAACCACAGAAAGAGCGGTCATAATGCTACCAAAGTAGCTTTCATCCCTCCTGGCTCTAATAACCAGCTCATGCTGCTACAAATCACTATTCATAATCCATTCTAATCCATTAGATGGCTAAAAAAATCCTTCTTAATAACAGGATTTATTCATACATTTTATAGTAAGAGTTGGTGCATTAAATATTATCAACAATTAAAAAAGGAAACAATTATTCTTATGGTCCAAATGCTCTAAAAACAGACTGAAAAGGTCAATAAATGTCAATCTCAATGACTATTTTGGTCCAAGAATTTATTATTACAATCTTCTGTTGCTCAGAGACAAAATTCTGCCAATGAGGTGAGATGGTTTGACTTATTGCAATATTTGACAATGTGGTAAAATTCAGTTTTCAAGTAACAGTAAAGACTTGCAAACAATTTACACCCGAAAGAAGAAAAACCATTGTTTTTTTTTATTTATTTTCATGCATCATGACAGGCCTAGAACATTTGTAACAACGTTGTTTTGCAGTGACAAGGCATCTCCAAACCAAGAATGATGATTACCATGATAACAATAAATATACACTTTTAAAATGTGCATTGGCTTTAATGGCTTAAGTGGATGCCGGCATCAACACCACAGCTATAACGTCAACGACAGCGACAAACAATATCACTGGAATCTCTTTCAGATAAATTTTTCTGCCTAGCTACATGAACTACAGAGACACTGACAGCCAATCTAAATCCTGCAAATTCAAAAATGGCAAGTTTTCACTGGTGAGAGAATACTCACAGACCGTTATTGTTGTGCATAGATGCAAAAACGGTTACCTTGATAACCACAGTTCTTGGTGAGGATGGGCCTTAACCCTTTCCCTCTGGAAATCCACTTCAGAGGTTCCAAACAAAATTTTTTTATCTTTTTTCTGATTGACAGGACATTGATTCCATGGTTACACTATGACAGGTTGGGCAATTGACCTATATTTTGAAAGCTCAAGAATCCAGGACCTGACATGTGTATTCCCCTGGACAACTTCAAACTTAACCCAGCAGTGTTCCACTAGCTTGTTTATAATGAGGCAAATTTCCTTCAGAAATCAAGGAGTGAAAGGGTTAAGACCAATGGGAGATGGGGAAGCAGAAGAGAGGGGGGGTGGGCGCAGAACTCACCAGAGAAGGGAGAAAGGTATGTACCATGGTAAGTTTCTCTACCTTGTCTCTGAGGGAGAAGGTGCCGTGTGCGCCCGCGGGCAGGAAGCAGTTCCGCACACGCAGCTGGCCCAGGTTGGCCACGATGAGGTGCGGCGAGCGCGAGCTCTCGGGAATCAGCAGCACGGGCGCGCCTGCATCAATTTCCAGGCGCACACGTGACGCCCTCTGCGGCCGCTCCCGCACCTGAGCGCACGGGGAGAGCCGACATTATCTGAGCTTGAACTAGAGATCGTACCAAAAATATAAAGCATCGGTGACGCGCCCACTGACGTTTTTCCCAATTTTCCTCCCAAGGCAAAATGCATTTTAACCCCTTAACTGGTCAATTCTCTTCCAGCAATACAGTACCACACAGTGAATTTGTTTTTAAATAAACTGAAAAATAGCGCCATTCAGCGTTGTAGCTCACCAGGACTGACTGACCGCGTTACTACACAATTAAAAAATGTACAGGAACTAAAAATGTGGGTAAATATGCAAAGAACAGTAAATTTTAATTATACGTGTCAGATATTGGTACTTAGTACATACTGTACATCCCAAATTTGGGTTGAATGCATCCAGAAATGCCTCATATATAGGCAAAATTGAAATTTGAAAAGGTGAAGGCTGGGATGCTTAAAAGCGGCCTACTCCAACTCACAGCCTGGCCCTCAATTGCAGCCCTCTGCCTGCCCAGAACGTCCTGAAGCTGGGTGAAATGCTGGACAAAGGCCACCACCTCTGCCTGGAAGCGCTGGGTGTGGACGTAGCGGACGGACGCCATTTGCAAGGACAGCTTGATGTCATACTCGCGCTCCAAGTAAGGGTCAGCGTCACCGTACCTGCAGACAGAATCACGACATGGTTGTGTACTATGGCAGGGGAGTAGATAATCAAACAGTCAGAAATTACAAGGTCCTGCCAAAGATAACTTTATCAGGCCTGTTTTGACGCCAGAAGAACAAACAAAAAACACAGCCTCTGCCGGCTTTTTCTTTTGATCACATAAAATCACTTTTTTGGCATTTCACACTGAATTTACACATTAATGTATCTGTTTACTTGAGTTTTTTTTTTTTTCCTTTAAACTTTCCAGGCAAGGTATTGAAACCAATTTATTTAGCGAATAATTTAATAAAATAATTTGTGCATGTACTGTACATTCACTACCACGCTCTAGAGGGTTTTTATAATGGTAAACATCGATAGCAGGTTTTCGTTTGTTGCGTTACACCTCAGCTGGAAGATGTCAGGCTAATAATTCAGTCCTCTGGCTGAATAATTGAGCTGAATAGCAAATATAGCTGAGCCAGATAACAACGACCCTTTCTTTGCCCAGATCACCTACCTCCACGATCTTGAAACCTCTTTCAGTCACTACCAGTAACAGGGTTTGTAACCTCTGGTCTAGAACATCCAGACTAACCACATCCACTGCAATAATCAAGTGACACAACCTTTTATCTTAATAAAATAATGTGATAAAGATGTTCATCTGTTTCCTGTTTGCAAGAAACACTGGACTTTCCAACCATGAATCTGGATATCTTCTGTAAATTAAACCCTAATTTGGCACGTCTGATTCCACTTGAGGGCAGGTCAAAAAAATATTTTCTGCTCTCGGTAAGGGGTGAGGTAAAAATCTACCAAATAGTCGATCACCAGGGCTTGATAAGTCCTGCTGCCAGCCATCATTAGCCTCGTTTCACCAAGCTGTCTGGTGCAGTTCAGTTCAGCTTGTTACAAATTAGAACAGTTAGTTTTGTGTTTCCATTGTCAAAAGTTGTGGATAGTACAAAAAGGACCTTTCTGAAACATCCTGTTTTTTTTTTTTTTTTAAGATTTTTTCCTTTATTTGACAGTTGTACAGTGTAGAGAGACAGGAAAGCCGGGAGAAGAAGAAGAAGACATGCAGCAAACGACCCGAGCCGGAATCGAACCCAGGTCGCTGCAGTAAGGACACAGCCCCTATGGCATGCGCGCCTAGACCGATGAGCCACCGGGGCGCCCCAAACGTCCTGTTTTTTGTTACCCATCTATTGCGGTAGCTAGCACACTGATCTGAAACTAAAATGTGAAGCTAGAAACACAAGCATAAGCAGTTGACGCAGGTATTACTATCCAATAGCAGCTCCGTCTACATTTAAGAGTACTGTCTGCAGTGGATACGTTAACCAACTCTAGGGTTTTGGCATCAGTCTGTATAGGTAACACACTGGTTCTTAGGGGACTATACCGAAAGTGTTCAGTGGAAATATGGCTGATGTGAAAAAGTCCACAAGAAAAGCACCCGCTGATCGGAACTAAATTTAGTCATTATGCACAGTTGGGCGGCATGGCTCAGGAGGCAAAGTGAGTCGAATAAAAATTGGAGGGTTACTGGTTTGATCCCTGGCTCCTCCAGAGAGCGTGAAGAAGGGTCCTTTTCCCGACACTAAACCCCAAGCTGCTTCTGATGAGCCTGTTGGCGCCTATGGCAACCTTCGCCATCAGTGTATGAATGTGTGTGAGAATGGGTGAATGTGAGGCACATATTGTAAAGTGCTTTGAGTGGTTTTTACCATTTACCACTTTGGGCAGCCATCTAATGAAAGCAGGGTAAAAGGCAAGGAGGCCATACAGCCTAGTGGCACTGAGGTCTGACCAGTACTCACGATGATGAAAGTTAGTTTCCTTAAAGCCACAATAAGAGTGCAGCACCTTTAAGCAAGGCCCTAACCCCACACTGCTCCAAATGAACTAGGCCTACGCTTTCGGCGGCCGACAGCAAGGGGTATATCCCCGAATTTCCCCAATCCTCGAAGCCCCCTTTATTAGATTCTCCTTTACTAGACCTACAATATGAGGCAAATTTGAGGTGTGTGTAAGTAATTGTTCCAGAGATATGGTTAAAAAATTGATTTTTTTCAATATATAGCGCCACCTGGTGGCAAACCTAGGAGTGCATACTTGCCCAAAATCTAATCAGTTCATCCTCTCTACCATATCTACCCATATGCTAAAAATGAGAAGCCAATGTAAAGTATTTTGTGAGTTATCGCGCTAACAGCTAAAATCTGCAGATGCGGCGGCGGCGGTGGCGGCAGCGGCAGCGGCAGCGGCAGCGGGTGTGGCAAAACCATGATATCCCCGAAACTCGTATTTCGGGGATATAATTAGCCCCTGATTAGTCACATCAACTTTAATACCCCTTGCACAAATGAGTTCTGCTGGAGAGAAAGGGAATTACTTGTGGATGTTGAACACCAGGGCTTCTCCACCACTGGTAGTGAAGCGCTCTCGATACAGATCGCCATGTGGGGTGAGGTCACTGAGAGATAAACTACCCAGACTGCCCTGCAGTGCCAAGTCTCCCTCTGAAACACAGGAAACACATCACAGAAAACACGTAGTGCAATATGCATGCTGCACATACAAGAAACACAAGTTTCCCAAACAAAGGTGCTCCAATACAACACAGATGCAAGTGGTATTTTACTCTCAACACCACATGAAATAGCAGTATTTGAGTGAAAGCTCACCAATAATCTCCATGTGGGCAGCCAGTTTGGAAACGCTTGCCTTCGCTAGCTCATTGGTTTTCTTGTTGAGCACTAGCGTCAGAGCATGGACCTAAGAAGAAGACCAGAGGTCAAATTCCAAAAACTGAATGTTAATATGCATCAGTAAAATAACTGGAGTAACCTCAATTGCCAGTTGGAGCTTTAAAGCTATAGTGCGTAACTTCTGTCACCCACTAGAGGAATTTTGCGTTATTAGAACAATACAGCCAGCACTTCCATATGACGTATGCCCACGTTATCGATTCGCTAGCTCCACATCAGCAACTGTTCACGCTAACGGAACTTACGGTCTGTAAAACCTTTATTATGTTCATAATATAACCGGAGCTCTCTCTAGCTGTCGCATACTACCCATAAAGCGCCCATTTTCTGCAAGCAAACGCTGGTCATTCCGGCGCAATAAGTAAACCACTACCACGGGCAATTTCAGAAAAGACCGTTTAGCCTGGAGCTTTCGCCCCTCCGTCATATACCAGCGCAGAAGCTGTTTGTTACTCCACACACCACGACACACCATAGTTCTGCACACAGACCAGGAGGTCCTTTTTTTTTTAATATCTGATTTATTTATAACATTTTCATACACATACATGTGACATGTAAATAGTTGTATAGAGAGGTTGACCTCCCCCACCCCCCCTTTTTCTTATTACAACACAGAATGATATATGTAAATTGAAAAAGAGGAAGAAAAAAAAAAAGTACATTTCAGCACGACAGCAAAGGCAGTCCCAATATTTTAAACAGAGGTCAAACGCCGCATATATTCAAGCCCCTTTACGGTTCTCTGTTTTAAGAAACGAAAACAAAAAACAAACAAACAAGAAAAGGAACCAACAGGAGGATAAAGTAAAAAAATAAAAGAAATGAAAAGAAATAGGGGAATGACCGAAAGAAGTTCCTCTCCTAAAGCGATCAGGCAACAGCCAACAAGATCACAGGAGGTGCTGTTAGCATCATTCAGATTGCACCATCTAATGCACTTTGTGTGAAAACACTTCCTCCTCAAATAAAAAGAAGAAAAGAAAAAGGAGAAAGAAACAAGAGGACAAACATAGAGAAAAAGAAGACAAACAAAAAAAAAAGTCCCCCCCAAAAAGAAAAAAAAAAAAAAAAAAATTTTTTCAGTTAGAAGTTCGGCGGTATTCTCACTTTGAGCAAGACTCAATTAGCAGTGCAGTGAGCAGTACAGTGCAGGGGGTAGCTCAGCCAGTGAGGGCAACATCCAGCTGCAGAGATCTAACATGCTCCAAAAATGGATGCCATATTTTTTCAAATTGTATGTCAGAGCCCCTAATCGTATGTTTAATTTTTTCTAATTTCACAAACGATAAGGCATCTTTTACCCAATGGGTATGAGATGGAGAACAAGGGCTTTTCCAGTGCCTTAAAATAACACGCCTCGCAAGCAGTGTAAGAAAAGCTAGAAGTTCAACAAAATAAGAGGGCAATGAATGGTCAGTAATTGAGAAACCAAACAGGCCGAGTAAGGGTGATGGGTGAATGTTGACTGATGTAATGGCAGAAAGTGAATCAAACACGGATTTCCAAAACAAGGAAAGCGCGGGACAGGTCCAAAACATGTGGGTGAGATTAGCCGGTCCTAGATGACATTTGTCACAGTTTGGATCAGAGCCAGGAAAGATTCGAGCAAGTTTACTTTTGGACCAGTGGGCTCTATGGACTACTTTACATTGTATCACTCCATGACGGGCACAAATAGAAGATGAGTGAACACGTTTCAAAATAGACTGCCATGTATCTGGCTCTATCGCCATGTTGAGTTCTTCAGACCAAATAGATCGTAACTTATCAGAGGCTGAAGTTTGGTACAGCAATAGAGTATTATATATTTTGGAAATAGTTCCTTTCTGACAGGGGTTAATTTTAAGAACGGTATCAACCAGATTAGAAGAAGGAATTGCAGGAAACCCAGAGAAGTGTGTACGAGCAAAGTCACGAATTTGAAGGTATTTGAAAAAGTGAATCCTTTTTAAGGAGGTCCTTATAGTACACACCTAAGCAGTCCATAAGTTGTTGGTCCAATTTTTGCTGCTCCTCACTGTCCATGTTTCCCTCTAAACTCAGCCCCACCGGATTTCTACGGTCTCCGGTCTACACTTGGGTATGTCGACGCGTTCTACAAATGTGTCTATATGGGGTGGATTCTAGCTTTCCCTGCATCCTATAGAGTAGAAACACCGCTACACTCACCACAGCAGCCATAGGTAGATAGCAAAGTCAACCCACTTGAATCAGAAGGATGCAGCACCGGATCACACCGCCGAAGGCCGATGACGACCGATGACAGCGTTCGCACTGTTCTAATGCTTGTGTTATTTTGGTTAGTATCATGGTGGTAGTTTATCATGATACATGATCGTAGCCGCAACAATTGATGGAGGTTGAAAACGGAATACTTTTGCCCTTGCGTTTTTGGCCGATTATGCTGTCAACTGCCTATACCACGAAAATGTATCTTTCTCATAACTTGAGCTGCCAGACTTTCACACTGCGTCCTCCACTTTGAAATATCGCAGCCGCAGTTTCTTTAGTTTTTCAAGGCACTGTTCTACTGTTCTTTGGTAACTACGCAAATGCAAGTACTCACAAATTATTCCATAAATCTCCGAGTCCGTAATATTTAACCGATTTAGTTTTTTTTATTAAGTCCAACGTCGTTCGAATTAAAGTGAGTTGTGAACTCAGAAGGCTTGAAATCTGCGGCGCTGGTCTAAACAAAACAAGTCACGTGGGGCCTAGAATTCTCTTGCTAGGAGACTCTCCACTCTTCCTCCACCTCCCTTCTTGTTTTGAAATAAAATGCGTCATTTCCTGCGTGCCAGCGCGGGAATGTCGCCGGTCGACACGCAATACAAAACAACAAATACTGAAAAATACAGCAAGATGTTAGAGGAGCCGATAGGCTTAATCAGCATTGTGTCATCTCCTCTAGTAGGGGCTTGGATGAAATGGACATTTACGGACATGTAAAAGTTACGTACTATAGCTTTAAAGATAAAAAATTTAAGACCGACATTATCATGTCAGTAACTGAACACTGTGCAAATGTACAAACTGTATGCTGACCATGTTTCTAGAGACCATAAACATTGAATTGGTGAATTTGACCCAAAGATATTAAGAGGGCCATGTTACTACTCCAGATAGTAGCACTGAATGTGTCCAAAGAAGGTTATGTTTGAATAGCTCCACAGCTCGAGAGCTTCAGAAGTAAAGAAGTTCTATTTTCTGCAGCGAAAACGTATTGCCTAACTACCGTTACTGTGGTATTTGAGTCAAATAATTGACTCAATTACTTTGGTTACAACACCCATCCCAAACAGAAAGGGTACCTTCAGGTCCAGTTTGGTGTTGACCGACTCCACAAGATCCTCCTCCCCGCTCTCGGAATACACATCCCCCAGGTCCTCCGGGACGGGGGACATCACAGGGTGGCCTGGAATGAACTGCGCCGGGGTACTGGGGACTTTAACGGCGTGGTTGTTAGCGGTGGAACCGATGCCAAAGAAGTCAAGGATAACGACCCAGGTCTGCAAGGTAATGAGGACGTCCAAGCAGTTGAAGTCGACGTCCACGCTGCGACCGACACTGCCATAGCGGGTCTTGAACTCTGGGTGGCGCCGGTCCACCAGCAGAACGTTGATGTGGACGAGGGAGTCGTCAAAGTCCGGGGGCGGCTGAGGGGATGGGGTGTTGCGGGTAGGGGAGGGCGGAGGGGTGCTGGGGCAATCTGGGTCTTTCTTGCTCTTTCGGCCTCCTGATGCTGGGGTGCTGGGATGCCTTTGGTAGAACTGGAAGACATTCTGGGCCTCCTCCATGTGGGCCGGGAGAGAGCGAGGCATGTCGGGATAGAGGGCATTGGAGGACGATGGGCAGGACTGGGAGAGGTACTCCTTCGGGCTGAAGGAGGAGGGTTTGGGGGCCCCTCGAGACACCATTAGGTGCTTGTACTTGGAGTCTGGGTTAGGCTCCAGGAGGTCCTCCATAAGCAGGGAGCGGAGGGTGAGCTGGATACCTAACATATGGGGGTGGTCCTTGGAGAAGTCACCCTGCAGGTCCTGGAAGCGGAGGCTGACCAGCCCCTGGGACCCCTGACTCAAGTCAGCGCTCAGGTGTACCTGCAGCTCGGACACACAAAAGGTAGCCCTAACCTGGGTGAAGGAGGGAGTCTGATAGGGAGGGCTGTGGGCTTGGAGGGGTAAGGGGGTTGAGAGGGAGGAGGAGAGGGAGGCATAGGACAGCCCCGCCAGGGGAGGGTCACGGGCAAACAGTCCCCCCTGAGGGTCAGGGAATCGGTGCGGTTTGGTGGAGGAGGGGGTGGGAGGAGGCGGCGTCGGGGGCTGGCTGGGCGTCACCCGCTGGTCATCGATAAAAGAGAGGTTGTCCAAGGTTTGCAGCACCTGCTCATACACAGGCTTAGCCAGAAAGACCTGTGAGAAGGCAGATAATTAACAAAAAGAAGCCTGCATGACACTCTAGCACAGGGGCCTCCAACCTTGTTCCTGGAGGGCTACCATTCTGAGGGTTTTCACTCTAACCACCTGCAAAGTACACCTCACTTCCCTGTTAGAGATCCTGAGGAGCTGCTAATGAACTGAATCAGGTGTGCAGATTTAGGGGTAGAGTCAAAACCTACAGGATGGTGGCTCCACAGGAACAGGGTTGGAAAGCACTGCTCTACCATTTTAAAATACCACAATAGGATGGCGCAAGAATGACACATACCTGCACAGCATTGACAAATTTTCCTTCCACCTTCATTAAACCAGAGCTGTTAAAAGGTTCGTCGCAAGTGAGGAAGGTAAACCGTGTCTCCTCATCCAGGGGGACTTTCTCAAGGGTGAACTGAATAGTGGTGTCTTTCAGGATGTGAAAGGCTGCAACAGAAACAGCAATTTGAGCTACATGTGGTGCAAATGGATAACAGCAGCCAGGCTATTTCCATTTCATCCTTCCTGATTTCACATGAAAACAGGGCCAACACATACTAGTGCTGACTTTAATTTAATCTGCAGCCCTATAAAACCAACTGCACAACTCAAGCATGATTATAAAATGGGGGAAATTTAGTCCATCTGCCATGGTTGGTTTTCCTTAGCATAGTCAAAACACGGAATCACTTGGCATCATAAAAATTAAGCATTCATCATTTTATGCATTTTCTGTATCCCAGTCAGCCTTAATGGTAACAAAAACACAATCACACAAATCAGCCACATTTGAGATACTAGAAGGTACATGGTTTGGCTTTGACATTAAATTCACTATAGCAGAAGGAATGAAATCCCCAGTAAAGCTTCTAGGTCACATCCACCTCTGTGAAAGCAAAAACTAAGTAAGGACTGCTCACCTTTGCCGCGGCTCAGGGACTCAAAGAAGTCATGGCGGGTGAACTGTGGCTCCTCCTTGCCGATGCTCCCATTGTGAGAGGGCAAAAAGCTGGAAGTGGAGCTTGAGTCGCTCCTTGCTGTCTTGCGCAAGACAAGATGGCTGGTGTTGAGGGAGTACAGACGAATGTCCTTCACCTCCACCTGCAGCCTCTCCTTCTCGGAGCTGTCCTCTTCTACAACGAAGTTCTGAATGGTAATGCTCCCCAAATGACCGACCAACAGTTCGGGATGACCGGGCTTCCGAGGGATGGACACTACTGGAGAATCGATGCTGACGTTCAGGGTCAGTTTGACTATGAAAGAGTCCAGGCTTGGCTCCACGTCCTTTGTGTCGAGATCCTCTTCTTCGTCAAAGGTGTACGTCCAGCGACTTGGGCTTTGCGTCCTTGTCCTCTTGGGCGGGGTCTCAAAAAGCGACAGCATGCCGCTGTACTCTGCTGTCTTGGTGGCCAGTACGGTGGAAACCTTTGTGGCAGCAGTCTTCAGCATGGAGCGGAAGTTATCCTCCACTTCGTTGGCAGAGAGGCTAAGCTCTTTCAGAAACTTTGCAGAATGGTTATAGTGTAAAGAGGCCATATGCAATCGCAAGGAGCACTCCCCTTGAGACTTCTCTAGGAGGTGGAAGTTCAAAGCTTCAGAGGGTGATTCCCCAGCTTCTGAGAAGAAGGCGAAATCCCTAGCAGTGGGGAGGTCCTCCACATTCCCGATACTGACTACAAACTGGCTCCTCCCGCCCTCCTGCGTCAGGTCTACCAGTTGAATGCATCCGAGAGACCCATTGACATCCAAGCGGCTCCCCATGGACACGTTGACCTTGGTGCTGTTGATGCTGGTCGCGGCAATCTTCATCCCCTTCTTCTCGCCACCGAGGACAGTTCCCGTGGCGACCGTGCGGAGAAGCAATAGGTTGAGTCTGTGGATCTCTACAGTGAACTCTGTGTTCTGGTCGTAGGTGGACTGGAAAATCTCATCCGGCTCGCCTACGTTCGGCTGCAGGGATTGCTGTTGGGCCGGAGGCGTCAAAGTGCTTTCTTCTTTCGGGAAAGACTTCTGGAGAAACTTGAGAAGCTCCACCATAGTCTCAGGATTTAGGATTATGTCCAGGTTGTTCACCTGCATAGAGGTCACCTGCAAGGAGCTGTCGAGGTTCATGGAGGGACAGTCCGAGCTGACAAACTGGTACTCCAACTTGATGAGGGCCTCCTGGTCTCTGAGGAACGAGCTAACCGGGGAGACCTCCTCATTGGGCAACCCGGAGGTTGACTCCCCGTGAAGATTTGCCATTTTGGGGAGTTTGAGCTCAGGAGAGGTAGGGGAGCCCGGCTTGCTCTCACGGAGGCTCCCTGTTGGCACATCAAAGCTCAGGTGCTTGTGCGAGGCCACGAGAAGGTCAAAGTCCGAGCCGTAAGTTTGCAGGGTGTCCACCAGGAGGAGGCCATGGACGGTGAGGGAAACCTCCACGTCATAAGGTCGCTTGACAAAGTGGCCGTTGGTGCCGAAGACCTTGAGCACGGATATGTAGCGACCGCCACTCTCCACTCCTAGTTGCATGTAGTTGATGTTGAACTCGGCCAGGAGGAGCCGGGACTCCACCAGCACCTCCCGGGTGTGCTGCTCCAAGGTCTGTACACTATGTGCCAGGCTCTTAGTGGAACCTTGCAGTCTCCACTGGCTGTCATCCCTCTGGAAGATTCTCTCGTGGCGGAGAGTCAGAGGGTCAGGCGTCCGAGCATTCTCCCCTTCCACTACGTCCCCTTCCTCCTGCGACCCTCGTCCACCCAGACGGGTCAGGCAGCTCCGAAGAGCGGTCATCTTCTCCAGGTTAATGTGCACCTTGAGGTCTGGGAGGGTCCCAGAAAGCACAGCACCAGGAAGCTGAGGATCTGAGGTGTAGCGCAGTCTCTGTTCCAGCTGCAGCAGCACATTGAACTTCTCCACCACGTGGGTGGGGCCCACCTCACTCTCCTGCAAGTGCTTCCAGTTGTCCCGGTAACGACCCACCATGATCTGAAGGTCGTTGAAGGACAATGAGTACTTCTCGTACAGGTTCCGACAGTAGGGCAGCGAACCGGGAAACTCAGGGCTCTTCCCTTGACCTTTGAACTCTGTCTCAGGCTCAGGAGGAGGGGACCCCGGGGGTGTAGCCAGTGGAGTCTGGTACTCCTCATCGCTCAACTCATCCGCTTCTGACTGAGCTGTCTTGGATTTCGTTTTGGGTTCTAAGAAATCAGGGTGATTGTTATTTTAGTCTGTATTTCAATGTAATGGTCTATAAATGTTAGTCGAAGTTCTTATCACTTCAATTTAAAATTCAAGGATTTCCCCAAACATACAATCTCTTCCAAAAAATAAGCCAAAGAACCAATTTGCTCGATTTCTACTTCCACATAATTTTTCCTGAACTATGAACTGTACCATCTTCCAGACTAAATACATCCAAGTAGAATACTATGAAGAGGTGCTAAAGAAAATAATGAATTCCTATTTCCTGATCATCAATTTGCCACCCAAAAGTTTTGTGTTTATACCTTGAGAATTAGTGAGGAGAATACGACCCAAGTCCACCACCACCAGCATGGGGTCTTCTGTGTGGAAGTCATCCGGGAAGACCACCTGTGGAGCACAGATGTCCAACTTCATAGTCCAGCGTTTGCTGTTCTCCTGTAAGATGAACCCAGAGAAAAAGGCAATTCATACAACTGCATAACTGTTGCCACAGTGATGGCTGTAAGCATTTGGATAATGGTAGTCTAAAAGGGCCATTATTCCTACACAGTTAACTCCAAATGCAAGTGCCATATGCTATCCTCCCAATTAAAGTGCAAGCTGCCAGCTTTAAATTGTGTGTATTTACATCCATATAAAGTGAACCATGTGGGAACTGCAACCATTTAAAGTTGCATCACAGTCTAAATACTAACAGACCTCACTGTGAGTCTCACAATATCAACTCAGGAGAGTGGAAATATAACTTCAGTGCAACTGCATACAAAGTGAGGAAGACATTTTTTCATTAAACAGGATATGGATTGTGACTTCACCCAATAATATCTTGACCATGAACGAGTTTCTACTGGCCTTTCAATCATTTCATTCTGTATGAATTTTACCCATTTAAACAAAAATGGAGGCTTGGAATTCTTGTCAATTATCATCGCTCTTAAAACATTCTTCTTTCTATTTTTCCTCCTTTTTGGCTAAAAAGCTGACTTAGAAGTTAGTTGCTGAGCATTATGCCTCTCCCTTGCCCCAGTGAACGGGGCTCCCTCTCAGCTCAAGAGGGCTCTTACTATGAACTCCCCGACCAGCAGCTGGTCAATGGTCTGTCGGATCTCAGCCTTGGTCTGCATTTTCAGCTTATTATACTGCCTCCTGGCTGCCTCCGCCACTCTCACTTCCAGCTCCGACTGGTACCCAAAACCTGCCGACAGAAAATCAATATCAGCAACACGCACGCTGGCTATAGGCCAGGAAACCAATTTGTGTTCCCCTGTGTTGAACTTTAGCAATTCATTTATATGGATGGGAGAGAGAGCGAGAGAGAGAGAGCGCGAGATGGAACTAAAGCCATACCAGAGGTGTGCACTCTCCCTTTGTAGAAGAAGTCGGACACTTTCTTAATGGCCTGCGGGTTGTAGATGATATTGAGGGGGCTTGTGTTGACCTCCAGACGCCTCTCAAATTTACTCCTCGCCGGGTTGCGTTCGTATATCATCTCGAAGACCGGGGACGCGCAAGTCTCCGTACTGGGGGCTGCGCGAAAAAAAAAAACAATTTAATCCCTTCGTCCTGAAGCAGGGATCAGCAACTGCAGTCCTGAGGGGCCGCAGGCAAGTGTGGTCTCCCTTCAATCAGCAGGTAATTCATACTGTGAGATGAGTGTGGGTTAACTGACTAATCAGTGAATTAATCAGGATTAAATCATTGTTTACACTGCTACTGATTTTCATTTTAGTTTTTCTAAAGGGCCAAATGGACACCGCTCTCTCTAGAAACCTTTAAGTCAATTATTACTTGAGAGATAGGAGCAAATCCATGTTTGTGACTGGCAAGAATTCAAAGATTTAATATAAACTTGTGTGCTCCTGTCCTGAAAGAGATGCAATAAACTGGGACTAACCACGACAGAGAGAGAAGTACAAGGCACAAATGCACAAGCAGACAAGTACATCAGAGTCTCTGGCATGAGAGGCAAGACACTTGACAGGTAATCAGCACCAATGAGCAGTTCTGGCCAAACATGTAGAACTCACCTGAGCTAGAACTTTCTGTAGCACTGGGCTGTCCAAATGGCTGGCTAATTCCCACGGCCATCTTGTCCTTCCAAAGAAACAGGATGTTCAGCATCACATATCCAGCAAAGCACAAACTCAACATGCAATTCATTTAAAATATTTAAGTGGGAGACTTTAAGCATCTCATTTCACATATGCAGTAAGACCTGAGGTGAACCTTCAATGAAAAAAATCATTACTTTGAATATGAAGCAGAACAGGATGAACAACAACAGTCAGATAAAAACAACGCCACATCTCAGCAATACCTCTCATACTGCAGACAGACAGGAACACACAGCACATCTCATTCTTCTTATTACTGATAAAACCCGCATATCCCTCTTTGATATGTCTTATGACGATCCAGGAATAAGAATAATAATACAGGATTTCTCTCCTGTTGCATCTTTCAGAAAAAAAACTCCCTTTACAGACAAGAGGCTCCCAGCTCATGACGTAGAGCGGCTGACGGGGCCATGGATGTTGACGACCCAGTTAGCGTACGGCAGAAATTCTTTAAACTATGGGTCAGGACCCAGACTACCCAGTTTGTTGGCAGCAGAGTTTCTCAAACCATGGGTCGCAATCAAGACCACCCAGTTAGTGTTCATCCAACTTCCTTAAACAATGGGTCGGTGTCCACTCTGCACAGCTAGTTTTCAGTGAAGTTTTCAAACTATGGGTCTACACAGGGGCTGCCCATTTATTTTACAGCAGAGTTTTGTAAACACTATGGGCCAGGGCTCAAACTATCTGGATAGTGTAAAGCAGAGTTTCATAAACTACGGGTCAGGATCCTGATCCACTTTTGTTTACAGCAGTTTTTAAACTATGGGTCAGGACCCAGACCACTGGGTTAGTTTACACCAAATTTCCATAGACTACTAGTTGGAAACCATAATTCCCTGTTGGTGTAAAGCAGAGTTTCTCAAACCATGGGTCAGATTCAGAGTGGGCTCTGGAATTAATCAGTAGTTACCTACGCTATGATATTGGGTGTATCATTGATGCAAAATGTTTAATTTGGATCCCAATGCTAACTTCCAGTAACTGTCCTGATTTGGAAACACAAAATAAAAAACTAAGACCTAGTGGTCTAATCATATCTCAAGTGAAGGCAAACACCAGCGCTGATGGGAGGTTCTGACCGGCTTTGGGGAGACCAGCAGAGGGAAGATGCTTCCTTGAGTGGTCAGGTCTCTCAGGAAAAGCCCCCCCAGCTTGACCGAGAGCAGCGATGACTCCGAGCGAGGCAGGGACTCCACTCCGATCTGCACCCCTGAGATCACCCAACATTACTGAGTCAATCCCAATGCATTCTTAAGTGAAATCACCCACCATTACAGTCTAAATCAGTGTACTTTCACAAGTAAAATCACCCAACATTACACAGCCTAAATCTGTATACTTTCTCAAATGAAATCCCCCTCCATTACAGTATAAATCAGTGTACTTTCATAAGTGAAATCACCCAACATTACACAGCCAAAATCTGTATACTTTCTCAAGAGAAATCCCCCTCCATTAGTCTAAATAGGTGTACTTTCACAAGTGAAATCATCCAGTGCTACAGTCCAAATCAACAGTATATACACAGTTAAATCCATGTGTTACACCCATTAAATAGCAAATATCTACTCATGACACCATGATGCCATGTCTGGGGACCATCTCCAGTTTTGAGGCCAGGACCTTGGTCATGGCCAGTGGCAGAAGTAAATCCATGTATGTGATACACATTAAGCGGTTATTTAAGACATGGTGCATCGGGTATGTGAGGAAACCATACTGCACCTGAGAACTCCAGCTGTATCACCCCGCTCTCTGAGGGCGCGGCTCCCCTCCGGTCCTGGTGGAAGAGAGTGACGGAGGCCTTCTCCAGCAGGAAGTCCAGTCGGGCAAACAGGATGTCCCTCCTGGTGAAGGTGTTCAGGCTCTGGGAGTCCTCCAAAGGATCGAACAGCTCTTCTGTATCGGCTATTTTTTTTTTTTTTTTTTTTTTTGGGAGGAATTAGTTTTCCGTTTCAGTCCCAGAATGCAATGAAAAAAATAACTGACACTGACCAGAATGAAATACAGAGCATATAGTCAGTGTAATCAATCGTATTTCTGGAGATTTCAATTTGAATTTGCAGCATTAGACTCAAATCATTACAGCTCAACAAGATCTCTCGCTGTTAAATGAAGAGTGCTTCCTTAGGGTTTGAAAAAATCCAACAGGGAGGTAGATCACCAGAAACATGGCTGGCTATCACTAGTCTAGAAGTTAAGGGGCCCTGCTTGGACCTGAAAGGTTACACGGTCAAGCTAAGGGTGACCCCAATAGGAGCAGCTGTAGTGCCCCGTGTACAAGGCTTTTAACCTCACATTGCTCCAGTGGGATTCGCCCCTGTGCAGTCTGATCATCAATAAGTCTCTTTGTAAGAAAGCTTTAGCTAAATAAATGCAGTGTTATAATGAACTGAATATGGACTCAAAGGCTCACCCAACATGTCCCAGGTGCCCTGGTCCCGCAGCAACTCCTCGGGCACCATCTCAGGGCCCTGGGGCCCCCCGTACCAGCCACCCCACCCAGGGAACCAGGACTGTAGGTACTGGATCATACCCGAGCTGCCACTCTTCGGGATGGAGCCAGAGGGCGTGCAGAGAGACGGGTCAGAGATGGACTCTCTTACGCTCTGCAGGGGGAGACACGGGGTCACACAACACCAAATTACGGTAAGAATTCCCTCTTAGACTGGCCTCCCAGAGTGCATCCACGTGGTTTTAGAATTGAAGAACAAAACTTGAAATTGAGAACAGGATGGAGGACGAACCACGTAAAACTAAGGCTGACAGCCACGGGGATCAAATATTAATTCCACCAAACAGATCCAAATCTCAGACCTTTGAGGTGGAAATGATACAAATGAGAAGGTCCATGATACTCTATCATACCTAAGTCTTTAAAAACCATGAAAGACCCCAACCGACCCAAATATGGCCGAAATATACATGACATCGGAAAAACGCCAAACAGAGCCAAGCCGGAACTGAATGTGCACAGCTAAGAAAACAGCTCAGGAAATACAACAGGTAAATACTTTGGGACACCACAATTAACAATATGCTAGTCTTCAAGAGATTAATGGCTGTTTTCCTCAGACATTGGCTCGCACTTATGGAGAAAACTTTAATGATGATAATTTTCCACAAATCAGGCAGCAGGGTAGCTTAGGGAAGGGACATTTGACTGGCAACTGTTGGTTCCTGCCCCTCGGTGGGACTTATGAATCCGGCTTCCATCTAGAGAGTTGGGAGGAACTCTCCAGCAAGGGCCCTTGAGCAAGGCCCTTCCCCCAAAACCAGTCGCCATACCACCCCCCCCCCCCTCCCTCCCTGCCTCATTCCCTCTCTCCCTCTCCCTCCCTTTCTCTCCTTACATGCTACACTTCTCTATGGTTCTTGCAAAATGAAATCGTTCTCTCATGACCTGCCAACGAAAAATGAAGGTAAGATGAATCTTGCCTCTGCGAGTTCCTGCTGCTTGCGGAAGGTGTCGTGGATGATCTCCCTCAAGCTCTTCAGCTCCTCCAGCGTCTGCTCTTCCTCCACCCGCTCCATCTCAGCCTGTACACGGGGAGCACGCAAGTCTCAAGACACACACACGTACACTCAAGTGCAGCACTGGGCACTTGTTTTAGGAGCCCTAGTTTTTTTTACCCAATTTAAATTTGGCCTTCAATGTTTATTTTTTGTTTTCCTCAATAACGCTTCTGTTAACAAAAAACACATCAGAGACACCAGATGTGAATTTAAAAAATACCTTTCAAAAAATGTTTTGCCTTCACTAAAGACAGTTGATACAGGTAATACAGCATTGACAGAGCACTGATCACATCAAGGCTCCCAAGGATAACGGAAAGAGACAGACACAAGTGAGACAGAGTCTGAAAAAAAAAAGCTGGCAAGTTCTACAATATGCTTGGAATAATCTAATAAAACTATTAAACTGCAGCACAGTGTTCCTTATATTCAGGCAACGGGTAGTCACACCAATACTGATTTGATTTACTTTTTAACAGTTCACAGACCTTTTTGTAAAATTTTTCCAAATTCAGAGACCTTTCTTTTCTGGAAGCATTGTCACTTCATGGAATAGTGCCTAAGTGTGCCTAAAACGTGCGCGCATTACTGTCACAGTAAACACACACACTGAAATACCAATGAGCTGAAGCCAGCTTCTGCTCACCAGCTACGAAAATTCCTATGGAAGCCTCTCAGACGCATGGGAAGCCTATTTGTAGAGGCTGGTATGTTTGAATATTTCTCATTGCGGAATCCGAGCTTGTGGCCAAACAGCCTCCAGCCTAACACAGCATTGCAGCAAACAGCCTTGTAAGCCCACATAGCATGGATAAGGATGGCTAGCTCATAATCACTGAAAAAACCTTGATAGGCAAAATAGCCTTGATGAGCATGGCTAGCACACCATTGCTGCGAATGGCCTTGCTCGCCCACATAGCCTTGATAAGCACGGCTCGCGTAGCTTGGCTGCAGACTGCCCTGCTGAATGGCTCTCACCTTCTCCTGTGCGGTTAGCGGCAGGCCCTTGAGTTTCTGGGAGTAGAGGCGCGTGTAGAGCACGGCATCGTGAGCCCGATGAAGTGCAAAGCTCCAGCTCTCCCGCCGCCGCTGCTCCCGTATCTCGCTCACATTCGCGTTGATGGCAAATATCCACCACTGCTGACAACTGCAGCGAGAGGGACAGCAGTCAGTTATCTATACCACAAAACTGAGGCGAGAGTAACCTCAGACATAACACAATGTACATGCGTAATTCAAAAAATAATGTTGGTTTCCATTTGCATCTCTAATAATAGCTGACCTCATGGCAAAAATGTCTACGATCAAAAATCAAGTTAGTAGCCACCAGGGTCATTACTTAAGCCAAATGATATCACCAATATGCTTGTTTGCCACGAAAGCACTAAGCAAAAGCAGTGTATGGTTCCAAGACCGATGCACCCTGATGATAGCAAAATCCAGAACACTTCACACTTAAATGCTTAACTGCGTTTAACAACACAAAGTACTTTCTCACATATCACTCAAAAGTTGCATTTCTGCCATGAGGAACAAATGAGAGCACCTGCATTCTGAGTTCAGCAATACCATTCATCACTCTTCAATTCAGTTTTATTTGTACAGCACTCTTTACACAAAGACATTGAACTGAGAAACCTCATAATTGGCATATGAGGAAGTAATCTCAGGAGAAAGCCAACTAATGGGGGAGCCCATATTCTGCTAGCCAGTTAAGTCACAGTAAAAATGAGACCCTCAAACTGATCTGTGGTTCTGCACTTTTTTGTCAGAAAACAAAAGCTCATCATTTGCATTTAATAAGATCTCAGAAGTTTTCAATTCAAAGGCAGCCCCCTTTTCACTGAAGTTAAGATACTGTTCTGATCTGTGCGAAGCTCTTTGGATCAATCTGAACAATTAAAAACGTTAAACAAAATAAAAGTGAGTGGAGGGGATTGAATACTTTAAAGAAGAATCAACTGCCTTAATAATGGCACTTTATTTTTAAAGACATGAGTGAACCCTGGAGTGAAATGGCTGCCTTGCACCAACCCAGTGACACTGCACTCTGACAGGAGTTATGGGGAATGACGCTCTCCTTGACCCTCTAATGAACAAAGCCTGAGAGAGCATAAATATCACAGCACAAGTGCAGACTGTCCTCATGATTTTTTCACGCCTCGCAGCTCACTTTCCAGAAACTGGGACTTTAGGCCTCCATTTCCTAAACAGCATCTCCCGCTCTCTTCGGTCCAGCTCCTTCAGGAAGGCCATGATCTGTTGGTACTGGACCTGAAAAAAGCAGGAAGAAACAGGGAACCTGTGATGCCTTTAAGGATCCCCACAGGGATTCTATCTCCAGTGCCACGTTCTGTTCTGTCCTTATTGCTTTATGGGTGACCGACAGTCTGAAGCCTTGAGGCTTGGTGCTTGGCTGACAGACCTTGGGTGCATCGGAATTCTTTTAAACGGGAAACTTTTTTCATTCCTCTTTTACTTGACCTTGACAGAAAATGTCACCTGGGTTGAGAGAAAGTCGCAGGGTTATTCTTAAGTTACCTTGGGCATGTTAGAGAAAAATCTAATGTCCTTTCCTTCAATACCTCGTAAGTTTGACAGCAATTGATAATTATACGACTGATTCAACAAAAGAACTACACTAAGCTCACCTCGATCTGCATGAAAATTCACTAATTCTTAAAATTGAAGAAACATAATATAGTGCAGCATACAAGTAACAAGGTACAGGATCTTAATGAAATACCAAAAAAACATGATTACGATTCTGACCTCCTCCCATAATTTCGCAAAATCAATTTTTAAATGGAAAAGAAATAAATAAATCAGTTTGATTCAAACGGAAATTCCAGGGGATTCCGATTATCACTTCAAGAATCTAATGAGCAAATTGAATGTGATGGTTTATTCAGATGCTATAGTGAAATATAACAAAAATCATCATATTTGATGTTTTAAGGCAAATAACTCCCACAAAGATCCATTGTACAATTTCAGTGTGATGGAGACTTTTGTAGAGCGTCGCTTGCGGATCATTTTAGCAGTTGAAAGTTTCTATCTCTTATAGTTATATCGGCAAAAAAAAAAAAAAAAGCAAAATCGTCAAATTTGACATTTCAAGGCCAATAACTCCAACAAGGAGGAATTGTATGATTTCGATCCTGCAGAGACTTTTGTAGAGTTTCATCTGCTGATCATTTTGAGGTAACGGTTTTTTCTCTAGCCACTTTAGTTCCTGAGATATAGCTGAAAATAGGTGGTTTTACCCCTATGTTCTATTTTTAGTAACAGCGGCCATTGTTATTCAGACAGTGGGAATAATCAACATAATTTTTAAAGTAGACATCTTCAGGATGCTTGTGGCTAATTTTAGTCTGGATCTGTTCAGTAGTTTCAGAGAAGATTTTTGTAAAATGTTAACGACAGACGACAACGAAGGACGCCAAGTGATGGCAATAGCTCCCGAGGAACTTTGCTCCAGGTGAGCGAAAAAAAAAAAAAAAAAATGCACCCAGTTATTACAACTGCAAAGGTTTATGGTCCATAAACTATGGTGACTTTCTTTTAAGGTTGGTCCAAGGAAGGAGCTAATAGACTCTTCTTTCATAACCAAGACCATTCAGATTATCCTCATCATGCCTAGAAGCCTAACTATTTCCAGTTCAAGTCTGTTAGCGAGGAGGGTTCCTTGCGCTTCCGAGAATTCGGATGCAGCCCTGACAAGTCAAAAATTCAAGTCCCATTGCAGTCAATATAAGATTAGACTTAGATAACCGGTTACACCGAGATTAGCTTTTGGAGCTTCATCAAGGCCCTAAACCCTGTATTTAACCAGGGGTGGACAAGCCCCTAAATAGTTTAGTCAAAGGCAGGTTTTTTTGAATAGAAGCTAAATAACTAATACAGCATGATACATTTAGTATCTGTAAATACACGTGTAATGAGCAAGGCGGGGTCGTGGCGAGGACGGGGGTGGGGCCACACCTGTGATAGCCGTAGCGACAACGGCTCCAGCTGCACCTGGCCCCCAATGCGGGGAGTGTGGCGAGAGCGAAGGGGCTCTTTGGAGGTATCTCTGCGGAGCAGCACCGACGCGCACACTGGCTCAAAGACGTACTGATGGTCCCTGCTCTGCATGCAGGCCGTCATTGCCTCCTAAAGTGGGGGCGAGAAAAGATTCCAGAAGATTCTTCTCCTATACAGTGCAAAGCTCACATGGAAAACAATACATAAGTTAGCAAAGTAAATAAAGAGGTATAAATGAAGCTAGTTGAGGCTAGGTAAAGGAACAATATAAAATGTGAACTGCTAAATGCTGACACAGATTTGCATGTCCACAGGCTCTTGATTCAACTGTGGCTGAACTGGGCAATGGCGGTGGGCAAACCATGACTTTACAGCGTTACCACTATAATATAGATCTGCTTGTGATACTGGCCAAGGTATGCATGTGCAAGCGAGTGCATGCAGGCAGGTGCATGAGGAGGCAATGAGTACGTAAGTGTCTGTATATTTGTGAATGTGTGACTGCAAAAGCAGGTGTTCGTATGTGTGCGCATATGCAAGCAACTGTGGGTGTGAGTGAGCGTGTGGGTCTATTTCTGACTCTATAGTGCTTGTACTGCAGGGATTCCTCCCTTTTACAGTTGTATAGGAAGATGAAAACACTGTTCTGTATAGTTCGAGGGAAAACAGCCCAAATGCTGCAGTCAGTGTGGCCCACCATTTCTAGCTCTGTTACTGGTCATAAATCGAAACATAAATAATCATGCAATTTCTGCTGTCATTGTTTTTAGGTGCACATAATGTGCGATTGATTTACCTGGATCTCAGCTGTGGGAAGATCTCCCAGCATGCTACACTGCGTATCCCAGTACACGCTAAACTCCTCGATCTCCAGCTGTTTCTGACGCAATCGTTTCTCCACCTGCAGGAACAGAGTTCATGTTGACCCCATGACTCACACTCACTGCTCACCTTCCACCTTTTCATTTGTCCTCTTCTTCCCTTACTTCTTAGTATGGCGCATGGAACAAAAACTCAATACCCTACATCATTTAGAGACAAACTCGACAGGAGTAAGACCTTCCAAGCACAGAAAGCTCGCTGCAGGCAATTTACACACAACAATACACCAGTTGATTAGCGCAAATACATACACAAAGGTGCAGCAATGCTGAGGCTGGGGCTTTGCAATCACTGGTTTAAGACTGAGCCAAAAAACCATTCCCTCAAACAATAATAGTCACCTGTTGCATTATTAAGGTCATCTATCAGTGAATGCATATTTAGCTCATCAAAAAATACAAAAATTTCTTTTGAATACAAAATAACTTCTGAACATGCGGTTAGAGCAGTTCAACCTACACATTCTAGAGTTGATATAAGTGTAAGTACTGATAACTAAAAGCGGTGGAGTACTAGAACACTGGATGCAGAATTTAGGAGAAAATTATGCCAAATAAACCTAAGATTTAAAGGGTTATAATTGACAGCAGACTCAGGAGCACAGAGGATTTGCCCCAGCTTTCGTCATTCAAGGAGTAGTGAGTGCACTGCTGAGCTCCCCCATTAGACTCACCGGCTCTTTGGAGGCATTCTGGGCTGAAACGTTCTTTATGCACACGCCAAAGGAGAAGGGTCTCTCCGGCATGGAGAGGCTGTCCTCGAATCGCAGGTGAACCCCTTGAATCTTCAGCTGGAGGGGAAATCACAACAGCAACTAAAATTCAGCTCCCCTCAATCATTAGCTACATGAGAAATCACAACAGCAATTAAAATTCAGCTCCCCTCAATCATTAGGTACAGGAAAAATCCAAACAGCGATTACAATTCGGCACCCCTCAATCATTAGCAAAATGAGAAATCACAACAGCAATTACAATTCAGCACTCTTCAAACATAGGCAACAGGAAAAATCACAACAGCAATTACAATTCAGCACCCCTCATTCATTCGCTACAGGGGAAGTGACAACAGCAATTACAATTCAGCAACCCAAAATGATAAACTACAGAATTCACAACCGAAATGACAATTTGGCTCCACTCAATCATTAGTAACAGGAGAAATCATGACCGCAACAATTCAGCATCCCGCAATCATTAGCAATCATTCGCTACAGGAAATATCACAACAGCAATCACAATTCAGCGCTCCAAAATTATTAACTATAGGGGAAATCAGATTAGCTCCACTCAATCATTAGTAACAGGAGAAATCACGACCGCAAATAAAATTCAGTATCCCTCAATCATTAGCAACAAGAGAAATCAAAACAGCAATTACAATTCAGAACCCCTCATTCATTTGCTACAGGAGAAATCAAAACAGCAATTACAATTTGGCACCTTTCAATCATTAACAGGAGAAATCACAACAGCAATTAAAATTAAGCTCCCCTCAATCATTAGATACAGAAGAAATCACAACAGCAATTAAAATTAAATTGCCCTCAATCATTAGCTACAGGAGAAATCACAACAGCAATTAAAATTCAGCTCCCCTTAATCATTAGCAACAGGAGAAATCACAACAGCAATTACAATTCATCTCCCCTCAATCTTTAGCTACAGAAGAAATCACAACAGCAATTAAAATTCGGCATCCCTCAATCATTGGCAACAGGAGAAATCCAAACAGCAATTACAATTCAGCTCCCCTCAATCATCAGCTCCAAGAGAATTCACAACAGCAATTAAATTCAGCTACCCTCAATCATTAGCTATAGGAGAAATCACAACAGCAATTACAATTCAGCGCCCCTCAATCATTCGCTACAGGAGAAATCAAAACAGCAATTACAATTTGGCACCCTTCAATCATTAGTAAGAGGAGGTACCACAACAGCATTTACAATTCAGCACCCCTCATTCATTCGCTACAGGGGAAATCACAACAGCAATTACAATTCAGCACCCCAAAATGATTAGCTACATGAGAAATCACAACAGCAATTACAATTCAGCTCCCCTCAATCATTAGCTACATGAGAATTCAAAACAGCAATTAAATTCACCCACCCTCAATCATTAGCTATAGGAGAACTCATAACAGCAATTACAATTCAGCACCCCTCAATCATTCGCTACAGGAGAAATCAAAACAGCAATTATAATTCGGCACCCTTCAATCATTAGTAAGAGGAGAAATCACAACCGCAATTACAATTCAGCACCCCAAAATGATTAACTACAGGAAAATTCACAACAGCAAATACAATTCAGCTCCACTCAATCATTAGTAACATGAGAAATCATGTCCGCAAATACAATTCAGCATCCCTCAGTCATATGCAACAGGAGAAATCACAACAGTCCCTCATTCATTCGCTAGAGGAAAAATCACAACAGCAATTACAATGCAGCACTCCAAATTATCAATAACAGGAAAAATCAAATCAGTAATTACAATTTAGCAGCCCTCAACCATTATCAACAAGAGAAATCACAGCAGCAATTATAATTCAGCTCCCCTAAATCATTAGCAGCAGGGGGAATCACAACATCAATTATAATTCTGCTCCCCTCAATCATTAGCAACAGGGGAAATCACGACAGCAATTATAATTCAGCTCCCCTAAATCATTAGCAACAGGGGAAATCACAAATCAATTACAATTTAGCACAGCTCAATCGTTAGCTACAGGAGAAATCACAGCAGCAATTACCATTCAGCACCCCTCAATTATTAAAAACAGGAGAAATCACAACACCAATTACAATTCAGCACCCCTCACTCAGTAGTAGCAGGAGAAATCACAACAGTAACTACAATTCAGAACCCCTTTATCATTAGTAAGAGAGAAAATCACAAAAGCACAGGATTGAAGTCCATGTTCGGGGGAGTCAGTATGCAAACTTTAGGGTCCGCTTAGTACAACAAAGCCCCAGTACTGTCTTTTCATGCCCACTTCAAATAAAGTGAGTACTAGTTTAAATCATTCATTGATGAGGACAGATGGCCAGAGCAGACCACGCAAGTAATGGCTCCCTAAATCTCTATTAACGGCCCCAAGAGTTTTTTTCCCAAACGCCTGTAATGCTGCAACAGAAATAACATGCTCCCACTGAAAAATGAACGGTCATTTGACATTTGTCAGCATACTTTGTTTCACATTATGAGCCCTTTTTACCCAATCTCTGACAGCAGTCCTTCTACCAAAAACAAGCACTTGTGTACATAATTAATGTAATGCACTACTTGCAACAAAAATCTCTGTCCACAACATAAGTGTCATTTTGCTGTGGACCATCTGACAAGAGCCACCCACCCTCATGAGAGGCTGAACTACCCCGGGTTCCTTCCTGTTTCTGCAGGAAGTGACTCCCAGCTGCCATCACCCATCACGCATGCATGGATGCCTCTGCGCAAACTGAATGGGAAGTGCTTTGAGCACCTGGTATTCCGCATGAGGCATTGTACAACTGAAAATGAACTAGAACAAATGTAATCTCACCTCGATGTTCTCCACGATCCTGGTAACGATTGAGGCAGTGACAGAGTACCAGTAAGACTGCCCTTTCTGTTCACATTCACTCTGAGAAATAAAGAAGGGGTCAAAGGTCAAGGCTTCACAACAAGGCATCCAACCCACAGGTCCCATATTACACAGGGAGGCATATAACTCTTTTCAGCCAAAAAAAAAAAAAAAAAAAAAATCCACCATTTCTAGGCAATTTTCTTTCAATTGAATACAGTAATCATGTTTGAATATTCATCCAGTCTGGAGGTTTTTGCGCGATGGGCTTTGCCGGGGTCGAAGTGAAACCCTACAGGCCAGTAGACGTTCGGTAAAAGGGTTCGGTAAAACTACCGCACTAGGGTATAATAGCTAAGTGCATGCTCTCCCAATAAGCGGTAAACAGTGATGGTTCGGACGCACTCACCTTCCACTTGTCCTCCAGCGCCTGGAGCAGCTGCCGCTTGCGCTGTCGCTCTCGTTCCTGCTCCTCTCGCTCGTTCACGTCCTGCGGCTGCGCGGGGCCGATGATCAGGTTCAGCTGGGACATGCTGATGACCCAGGGGTCGCTGTGTGGCCGGTAGAAGGGGATCTGGAGGGTGATCTTCCCAATAAAGCCTGTAGGACACACGCAGAGAGCAGCAACTTTAACGACTATCCCTAACCATCATTATACAAGGCATTGCCAGCTCCATAGCCTGATAATTGAGTAATCATCAATTCCACCAACAAGCTGGACAGACGCTATGTATTCGCCCCCATCTATCGGGCTGCCTGTATGCCAGTAAGCTAGATGAAATAAAAAAAGTTCCAAATCAATTTTGATTGAAGCTTCTAGGGAACAGTACGAAGTGATTAGATTTTCACAGGTCAAGGTTAATACTGCAGAAAAGGTCAAAAACAATGCTGCTGACAGATGTTTATACTCTACCAAGTGCCTTTCTAGTTTTCAATGTAGTTCTTTCAGTAACCTCAGAATTAACTTCTGCAGAGGTGAAAAGTCTGGGGCATCGAAAAGTAAAAGCCCTGTTGTGTTCTTCCCTTAGACCCACAAACTCAGCCAGATGAGATCACATCTGTTCTATCGGCTGGCTACAGACCTGTGCAAACTAGCAAGTCCAGGAAACTGGAACAAAATTGTGGGGTGTTTTTCTATTGTCTGACCCAGATTTACAACCTCAGGGGTAGAAGGTATAAGCAAACTGCATCCACCTAGGCTGTGCAGGTATGCATGCCGTGCAATTCTAGTCAGAGGGTGAGCAGTGATTGGTAGTCAGTACAACCAGATATTCCTCAGAAAAATAACATGCTGGCATGTAATTAAATAATAGAATATGAATTCTCAGCCACAACAACTTTACATAAGGCAAGTGCAGTTGCCAGGGGGGGTTTTCTGCAAGGTCTGTCCGTGCCTAGACTCTCCAGCCCTGACCATTATAATCCTGGCATCCAAAGCAAATATACTACTGCTTTAATGCATTATTTATGCAACAGAAATTGTTTGTGAATAAACGAACAGATATGCCCCTCAGAGGCACTAGCAAATAAACCACATAACATTCAGTGGCAGCTCAGTTCCACAGCACTCTTTATTTAGTGGTGTGCCACTCTTAAAGTATCCATTATACACTGCAAATAGGTCTGGGGTCAATTTACAGACCGAACACAAAGGACGACACACAGAATGTATACACTCTCTTTACAACCATTTGGCCGAAGGAGTGGGAGGGGTCGGTAGAGGAAGGACACAAGGACATATCGAGTTTTGACTGCACGTTATCTAAGCATTGTGAAAAAAATCATAAACAGCTTGCTGCAAAAAAAAGAAGGACAGAACATTCCTTAAACAACGAAGTGTAATTTTCTAGCCAGAGTTCCCATGCATGCAGCATCACATAGGCCACCCATCCTGACGTACCCGCATTTCCACATTCCACTGCTCTCCAAATACTCAAGCTGCCATCCAAAAACAACAGAGCACGACCAAAAAATGAAGCATGACAAATGAAATCATCATGGCAACAAATCCTTCCTAATAATAATTAATGAACACAGGACTCGGCTGCAAACATTTTCAATCGCAAATATTTTCCATTTTCTTGCTACATGCAGATGCCTCCAAGGGGAATTACAAGCAGTGGTGTCACTTGTTTCCCGCTAAGTAAAGAGTTACACTGACACTCAAAGAGCAGCGACACTCCGTCAGACAGGCTATTCGAGGGCTGTTTTAATTCACTTACTGACATGTATTTTCACTTTCTGATAAGCTGACAATTTAGCCCTTAAAGAAGTAAGTTTTTATAATGTCTACAAATTTTACTTTTGAATGTTACAGTTCTTGAGCTACAGACGTATAACTTTCCAGTGCTCCGTGACTATTAGGAACCTTCAATTAACAATATTCAAAACATATTCATGACCTAACAGTTTTGAGCCCTGCTCGTCAAATCACAATCCTCAAGGGCCAACAACTGGTGGTTTCCTAACCACCCATTCACAACACTCAGGTCTGAAGCCAGTTTGGCCAATCAGCAGCGCTAATTGTTTAGCTAGTGACCAAAGAGGAAAGAAAACAAGGGCCTGATTTGGATTGGAGGGTCAGATTTGAGGATCCCTGTCTTATCTGGATGAACGGCACCACTTGCCTGCTTTGACCTCGAAGGGCAGGTCGAATTCGCGCAGGGCATCGTGTCGCAGAGGAAGATTCTCCAGCTCCACAGCCCCTTAAATGACACAGGAGAATACAATACAATCAAATATGACACCCTGCGGTCTTCATTTCATGGGCATTTTCATGTACATATACTGTGCTGTCTGTAGTTCAACACTGACACAAGAGTGACTCTTTGGTTCCCTGCTCTTTCAAGTTGGATTTGAAGAAAAAGTATTTAAAATTAATGCAGAAACAGTCCATCTTAATTGAAGGATTTTTATATCCATAGCAGAAGAACTATGTAAGAATTGCTGACCCTTTCATACAATGTCACTCTCCAAATACTTATGGTATGCACTAAACCCACAGTTAAAACTCTCATGCACCAGAATAGACACCAATGAATGCCTTTGCTCACAAATATATTCCACATTTTTGTACATTCATGCTACAATTAAAACATTAACAAAGTGACAGATTTTTTAAGATCTCAAATAAATTTTGTACTTTTAGTACATCCATGCTTGATAAAAAAAAAAAATGGCATGGCTGGAAAAAAGCAGATTGTACCATCCAGGTCTAACTACAGAGTGTACTGATGCCCTCATTTGTTTGTTTCAAGCAAGAACCTGAGGGCACAAGCTAATAATTATCCCGAGAGTTACTCCTCTCCAAGTACCTTTGAGCAGAGCAATGGAGAGCTGGTCTGTGTTGAGATTGCTGACATATTTGCCCAGGTAGGTGTTCAGTACCCAAGCAACAAGTCCTTCCAACATGATGAGGTGACAGAAGGGGAGAGGAAAGTTTGGTTTGGGGTGGGGTAGAGGACGAGGGTCTTGATTTCAGGGTTCAAAGATCAGGTATAGGTGGGCATCAGCGGTCGCTCCGCAACTCCGACTTCGCGACCTGAAAATAAAAATATATAAATAAATAAAACCCTCAGACGTAGTTCATACAGAGGGGCAGATCGGGGACGTACCAAGATTGTTCCTTTAAAATGTACCGACGCCAGAAAATTTGCAGGAAGACAAAACCAAACTCTGATTTTGCCTTCTCTTTGAGAGCAAAGAAACGCCAACATACCCCTACGCATCATAAAAATTCTGGTTATTCTATACAAACACAAAATCTTGCGCACATGAGTGAGTGCTGAAACGGCAACATTAATTCCACTGTTCTTTCACCAATGGCAAGTCAGTCATTTCCATCACCTTGATGCGCTCGGTATCTTCACCAGTATCGCGAAGACTATAGCTAGCGTGCTGAGCCAGTCATGCACAGCAAACCGGAGAGCTTCTGGCCAATGATGCCATGTTAAGCTGCTTTCACGCTGGACGCGAAACGAATTTTTCGCACGACAGATGACATTCAAAGTCAATGCAAAGACGCGAATACACGCGAAACGCATTGACTTTTTTTGGACTGACTTTGAATGTAATCTGTCCAGCGAAAAATTCGTTACATTCGTTACAGATTACATTCAAAGTCAATGCAAAGACGTGTATTCGTAATCTATAACGAGACATCCAAAAGCCCAGAGCTGGATTCTGAGTAAGTATTGTACTATGTGGCAAGCAAACATTGCTCCATGTTCAAGGTTGATAACAAAATAGCTAATTCTGGTCATGAACAAAAGATCTACAACGAAGTGTACGACCAGCTGCATAACATGCAGCCAGCTAGCAAGCAAACCCGTCATACGATATCACTTAAATTGCATTACATAGCGAGCAAACGCCACAACAGATTCCAAATCAAAAGTTAGTTTCACAGGTAAACTATATGTCACCCGTGTTTACCGAGACAAACACCCACCATTGTTCCTGAAGGCTTCACAATCCTGTGATGTTTGAAATCATGTTGAAAGTATTTGTCGACTCCAGAAGGAGCACACTCGTCCTTTCCAGACAGTGAACACACAACCTGGCTACGCTAAGAAGACTGGCAAAAAGTAAAAATCCATTGCTAACGTTGGTCAAAAGTAACGCCAGTTGATGCTTGGGATTATTACAGGGAAATTATTCCCCATCTAGCTAGTCTAAAATGAACGAGTGAAAACCTCGCTGCTGCAGATTGCCAACTGCAGGGAGAAAGACTCGACAGAAAAAAAATCCCTGCCCAAAGTCATGCAACCCACGACAGCTAACATTCGCTAGCTAAATTCAACCAGAGGTTGAAACTGAAACTACAACAGCAAGTCCGTTTGATAACTCGCAGAAGTGCCCTATTTCTTGCGCGAGCGTTTAGGATTTCAAATCCCAACGATATTGTATCGTTGTTAGAATGTCAGTCGACTGGCGAGCAAGGTAGTTTTCCCCTCCCTTTCTAAAGAACTTGGCAATATTTTCTCTTTCCTCCGCTTGGGTGTCAGTATCACAGGTACAAAAACAATGTGCAAGCTTCCTCATCACTCTGAACTTCCAACTGTGAGTTCCGGTCATGTGATCAAAACACGAAAGCCGCAGAGCATATGAGGAGGAGCAACTCAATGGACAAATGCGAACTGGCGACGCTCGGTGGGTGGAGGTCAAATCTGGACCGTAGACCACGAATGTTGAAATCACTAACTCTCGTGTCGTTTTCTCGTAAGAATACATTCACTTAATAAATGCAAATATGAACACAACAGTGGCATCAAATGTTTTCAGCCTTAAATTAGCAAGCCACATTGCGGTTTTATTTCTGCTCATATTAAAACCAGAGGTGCCATTTGTATTGCAGTTTAATCATCGATCGCAAGAGGACGTATTTACTCAATTAACCGAGGCACTCTTTGAAAACCTTGAGAGAATTTCAAAGTAAGAGAAGCTTCCAAACCAAGATGTGAAGTAAGAACCGGTGTGCGATAAAAGTACTCCTAGACTCGGGATTATTGATCATTCTTAACCCTTTGTTGCATGTTGTCCAATATCTTGAATATAAGTTAAGCAGGGTTTATTTTCTCTAGGCTCATAGATACCCTGAAAACACAAAATGTACATTTTACTGGACATTTCCAGATAATAACATCCTCAATAGGTGCCTCTCTGATTAGTCACATGATTTACCACAAACAATCACAATGGCTGCATCCACAAGTAAGAGGTAAATTGACAAAAGTCAGAAATAGTCTTACATTGTTCAAGTTTTGATCAGACTTTTTCTGTTGGGGGATGGAAATACATTATATAGCACAAACTGAAAACACATAACCTATGTAATGCATGTCTATTTGTTGGAATACATGTGAGTCTATGCTCTATCAAAAATATTGGACATTATGCATGCCGAGTAAATAGCTCAAATAAGCAATGTCCAGAATACAGATAGATCATCATGCATATCAATGACCAGGTTTCTTCAACTTCACATTATTTCTGTCACTCCGCATGCATACTGTCCAAAATACTGGATGGCAGTGTGCATCCCACAAGCATAATGTCCAAAATAATGGACAGACAGACCACCCACTTGCATTCAGACTATATTGCATATATAGCATGTCAGGGACATAATAGATATCTATCCATTATCTGAACTGCTTCCTCCTCACTTGGGTCACGGAGGAACTGAAGCCTATTCCAGCTGACTATGTGTGAAAGTCAGGGACACTGCCTAGACTGCTCACCAATTCATTGTGAGGCTCAAGAATCTCCAATTAGCCTAACATGCATGTCTTTGGACTGAGGGAGGAAACTGGAGTACACAGAGGAAACCCCCGCCAATATAGGAGAACATGCTAACTCCACGAAGAAAGGCCCCAGGCAGCATTTGAACCCATGACCAACAGTGCTCTCTGCTGTTCCACCGCGCTGCTCCATATTAGATATGGTCTGGAAAACTAGGCATGTAGTACATACATACATACAGTACTGTGCAAAAGTCTTTGGCACCCTGGATTAGTTTTAATTTAAATTTGATGTAAGATATTTATTTTTGTCTTCCATATTAGTGGTGCTGTAGATAAAAAGCAAATTTGAAGCATGAAATGTTAATTGAAAATAAAAATCTAACAAAAGAACTTTCTTTGTTTGTAAATACAGTTGATACAAATAAAATGGCATGATAGAGCCCTGATCTCAACATCATCAAGGCTGACTGAAAATACCTGGGGAGCCAGAATCAAGTGAGACTGTGAGCCTGCAGATGAGCTGTGGCATACTCCCCAATATGCGTAGAACAACCAAACAGTCAATAATCTTATAAAACTACCAAACTGCAGGACAGAGTCCCAAATTTTTCAGGCTAGGTGTAACCACTCTAAATGTTCACTTGAGTCAGTTTGTAACCGTGCACTTTAAAGTACATTTTTCCATATTTGAAAACCTTTAATTTAATGATTTATGGAAGCATCTTCGCCTCATAGAATTGTGTGAAATGTGCCCAAAACTTTTGCACAGTACTGTATATAGAGGGCTGCAAGACTGACGCTTAGGTAACAGGGCATTTGAAAGACTGTTTCCATGGTATTGCCATCATTAGTTCTGTACAGGAACAGAAAGAATTTTTTCTTTACTAAATACCTGCACATTAAATGTAATCATCAAATGGAAGCCACATTGCATAATGGTACCAACCAAGTCCATTATTCAAGACAATGCACCAATCCAAACTGGCTAGTTCAGCCCCAGACTTCCACTTGTAATTAAATAGTGGTTTTCAAAGTATTTTCAATATAGTTGTGGAGCTACAACTTTCATAAAGCATTTATACAGTTTTTTTTATGGAGAACTGTGTTATGTATAAATATTTTATGTAAAGTACTGTATATCATTTGTAAATGGAGATTTGTTACATACTATTTGTGCTGCCTTACTGGTCAGCTATTTGTTTATTTTGTTCATCATTTAGCACCCTCCGGTGGTATGTAGAAAAACATGATCTGATGCAATACCACTTGTTTGTGATGAAATAGACTAGTGCTTTCTACACCCAGGACTCCTGTAGATCTTTCCAGAATGTTCCTAGTCTATATAAATGCTGTGATTTTGTTCAGTTGAAGAGAGTTTTTTCTTTGCATCAGAGTTAATAAGTGGCATTAGAGTGTTATTATAAGATTGCACAGTGGATTATTTGTAGAAATTTTTGGACCTAATCAGTGAAGAATAAATTTGTTTAAGTTGTCATTGCTGGTTTTCTTTGTTGTGATTTTCAAGTCATAACAACTGTGATTTTGTGTGTAAGAGAGAAATCATTCTTTAACCCAATAAATCTGGGGGGTGTAGACTAGAACAAAATTTTAAAATTGATACATCACCACAAGGACCCACACACAACATCACATTAGACAGGCTGACTGAGCAAGCGTTGTCTTGCAGATATCAAATGTGGTGTCAGCCAAATGCTTTCAGTTCAGAGTGATTGAGTGAGTAAGTAATTGATTGAGTGTGTGAATGAGTGAGTGAGTGAGTATGTCAATGAGTGAGTGAGTTATAAAATACACAATTCATCCTGGTCAATGAAGCACAGTGGGGAAAGAATATATAATTATGTGTTTACTCAAGCTCCATCCAGATGAGTCAGTAGGACTGTGAGTATGCTTCAGGGAGAGTGAGACAGAGAGAGACAGAGTCCTTTGATGCTGCTATTCTTCCATTCCGGGCTCATGACCTGCACCTACATATTCACACAACACAATCAAAACATCAGGTAAAAGCCATCATTTCATGAAAACATATTACAAAAACTAAGACACAGAATGATAAAGGAAAAACCAAGAAAAAAAATCCATAAACAAAGCATCCTACCCTGACATCAGAAGTGAAATTGAGACAGAGAAAGACAAAGAGCGAGCAAGAGAGAGATAAAAAGCTAAATATATTTATAGAGAGAGATTAATGATGAAATTACAGATTTTTTTTTTTTGGTATCTTCTATATGCCTGGAGCCAGGCTTGACATCACACAAAGCAAACAGCCACTTTATCACTACAGTAACCTGTTAACAGACTCCCCCATGTCAGATGGGGGTTTCTTCATTTTCAGAGATGGTCAGTTGGCCACTGGGCATCAAAGCAAGTTCCATCTACTTTAATAAAATAAGCAAACCACAAGTGCCAGATTGCAGTGGTCACCGTATTGAGATAAGAATTAATTTAAACTTTTAAATCCCAAATGATTTACATTGACACAATAACAGGAAAGATGTGCAAAAATTGACATGTAAGAACACCAAGGTTAAAACAGAAGATGTAAACAATTTGTTGTAATTATATTTAATTATTGTCAACAAGCTTGAGTGAATGCCTTCTGTGCCGCCTTCCATTCAGCACCTTGTGTGTCTATTAAAAGTAATTTCTCTTTTGATTGGCTTGTGTCTCATGTGCTCCTTTATCCCTGGCTATGTCTTGTTTCATTTTTCTCAATCCCTGTACCTGTGACATGTATTTATACCCCCTACTCTGAGTTGCAAGTTGTTGAATTGTAATTCGTTAAGTGAGCTTAAACTCAGTCAGGACTTATTTATAAAACTTTTCATCTTTTGAAAGTAAAAAGTAACCTTTATTGATAGTAATTTACAGGATCTTTGCCCTTTACGAATTTTATTGGAAAAACTTCCCCGGCTCTTCTCAGGGTCCAGGGTGGGACCGCATTCTTGTTGATACTGTACAAGTCTGTTCCTCTCTCCAGTTTATTAGGAACTAGCTCCAAGTCCTTCTGCAGTCATCAGGATTGGAACCACGTTCCTCCTAAACTACATCTTACTGTCTTGGGAGAGTTCGCTCTGGCGAAGTGCACACTCCATCCGATAGTTATCCCAGAGAACCACTGGCCGAAGATTGGCAATGCCTACTCAGCTTTGCCCACAACATCTGAACTGAACTGTGTGTTCAATCCCACTGTTACCGTATTACTATCAATAATCCCCACTATTGGATAGTACTCTGCCTCCGTGCTTGATTCCTGGTCTGGATCATAACAATTATCTCATTGAAACTAGTTTTCTTTGCAACATTCTGGGTTTCATTCCTCCAATTACTTATTTTCATGTATTGATTATTGCAATGATTTCTTAATAAATACATTTTTATCATCCTGCTGAAAATACAGTTTTTTTTCTGACTGTTTGGCAGGCAGTTTTATGTGAATGCAACTTACCCTCGCAATTTAATAAATTATTATCCCGGCGATGGGTTGATGCTGGGACAGGATCCAGCCAACCGAACCCCCCCCCACCTCCACCGCACCAGACCCCGCCCCCATGACCCTAACCAGGATTAAGCCAGTTATATAATGCAAGGATGGAATGATTAATAAGAAGACACAGTACATATCAGCCCTTATTAGTTTCTGGCATGTGTGTATTACACAGACTGACCAACGACTTGTTGTTGCGCTCATCCATTTGCATTAGGACGTGTTTCATTGAGCGGAAACAGATACAGCTGCACCTGGAATTACACCACATGGCCGAGACGCACACCAAAAGCAATTGCAATCCGCCTGACATCGCCTCTATTTCATTTTCAAGGGTAGGTGATGGGTCGCCGCTCTGAAAGGAATACTGGGAGGGCTCCCCGCACAAGACTGCCCACTGTAAAGACAATTCAGCGGAGGCGAGAGCGATGCTGCGCATTTCGGACGAGTTTGTCTTATCTTGGCCAAAATTATTTATAAAGCTCACCCACTCTTTCTCCCCTGTTTTTTTTCTGCCTGAAAAGAAAGGGTTATCCAATATTTGAGAGTGACATCGCAAAGAGTGTAGTCCAAGCATAAGATCTAACCTTTGAACAGGCTGTCTTATTATTAATTTACCATTTCTTGCCCTCTATTATATTACTATGATACCCCTGCTTCAAATGAAGAATAACTAGACTCATCATTAGTCAGATTAACGTGACTTTGAGGGGTGCTCGAGACAATGGCTTCGGTCATTAGTGGTCAGAGAGTGAAAGTCTTGTTGTGGATTAGTTCCTCCCACAACTCGGCTATTTGGATTTCAGTTATATTTCAACTGCCTGAAGAATTTATGCTCATTGGCAAATAATGTGACGGAGACAAAACACTGGGGAGTATTTTTAATTCCAAACTTGGAATTTGCACGTCTGAATTTCCCCTGGAAAATTAGCACAAATGTGTGACCACAGTCTCGCTGGTAGTGTTATAATCAAGGCAGCAAGCAGGTTTGATCATGCCCGGGTCTTTAAATGCAGGAGGCAGTAAACCCTCCTGAGACATCCTCTTCGCACGTTAGCAAGTACAGGCTGTTTCCCTGTACAGCCAATTGCAGTGAACAGTATTCCCACTCTAAAACCCCACTGCTGACATTTCATTGCAGCATTTTTATATTCGTGGGTGTTATACGAAACCCACAAAATGGGAGAGGAAGCAGGGCTTCTAAGGCCATTTGCATGGTTTTACATCAGTCCTTCTGTTTATTCTCTCGACCGTTCTGTGCTCACCTGCATCTTCTGACAGGTGTTGAAAAGGGAGTGAGTAATTTGTTTGGGTTCGCATCGGCGAGAATTAGTTTCATTTGCAGACAATGAGCACATCCAGTGTCGTGATACCTGCTCCAGTTCTGGGTTTGCCGTCTCTGCCTTCACTCACATCTTCAGTTCCCCATCCAGCCACCAGATGTCCCAGGATTTGCTCTTTACTCTCATTTACTTGACTCCCAGTTACCCCTTTTCCACCAAAAAGAACCTGGTGCTAGTGCCGTGCTGGTGCTAGTGCCGGTGCTTAGTTGGTTCAATCCACGCACCTCCTAAGAACCAGTTTGCTTTTCCATCGCCCAGGAGCCAAATCAGTCATGCGATTACGTCATCGTACAACATCAGTACATCTGGCAATACAGAAATACAGCATGGACTGCGGGAACTATGAATAAAAATTTAAAACTGAAATAATGCTTGTGTTTCTATGTTCAGTAATACTATCATAGTCACTGAGGTTTTATCGTTTTTAGAGGGGGAAAGTAATATAATATATACAAGTATATTCCAAAATTTACTGCGAGCAGAACGCTCAAATATTTCCGCGATCGCGCCCACTTAGGAGACAGGAAGTGTGACCAATTTCTTACAGTGGGGGTATATTGGGGATGTCTTTGGCTTAGCTTTCTCCATTTTTGTTTGTTTGAAAACGAAAGCAGACTACACTCGCTTGGCTGTTGTTTTAAAAACGGCGGTACAGTCTTTGTGCTGGTCTTGTTGGTCACTAAAACTCCGACCCCACTCCCTGACTTAATCAGTGCTTAGCTCTAGACCAGCAAGGAGTAGGTGCTTGCTCTGGCACCAGTTTTGAGAGCCAGAAGCTGTTGCTTAGGCTGTGGAAAAGCAAAGAACCGGTGCTATGTCAGGCTCTGGCTCTGAACTAGCACTGAAACCAGCTCGGTGGAAAAGAGGTATTGCTCTTCCTACTCACCTGTTTCCACTTTCCTCATCAGCCTGCCTGTACATCAACAGCTTAGTTTTCACAGTCATTCGCCAGATCGTTGTTTCCTTTCAGGTTTCTTGCAGTCCAGTGGACTCTAGTTTTGCCTGCATGCCTGCCTTTTCCAGGTTTTACCTTATTTTCTGGAACTTATTTTGCCTTCACTGATTTACTTATCTGCTTTGCCTCATTTATTCATACCAGATCACCATTTCATTGATTGAAACCTCCTTTTTGCATCTGCCTGCCTTTGTGACCATCTGCCTGATGGTCCTGATTACCAGTTTATACTTGTGACACCCACGGTTGGCAGGTCATAGTAATATTTACAGCCCTGGGGCCGTATGCATGACACCAGGATAAGTGACTTATCCGGAGGATACAGACTATCCCCCGGATAGCGAGGTTAAAGTGGTATGCATCTAGAGGGGATGGCACTATCCGCAGTCCTTATCTGGGGATAAAGTTATATCCAGTTTCAACTGGGGATAGCGGCTTTATTCCACGGATTCCGCTGGTCTTGCTGTCTGTTTAGTACAGCTGCTTTCAGAGACTTCCACTTATCTTTCAATTCTGAAATTGTGCGTTCTGTGCAGCCGCACAAATTCACCTTTGCGGCAATTCGGGTCCAAATTTCAGTCTTAATTTTGTTTGTTACAGCACATGTATTAGCTATAAACAGCACTGTATGTTCCACCGAGATTTCCTCCAAAAGAACATGGATTTCGGTGTCGGAAAAGTTGCTTTTCCGCTGCCGCTTCGGTTGTGAAACAACTGACGCCTGCTGCATTGTAGAAAATAGCTATTTGTTATACAACTAAAAAACGAGAAATGTGTTGTTATGTAAGTGTGTCACGAGAAATCCCATACAAACATGCGCAGAATGCTATAAAACACAGGGAGTCCCCCTTTCTAAAAATAGCGCTTGCATGTAAACCTGGGATAGCTATTCCCTACCCCATCCTTGACTCATGCATACGGAGAGCACGCGGCAGTTATCCCTCGGATAGTTATCCGGAGGATAGGCGTTATCTGGGGTAAAGTTGTCCCTCCTCCATGCACACAGCCCCTGAGCTCTATCAAAACCCTCCCATGAAGATAACACAACTTTCCAGTTTCCTAGTTCGCATCAGTAAACGCTTGGACACCAGTGCCATGGGGACAGTGACTCCTACATGATACTCTTGACATACAGTAGATGTATTTATACCTGCAAAACAAAATCTTTATGTTAACCTCACAGCCGTTGAACTAAAATGCAGACAATGGGCCTCATGCAGCAACATTCTCTTAAATTTCTCTTATTTTTTTGCTAAGAGAAAAAATAAGAGAACTAAACTACGGATGCACCAAACACTCTTACCATCCAAATCTGCTCTTACTCAGGTGTGCTGAATGTTGAATCCCACTTGATCGTAAATTGGAAGCGCGTGCCTGGTTGTTTTAAATCAGCATATATGACACCCACTAAACACCATATAAGGACAGGTGATGTGCCGTGTGCAAAGAGCAGACTGCTCGTGGCTGCTCGAGGGCGCTTTCACACTAGGTACGATTGTTTGGTACCGCGCCACAGTACGATTGTCCCCCCTCTCCCCCTGCTGGTCAGCTTTCACACTAATAATATCATACCGTACCTGAGTATACTTGTATACATGTCAAAATTCCATGCAGCGCGTTGCAGTATACACCTAGATGGTTTTAAATGGGGAACGATTTTAAAAGGAGGCATCAATATATTTTGGGGGGGAGGGTTATTATTGAGAAGGGGGTTTAGAATATTAATGTCGAATATTACAAGTATTATACCATGGTCTGGGTGAATACTCTTTTCTGATTGGCTGGCAGGTATTGATTAAAACCATGGAACCGCACAGGTAGTTCGGCTACGGTAGTTTCACCGTTCGAAATTCATCCGCTAGCCAACCTGTAACCATAGCAACGTTAGAGCACTGGCATTTGGCTGGGTGTAACGGTAACCTACTCCTTTATCTCCAGTAAATTTGGCGGCGTCATAAAGTTGCGTCCAGCCGGGTGGTTACCAATAGGTTCTCCAACAATAATAACCGTAAATATTTAAGCAGCGAAATAATCACGCTTTATTCATTAAACGATAGAAATTGAGCACAGTTACAAAGGAAGCTAACGTGTCCACTTCGTGTATCAGCAGCTGTTGACAGTTCACTAGCTACGCGCTGTGACAACAGACTGATTTCAGCTCGCTGGCTCTACAGAAACCGTCATAAGTTCATTGTAATTGCGGGTAGCAAGTTAGCTACAATCTGCGTAATCGCGCATAATGTGGTGTTATGCATAATCTCCGTTTCAGCTGGAATCCGTTACCAAATCATTAGCTGGTAAAAAGCTGTTAGCGTCCGCAAAAAATTCTTTCTCTATGAAGGTAAGCTGAACTAAGTTCGCTGGTTCAGTTTAGCTTGGCCCACAGAATTGGCTATGAGAAGGCGCGGCACCTGTTTAATGATTATGAGCTCCTTTTTTTAAGTGCAAAACTTTCACCAAAAATTTCTGAATGCTTTGACTTGATATTGCTGGCAAATGACCGTGGTATAAACGGGATTATCAACTCGTAGGTGTGCATTACACGGTTTTAAGGCACTTCGCGGAGGCAACTACCCTCCGCTTCGCGTCGGGTGGTTATTTGCCTCTGCGTCGCGCCTTAAAACCATGTAATGCACACCTACGAGTTGATTATCCCTTACATATTGCAAATGCATATGCTGCGCGTGCCCTAGCAACCTGGTGTGTCATCAGTAACATGGATTACCACGTGTAGCAGCACGAAAAATTAAACTTGAAATTTTCTTGACTGAATGCTTGATGTTTTCACTCATCCAAATCTTTCTCTGGGTACCTAAACGTCAAGGTAAGCCAAAAATGTACTTAGTACATTCGATATCCACCTAATTCCTGTTCTGACGATGCGCGCCGCCATAAGAACCCAGCCGGTCTCCTATTTCCAGTCATTGCTCGCTGTATTGATAGGAGATCGGCAAACAGAATGCGTTCAGGCTCCACTTGTTCCGTTGTTGGTTGTACCAACAACTCAAAAAAGATAAAGGTTTGTATGGAAACAGAGTCCTTTATTCACAAGGTGATTAGGAAAGATTGCCCTTGCCCAGCACCTTACAGTCTACACTTGATGCCAGTGAGTACGTGCTTGGAGTAGCAAGCCGTGCTAGGACTGAAGTATCCACCCAAGAGGATTTGTATATGTATGCTCACACCACTTTGTAAAAAAGCGCCCAACGATGACCATCCCAATCCCACTGTATTATACATTATACAGTCCCCTGATACGTCCACTCAAAGATCTGTCCAAAAAGTATCCTTTTTTCGAAATCCGACAAAAAGCAGTATTGCCAGCCAGTTTAGTCAGTTTAGTTTTCTGGTGAAGTAACCAGAGTTTGCCATGTAATTATAGTGGCCATCTACAGTCACACGCGGGATGCATATTGAAATCCACACATTTAGCTGTTATACAGGCTAACGTTAGCACTTTTGAACGCGTTGACATTGAGCAGTGGAGGGGCTTACCAGTAGCGTTAGTGAATATTGAAAGGTGCATAATTGTAATCCTGGCTTTTGTAAAAACCTCAGCTTTAGCCGACTATCTTCTTGTGGCAAACATTTAGCTTGTCAGCTACAGCAGTTGATAAGGATTGGACTAAGATCTTTATTTTGTTCTGTGCATTGGTGATTTCCAGCGTACAAAGTGAAGCATGGGGACTGCACTTTCATGCTCTGAATAATGATTGTTGCCCACAGCTAATGTGATATCATTCAGTAATGGAGTGGGTGACGGTTGGGTTTTTACCCTTGTGTAAAACAAAGAAACTGCTCGCCAGACTATTTACTGAATCAAAAGCATTTTGATACACAGTTTGCTAGCTAATCACTTCCTGCATAGGAACTCGCTGTCTTGTCATGCTTTTTTTTTTTTTACTTTGGCTGTAGGAACATGTGTAGCCACCCAAATAAATATCAGGTGTTCATCAAGCTAAAGAATGTTTTGGCCAAATAAAAAATTGGTTAGCTAGCCTCTACATTTGAATATACACTGTAGGTATGTATAATACGTATGTGTATGTACACATTCCACTGTACAGACGCCAGCCGCAAGCAACTACTCGGTTCAATAAAAACGGATGTAAGCAACAGTTTGACAGGAAGAAGGAGACCGGCGAGTCCGTTGAACCACTATGAATCATGGGAGATAGAACGTTCAGGGATTAAGGTGGATAGGTGGATGTTGCATACGGAATTCTTTCGCTCTTGCTTTTTTGGCCGATTATGCTGTCCACTGCCTCATACCAAAAAAAAAAAAAACACCTATCTCATAATTTGAGCTGCCAGACTTTTGCACCGCGTCCCATACTTTGAAATATCGCAGCTGTATTTTCTTTAGTTGGTCACGGCACTGATCTATTATTCTGTGATAACCATGCGAACGTAACTACTCACGAATTATCCCATAAATCTCAGAGTTTTTGTGTATAGTATCCAGTTGTGATTGTATGTTTTCGTCCGCCCACATTTCGAGCAAGCATTGAATTTCTTCGTTTGAATGGAGATATCTTTTCGCCGCTGCATTTGTTAGAACAAGAGAGCCGTAACACATATCAGTAATCTTCTGTGCTCAAGTACGGTTGCTTTCACATTTGGTACAAGTAGCCATTCACCTGTCTCAGCAAACAGATCTGCTCTGAAAACGCGTTCTCTGCGCAAGGCCTGGATGTGTTAGGAAGTAGGCAGGGGAACACCAGATGCAGGATCCAAAGTGTTTATTAAAACACAAAACACTAGGAGAAAATGGGCACACAGGCCAGAAATAAAACACCGTGCACATGCACTGAACAAATGGGAAAACTAAAGTACACTGCCCAAGGCAGGAGGAAACAGAAGTACACACTCCAAGAGTGGCTAAACTAGAAAAACAAAAACTAAACCTAACTGGACTGACGGACACACTGGGAGACTTAAACAAGGGGCAGATAAGACGTGGGCGCAGCAAAAAACAAGACTTGGGAATCATACACAGGAAATACTCGGAAGGCAGAAGGAGCTGAGATTTCACCATGCAGAGCAAGTCTAGCAAAGTTCCGTCTGATGTCTCCTCCCATCTCTGCCACATATATAGTCACGAGAGGAGGCGGGGACTCGGAATGCAATCTCGACTGGAACAGAAACACATGGGATTAATAAACAAATTAACGAGGACCGGGTAAACCATAATGGCTCGAGACAAGACGCTGAGACCATCAAACTAGACAGGTTAGATTAAGGTAATCTAAATGTGACGAGTAAAAAGCACCACGAGAGAAGCAAAGGAAAGCACAGCTTTAAACGCAGTTAGTCAGGGAAAGCTTAGGCAGGAATTACAAAAGCTGGAAACGCTCGCACTCGCTAATGAGTTAATTACGGTTAATACTACGTGACGAAATATGTACAATCACCCTCAAATAAGTGCTGGTTAGTACGGTTAGTAATTACCCTATCAGAGAACGCATTCACTCAGTTTAGCGAGACCCAGAATTAAGCACAGGTGGAAACAATGAATGAAATACCACAGCCGAGACCGAAAGAGGAAACGTGATTGGATAACGAGACCCAGGCATGCTGAAGGCTGTCACGCGACACCACAGGAGATTGGCAGAGAGGGAATCAATCATCAGACGGCAGAATGAAAGCTGAAAAATAAAACGAAAGTAAGCACAAGCACAAATAAGCACAAAGACAACACACATGAGGCAGAACCATAACAGGATGGCCAAAGCAAAAGGTTAGCCATTCAGAAGCAGAACGCACGCAAGTATCTAGGGGTATTTATAGCTTAGTCCTAATTAGGATCAGCTGGCCAAACCCTTTAGCACAAGAATTTAATAATAAAATTATTATAATTCCTCAAAATCATAAAACAATCAAAATTTGATTATATGATGCATTTTTAATGTTTAGGTTTTAAAGCTTGCGTTTCCGTGCACTGGACAAGCAATTTGTGGACAGAGATAACAGTTTTCTGTTTTCTCTTATCTCGGTAAGAGTTCTCTAGACCACTCGTAAAATTTTCTCTTGCCCAAGAGAACAGCTAAAATAAGAAAACATTGGTGCATCCCAGAAATCAATGGGTAAGAACAAAATAAGAAAAAATCGGGGATACGAACAAAAATAAGTAATAAGTAATAACAAAATAATTTGTTCTTATATCGCTTCTTGCATGAGGCCCATTGTCTCTATGCCAAATTTTTAAGGTCCTCACCACAAAAGTGCCCAAAATGCACTCCACTTTATCTCAGTTATTCTGTAAACAGCAATGTGAAGCTTTAACACTGACTGTTTGCACTCTTGGGCCTTCCTCTTCAAAGTCTCTCTACTGGACAGAGAAACTGTTGGCATGGCAACAGGGTCCACCCAACCCTCAAACTAGGGTTGGATTCCAGTTTCTTCTTTTCTTTACTCCTCTGTGTAAGTAGAAATCTGTTGCGGTCCACTAAGGATGTTCCAGTCTGCTAAATTAGCAAGGAAATTTGAATCAGAACTGACCAGATATATCATGAGAAAGGCAAGATTGTTGACTTTCCTGTGGTATTTATCTTTTGGAATATGTATCAATGATCACCCAGTGGATCATTTTTTGCCCAGCTGCCATGCACCTGACATACATGAATGAAACCGATGTTGCTTTGAATACATGTAGGGGCAGAGACATTCCATTATACTAATCTCATTTTTTGGTGCCTGCCGTCATCGCTTTCTCTCCTCTGTTCTTTTCCTTACTAGTCTCTCAAATGCATTGACCTAAGAGAAAGAAAAGGAAGGGAAAATTGTACAATTAACAGTTGGATGAGTCCTGGGGTGCCCACTAACACCAAGAGAATGCACTCTCTTTCATGAGACTCCTCCCCAATAGTTTTAGATAGGAGAAAGAGATGGGGTTAGGAGGATTACTCTTTCCCCTAGTATTGGGATGCACCTTGGGCTTGTCTTTCCTTCTTTCATTTTTTTTATTTATTATTGGTGGAAGCAAAACAAATATGACATTTAGTACATTTGCATGTTACCACCTATTCCTTTAAATATATAAAAAAAACTATTTAAAAAAACTATCCAACAACATAAGAAAAAACAACAATAATACAACCCCAATTCCAAAAAAGTTGGGATGCTGTGTAAATTGTAAATAAAAAAAGAATACAATGATTTGCAAATCTAGTAAACTGACATTTTATTCACAGTAGAACATAAAGAACATTTCAGATGTTGAAAGTGAGACATTTTACTATTTCATGAAAAACATTAGCATATTTTGAATTTGATGGCAGCAACATATCTCAAAAACGTTGTGAAAGGGGCAACAAAAGGCTGCAAAAGTAAGTGGTACTAATAAAAAACAGCTGTAGGAGCATTTTGCAACTCATTAGGTTTATTGGCAACATGTCAGTAACATAACTGGATATAAAAAGAGGTTTTTAGAAAGTCAGAGTCTCTCAGAAGAAAATATGGACAGAGAGTCACCAATCTGCAAAAAACTACGTCTAAAAATTGTGGAACAATTTCAGAATAATGTTCCTCAATGTAAAATTGTGAAGACTTTGAATCTACAGTACATAATATCAACAAAAGATTCAGAGAATCTGATGAAATCTCTGTACGTAAGGGACAAGTCCGAAGGTCAATATTGGATGCTTGTGATCTACGGGCCCTCAGGTGGCACTGCATTAAAAACAGGCATGGTTCTGCATTGGAAAAGATTATAGAAGTGGTCACCAGGCTAGAGATTTAACAGTAACTGTACTGAAGATACCAAAAAATCTTCAATTTTATGGAGGATCATTTGCAAATATTTCACACTACTCCAAAATATTTTCTGAAGAAAAAACAAACGAAAAAAAAGATTTGGGTTGTAAGATTTTCTATTTTACATAGTAAGAAATTTCAGCTTACTGTGGAGTATGATAACGTCAATGTCATAAAGGCCCTTTTCACAGGGGACATTTAATTTATCATTCCAAGAAAACCACAGGCGTGATTAATAATAAAACTTTATTGTGTATGGTCAACATCACAAATCAAATCACGACTGCGACACCAGTCAAAAAAAAAAAAGCAATCAGATACTCCTGCCAAATTGCACGGCCCTAGTCTGGAGGAATGGTTTGGAAGTTATCAAAATCCTCAACAAATGTACTCCATAGTTTAAAGAACCCCTCAGTAACTCTCCTAAGGGAGAATTTTTTTCCAGGCCAAAAAAAAAATTATATCATTTAACCAGATTGAAAAGAACGCTGGCTTCGAAGATTTCCAAGATAGCAGTACCCTTTGTGGCAAACCGGGTCGTGGCCACGCCCCTCAACCACGTCAGCACGCCCGCAGCAGCTGATTCCGTACCCCCTCTCTCTGTCAGTGCCGAGCAAAGCTTCAGCACCCTGGACAGTGGCCGGAGAGCCGATGCCAACCCAGCACTCCCTAGACTTGCAGGACCCTGGACAGCTCCGACCAGCTGCAAGTTGCAAAGCTAGGCAGGTCTGGTAAACGGGCGCTCGAGGAGCTGCAGCTGCGTCTCATGTTAATCAAAGCTGACCAGAGCTCAAAAGAGAGAGCCAGGGAGTTGCAAGGAGGTCGGCGAGGAGTGCGCACGCAAAGTTGTTGACTTACTGTGTGTGTTTTTTCTCCCTTAAGATTCCGATGGTGGAGAGACTGGGGGTTCGCTCCACTACCAGTCGCAGTGACTCGAGCCATGCAGCTCGCCTCCTGGCCCACCAAATGAAACCGACAATTAAAATCATTCAAAAGACACGTTTATGTGCATAAAATTATATGCGTCTTTTTTTTTTGTTTAAATGACTAAGAAAAAAGTTACCGCCCTGTGGGCGGGGTTTTGACCCTTCCTCCCGCCTAGTCTGCGCCTTGTTTTCTGGCGTCTCGCTACACCTTATTCTTGCTTAAAGTGTTGTAAAAGCAATCGTATCTGTGCATTGGGCTTTGCATTGCAAGGGTTTTGACGGCACTCCAAATATGGCTAATGGTGGACATGGCTGCAGTGGTATGTGGAAGACAATAGATAGAGCATGAAACGCAGAGGACTGGAATCACTGCAGTTGCAGACAGAACCAATAAATATGCGTGAGGTGCGCTTGGGGCTCACCTCAAAGGTCGCATTTTGGATGTGATTCAGAATATACCGTATTTCAGCCAATCTGGCTTTACTAAAGGCGTGCACATGAGGAAGATGAGTGAACTTGGTTCAGAGTGTCTTTTTGCCAGTCATCCGTCAACATTGTCCTCAGTTCCTCTTCTCATTTAGACTTAACTCTGTGTTTTGCCACCAGTCAAATGCATAATATCTGCATAAAATCTACATAAATATTTGAAATAAAGCCATTCACAGTTGGAGACTGTGAAAGAAGTTTCCTGCCTTTCCTACAGCTCATGGCACCAGACCAAGAATTTCAGCTGATTGGTTCGTTCTTATCTCCAGGCCAATCACGCGGCTCAAGTTGTGCCGGAATGGCACACCACGAACCTTCCTGTGCATAAGCGTGTCTGCTAAATGCCTCAGATGTTGTGTAATCAGCATCAAGTACACTATGATGCTTGATGTGGCGTTATCATGGAATATTTTAGCTGGTATAAAATGTACTCTGGTCTGTTGACTGGTAGCTGACTGAGCTGCTTTTTTCCAGATGTCCTCAGAAGTCCACCTCCTCCCGTCTCACAAACTCACAGGCCTACAGCAGTCGGCAAATACACAGCTCCAGATCTCAGCATTAAATTAATTTTCATCAAGCTAACTTATGCTTCCTCGCATATGCTCTCCTTCCATAACCCAGAAATCCTTCCCCCATTGTTCCAACATCATGGAAGATCTTCCAATCTCTTGATGTACCTTGAGGAGATGCAGAACAAGGTGGGAGGAGGCTTCCGGAGGAGATTCGGGTGAGGAAACACAAATGTATCCGATGTGGAGGTCTTTTTTCGAGTGGCGTGATGTTTAAAGGCCACACCTCCACATGTGACGTCACTTAATGGAATGAAGGATTTCTCATTTGGCAGCTTTTAGCTACCTTGCATAGACTGTATAAAAAGATGGACGAAGCAACTGTGATGTCACCCATTGGTTTCAGCATACCATTTAGGAAGCCTCGATTTTGGCAATTTGAACAGCGCCATTTTGTCATTTTGAAACCGGATGTGATTCCTACTGGATGAGAGCATGAATTGAAGATTAAGGGAGGAGTGAAGGGTGGATCTACGCGTGGATCTGACCATATCTGACAAGGACCAGAGGATAGCCACGCCCCATAAAGCATGTCTGGCTTTATCCTTTATTCTAGTCTATTTGGGACCATAATTTACAAAAATGAACATCATGATATATCGACGGAGACCTGAAACTTGCAATAGATACCATAAAATAATGTGGAAAATCATTATTGAAATTATAAATCAGGTGGGAAAGTAGGGCCATTTTCTCATAGACTTCTCATTGAACTTCTGTCTGCAACCACCAACGTCGCCATCTGCTGGCCATTAAATAGAATGTAATTTTCAGAGATTTCCGCATGGGCTTCACTTTTCAGATACAGGTGCTGCATTCATCTTTTTATACTGTCAGTGTGCCCTTTGGCTCCTCCTTGCATCTCTCTCTCTCTGATCTTTGCTGGGAGGAGTTAAGATGTGAGGAAGAGACGCATGTGAGGGAAGTGAGGAAACGTGACCATAATGAAAAGCTGTGCACCACGTGTGGAGGCGCGGCATTTACACGTCACAGCATGTGAGAACAGACTTTTGTGTGGGATGCACCTGTGTTTCCTCAATCTAAGCTCTTCCAGAAGTCTCCTCTCTTTGAGGGGCGTTTAATGCATTGAAAGATCCAACATGATGGCTGAGGAGGAACAATTTCCAGGTCACGGGAGGAGTGAGGACACAAGGAAGCACAAGTTAGCGTAATGAACACCACCCCGTGGCAACCTCAGATGAAATTATTTTACGTCAGCAGCCAAGTGAAGCAGGATGTCCTCAGCTACACTTCACATTCTGCACTGTTATAAACTGGCACCCTTTTTGCAAATTAGTTTAACTGGCACCTTTTTGCCAGTTATTTTAACTGTAATGTTACAATCAGTTTGTAACAGAGGTTCCGTATATGCTAACTGGAAACCACTCTTAAATGTGCGGAGGGCTCTACTTAAAGTTAAAATGACAAGGAGACAATGCATTAATTTAACTGTTAAATTCAGTCAATTTATAACAGTGTGCAGAGACTTCACACATGCCCTCTGTCCTTCCCCTCCTCCGCTGAGTCCTCCTCTTGTAACCCAAACAGATGCTGCTGCCTAAGGAACTTCCATAAAGAATTACATAGGCAGGCATGCTACAGCATCAGTACACGATTGAGAATGGCATTTTGATAATATAGTAATTTTTTTATAGTCATGGCCTGCCCCCTCTCGACTCCTACAATAAACTCAGGACAAGCATATCTAAATTTGCATTCAGCCAGCGGGGCTGTGATACCACATACAGAAATATGCTTATAGCTGGGTCAAGCTAAAGAAAGTTTTAACGGTTTGAGTTGTGTAATGCTTCTTTCTGTTTTGTTGAATACAATTTTCAGGTTCCTTGCTCGAAGAAAGTTCCCCTGGAATTTGAAGGCAGCTTAATGTGCTGAGTATGGTTTAGCAATTTTGCTTCCTGCCATGTGCATTTAATATCAACTAGGGATCAAAATAGCAAAAGAAGAAATGCAATGCAGATTGCTCTGTTCAACTCAGTGTATGGTTCAGAGTCTGCATTTTAAGTGAATAATTTGCTCCAATACGTGCTTTCAACAGGTTTTGCTTATTTGATGTTAATTATATCAGCTTCTGAGTGCTTTTTTAATACACAAGGGAAAAACTAATGTTGTCTGCATAACTCTCATGAGTACTACACCATTAACAGGAGGATTATTTAAAGCATAGATTAATCTGTGCTTCGCGCCTGCGGCAGCATGCAGAAAATGTGACTCAACCCAGACCCGAGGGCCAATCACGTGATTTTATTTTTCATTCCATCATTATCAACCTCCAGAATATCTTACTGGAAAAACCCAAATAATGTCATGAATTCTGAGACTGAATAAAGACATGGAGAGGGACACAAATGCTCTTGTTACAAGCTTGACTGTCTCAGGTCTACTGTCCATTTCTGGACAATAGAATAGTTTTTATGGCATTGTATCCACAGAATAGCGAGTCAGTTGGGCTAACAGTGCAGCAGATTACACAAGTCAGCCTCAGACCTTGCAATTGTGTCTGGTTTTAGTCATTTAGCTCTGTACTGTTGCTCTGTGATGAAGTAGCCCCACAACTGACCCCATCACCTGACTTTCTATCATCATACAGACTACATCTGTTTCACAAACCAGGATTAGAGAATTAACCAGACAATGGCACAGAGCATTGGAGCAGCTCTTGATACGTAATTCCACATTCCAGATTTGGCAGGGATCTATAGGTTTAACTTGGTGCAGTTATCATGCAAACTATACTATAAGGCATTAAAAACACAACCAGTGACAATGTAAAACAATTTTGCGCAAATGATGTAATAAGGAAAAAATAAATGCAAGAAAATTTAAAGTAGAGTATGAGCTCACAAATGGTGAATTCTAACAAATGGGTAAGACCGCAGACCATGAGCCAACAACAATAGTCTGATACATGAGCCACTCCCCAAATGATCCACAGAAAGGAGAGTGAGCAAAGAAATGTTGTATGCATTGCTCAATATTAAGCCTAGCTATAAAAATCCTGGTTTAAAAACTTTGTTAAAAGTTTGTTAAAAGTCATGATGCCGCGGTTGACACAACAAAATAGGGGTCAGGCTATCGGAACTCTGATGGCCGGTATGAGCGCAGCCAGAATTGTGGCACACTATGGATTGCATTGTGTAATGATTTTGCATCTGCAATTGTGATACAGGCAGGCAGTAAGCACCCAAGATCGACCGTAACCTGGGCAGCCACGTGTGACCAGGACCATAGCATTCGGGTGATGCATCTTAGAGACCACTTTCGTCCAGCAACATTGACCACTGTCGAGGTTCCCAGAGGACGCCATGACCATATCAGCTCCCGAAAAATGCAAAGATGGCTCCGGGATGAAGGCATCTTCTCATTTGAGCTAATGTTGGTCCTGATGGATCGCAGACATGCTGCTCATTCTCAGTGGGGACAGGTGCACAGAGCAAGTAGTGCGACCCACCACTAAAAATAATTTGACGCCATTGACAATTTGGCCCATTTTGGTTGGAAAGTGCTTGTCCCCACTGAAGACGAGTAGCACGTCTGCGATTCCTCAGGACCATCCCAACACGTGCTCTACATGAGGAGATGTCTTCATCGCCTTCATCCCGGCGCTGTCTTTGCACTGTACTGGAGCTGATCTGGTCACAGCGTCCTCCAAGAACCTCAGCAGCTGGACGAAAGCAGTTTCTGAGATGCATCTTACGAATGCTATGGTCCTGCGTAAGCATGGTCACACATGGCTGCCCAGGCCGCGGTCGATCTCAGGTACATTGTTGCTTGTTGCATTTGTAATGCCTCTTAGTATCAAGTAACCTGCTTTTTGGAACAGGCTAAAGATCACTGGTACTTATCCCCCTTCCTTGAGCAAATGAAATCCGGGGGGGGGGGAATTACTCTGAATATATACAACCCTAAAGTTCACACTGACACACAAATATGTTAACATATACTCTTGCTGCTTCACACCCTAAATCCTGCGTAAATTGACTTATTATTTTATCCCTTGTATAAGTTAAAAGGTGAGAAGTTAATTTTGTCTGTAGATGACAGTTTGCCATGAAATATTCAGGGGGAATTGTCAGGTATGCACTCTATACATCAGCTCAAGTAATTGATTTTATAGAGCTCTTTCTTCACAGAAAAACATGCCAGGATAGCCAGTGTCCTCATTACTATAGTCTTTGCCCTCACCTTCAACCTCGTTGACAAGCAAATTAATCAGGTCCTGCACAATTTTTGTTTCCACAAAACAGTCAGTGGAAAAATCATTAGTAAAATGATTTAATAACAGTCCCTTCTGTCTTCGTTCTTTGCCCTGCTAATGAAATGAGTACTATCACATTAAAGCAGAAGAAGAAGAAAAAAAAAGGAGACAGACCCAGTCTGCAGGTGAGGATTGATGGACTCTTGGCCTCGTTCATCGAGATATTAGCTTGACCTGGTGTGCTTTGCTTTGCTAGTGAGGGCATTCTGTTCCTTACCTAGAAATGCTTGCGCCATGCTAGTGTTCTGTTCAAGCTACAAATTAAAAAGAAAAAAAAGTGTCATTGTTGTATATTGTTGTTCCCAGTTAGATGCCCTGCTTTCTAGATTTACGCGGTAATGATGAATGAGCCTTACTGTGTTGTTAAACCCTTTGAAAAAAATGAAAAATGCTTTCCTGAACAGGTTTCCACCATTCTAACTCATTGTTTTGAAACAGTATTGCTTTAAATTAGGGGTTGTTTTTATTCAGGTAAGAATATTCTGATTACATGAGGTACCATTCAAAAGTTTGGACACAGCTGCATATTTCAAGCAAAAAATTATAAAATATTTAAAAATATTGAAAATTGTGAATTATTATATTAAATAATAGTATTTCAATCTCAAATCTATCAAACTAATCACTACAATATTTGAGATAATAATGGCTGAGAACTCTCAATTTTATTCTACAACAGTTCACTTTTGTGCTGCTGTACAAGTTCCCAAAGATGTGCAGCACTTACAGTTTGCTTCTCATTGACCTTTTTGTCCAATAACTCGAGAAACAGCTACTGGAAAATGGAAATAATTTGTCTAGTTATTTAGCCCAATACGGCTTCTTTAAGAATTCAGAAACTTTGCACACCATTTTGTGAAACCAATGGCTATTTACCTCTTACCACGTACCATTAGAAGTTACATACAGACGTTAAACTGCTTTGATTTCACAAAAAAAAGTACAACAGAAAAGTGTAGTAAAGTGAATTCAAACTTTGGCTGGATTTTAAATGTTATCTCCGTCCTTGACACACTGTAAACCCCAGATGCACTCAATTGTTTTGTGGAAACTGGTGACCTCAAAAAATTGTGTCAGCCAACTTAGTGATCTTATGTTCACAGCAGTTAAAAACGTGGTAAGAATAACTTTTACCTTGTGTTCTTGAAGTACCGTCCACACGATGCAATTAAGTTGACTTACATAATGTCTTTGAGGTAATAGGTTTCTGCAAAACATTTGAGTTTCCTGCACTATCTGGGTTTACAGTGCAGGTTGAGTTTGGGACATTCTCGTTTCCATGATGATGACCTTGTGTTAATATGTATTTTGCCAAAGTCTCCCATATCTTTTCCCCTTACTCATGATTCCTCTATTTTCCTGGACTTTCCAATGATAAATTGCTTATTCCAGGTCCCATTTCTCCAAATACAAACCAAATTAGCCCATGATCCTCCGGTGAACAGCCTGATATTGAAACAGAACAGTTCACACTAAGCCATAACCCCTCTTATTAAAGACATCATTTCTAATCTGTCCTTGACAGCATGATAAAATTTGATTTTGACACAATTCAGGCGTGGATGCAATGTGGTTAGCACGCTGAGAGAGACCAGAGTTCCTGTTGTTTATCTATGAGCCACAGTGTGTGTGTGCAGGGAGATGATTAAAATTTATGAAGAAGCGTAAATATGTATCTCTATCTTGATTGATTGAAATGTATTTCTCGTTATCAGTATATTCAGTGACATCTGCATGCTATCCACACTAAAATCAATATGTTTACATGGATCTTTCACTCTCTTTTTCTGTGTGTGTCTGTGTGTGTGTGTGTGTGTGTGTGTGTGTGAGTGTGTGAGATGTGGATGAAGAGTGCAGACTGCATATTTTTTGTTTGTCCAGGTTTGGTTGATAGGTATCTGCTGTTATCTGGTTGTCCTATTGGGGGGCCTGATGGTTTCTATTTCTCAGTTCCTCTCAGCCACTTTTTTCTCCTGTCTTCTTTTCCTGTTTTTTGTTCCTCTCTTGGTCTTTTTCTGTTTTTTTTTGGCTGTCATTATTTTATTGTTTTTCAAAGTTCTGTAATTTTGGTCATAAAGAATGTTCCAATAAAGAAAGGATTTGAATCTTAGAATCTCTCTCCCTCTCTCATTCCCTCCCTCTCTCTGTCCAATCCTCACCCACTCCCTTTCTCACCCTCCTATTCTCTCTCTCCTTCTCTTTTCACTGATTGAATGCACAATGACCACAATGGAAAAAAAATGATCAGTCACATTTTCACTTTGTGGATAAATGATGAATTAAAAATTCAAAACAATCTGAGAAACAAAGCAGTGAAAAAATATGCAAAATATAAAATATTATAATAATATATAATATTATTATAATTTTATTATAAATATTATAATAATATATAATATATAAAATATACAAAAATGCAAAATTTGGACTCTGATCGTTTTTCCTCTGTGGTCTTCATATATTTGATGGTACTGCTGTACCCATGTAACCTTACCTCTCTTCAACTCCCTGTAAAAAATGCATGTCACAATGATCCAAACGTTTATCTGTCTGATGTTCCAGAGCTTGCGTTGCAGATTAAGCGGCATTAACCTCCCAGCAGGATCCCCTGCAGTTTTAAATACTCATTTAATGCTGTTGTCCTCCAGGGGACTTTGTTACTCCACACGGGCCAGAGCCGCAGTCGGCGACATCTGTGATGTCCGAGATGAGATAAGATGAGCCGTGAAAACATGGAGATTCAGATCAGCTCATGGGCGCGTTCCTGACCGCCAGCTGTGCAAACGTACTATGGATGTTCACGTTGCAGGGATTATACTGAAGCTTAGGGATTATCTGATAACACACACGCACACACACTCACACTCTCACACACACACACACACACACACACACACAGCAGATGACCAGGGGCCATTTCTCACCACAGTTCAATATCTGTGAATTCAAATCCACCATGCTCATGTTAGGTGATTCTCCAGAAATGGGACACCAATTCCAAATTGTTTAACGTCCCTTCAACATCAACATGCACAGAAAGAAACAAAACTTTACTTTACACTGCTTGAATGGCTGCCTATAGATGCAGCCAGCCCCCTGTAATAAACTAAGCAAGACATTTAACCCTGACTATAAATCAATGACAAGTAAGGATGATATTTAAACCAGACTGCTGTACCCAAATGATTTGTGGGAATCAGTTTGCTGATATACAGTCAGGTCCATTAGCACTTGGACAGTTTTAAAAAGCCGAAACCTCTTATTTGTTTCACTCAGTGTAACTAGCCTCAAATTAAAGTGCAAATTGTTGGCTTACAGCGCCCTCCATAATTATTGGCACCCCTGGTTAAGATGTGTTAAAAGCCTTAAAATAAATTCAATTTTTATTGCAGAAGCATACTCTCACACTGAAAATTTTAGAAAAATGTAACCTTCAACTCAAGTGAATTTTAAGGGGGGAAAAAAAATCCCTGACTAAGAAATAATTATTTTTCATAAAATCACCTGTTCCATAATTATTGGCACCCCTAACAATTCCTAGGAAATAAATGTAATTGAAGTATTTCTGTCATTTCTACAGTAGTTTACAAAGTTGATCAGAGTATCTAGGAACATTTAATTAGTAATTCATCACTTCCTGTTTCCCTGGGGTATAAATATGACGTGACACAGAGGCCATTTCTCTTATCCACTCTTCAACATGGGAAAGACAAAGGAACACACCATTCAAGTAAGGCAGATGTGTGTCGACCTTCACAAGTCAGGCAATGGCTACAAGAAAATAGCCACTCGCCTGCACCTGCCCATATCTACTGTCAGAGGAATCATTAAGAAGTTTAAAACAACTGGAACAGTGGTAAACAAGCCTGGACGAGGACGCAAGGTTATTTTGCCACCACGCACAGTGAGGAGGATGGTAAGAGAAATAAAAAGTTATCCAAAGCTCGCTGTTAAAGAATTGCAACAAATGGTAGCATCCTGGGGTCACAAAGTCTCCAAAACAACCATCAGGCGCTATCTACATGCCAACAAGCTGTTTGGGAGGCATGCATGGAAAAAACCTTTTCTCACTCACAATCATGAACGCAAACATCTGGAGTTCGCTAAGCGGTACTGGGACTTCAACTGGGACCGTGTGCTTTGGTCAGATGAGACCAAGATAGAGCTTTTTGGCAAAAAACACTCTAAATGGGTCTGGCGGAACACAAAAGATGGGTATGCAGAAAAGCACCTCATGCCCACTGTGAAGTATGGGGGAGGATCGGTGATGCTGTGGGCCTGTTTCTCTTCCAGAGGCCCTGGGAACCTTGTTAGGGTGCATGGCATCATGAACGCTTTGAAATACCAGGACATTTTAAATCAAAATCTGGTGGCCTCTGCCCGAAAGCTGAAGATGGGTCGTCACTGGGTCTTTCAGCAAGATAATGACCCTAAACATGTGGCCAAATCTACACAGAAATGGTTCACCAGACACAGAATCAAGCTCCTCCCATGGCCATCTCAGTCCCCAGACCTCAACCCCATTGAAAACCTGTGGAGTGAGCTGAAGAGGAGAGTGCAGAGGAGAGGACCCAGGTCGCTGGATGATTTAGAGAGACTGTGCAAAGAGGAATGGTTGAAGATCCCTCTTTCTGTATTCTCCCATCTTGTGAAACATTATAGGAGAAGATTAGGTGCTGTTTTGTTGGCAAAAGGGGGTTGTACAAAGTATTAACATCAGGGGTGCTAATAATTGTGGCACACATGATTTGATGTAAAAGAATTATTTCTTAATGTGGGATTTTTTTTTTCCACTGAATAAATGCACTTGAATTAAAGGTTGGATTTTCCTCTTTTTTTCATTGTGGTCCTATATTATTTAGAAAAAAACTGAATTTATTAGAAGCTAAAGAACACATCTTAACCAGGGGTGCCAATAATTATGGAGGGCAGTGTATATTTGAAGAGATTGAGATCGATATGAAACTAACCAAGCAGGGAATGTCAGCTTTTGAAAACTGCATAACTGTAGATATGCTCACTGACCTCCTTATGCGACTTTTCCTTGGAACAGACAGCTTTCAGGACCTTGGACAGTGGAGATACATGTGTAATGTGTTATAACAGTTTGGTAGATAATCAGCCAAACTCTCTAGATACCCACTTTTATCATACACTTCCTTATAAATACGGGGAATCTGCCGATGTGATAAGAACGTGAGGCGCGAGGCTGTATCAGCCCGCCGGGCAAAAATCCTGTATCACCCGTATCTGCCCACCAGGCAAAATCCTGTATCAGTGGCAGCAACCATTTCCATAGCAACAGTCAAGAGCGTCGTTGGCAACGCATCGCCCCAGACGCTGATTAGATGCTGTCATGGCGGAGAGACTCATGAATTCCTCAGCGGCTGAAATTTATGAACTGTACTATGTTATTGAAAAGGAACTTCATACAGAATTATTTGTAAACAGCATGAGTAATGCCATGTTTTGCAGCAATATTCATGCGAAGGGCTGCAGTAAAACGTTTCATGCGGAAGCTATCGTGAAAACGCAAATTTACTACCTTAATGGAGAAAATTGCGTTTACATGCTAGCTAGGTAATTAGCCATTTCATTGACTTGAAAACACAGCTGACTAAACGCAAATGCTAGCCCTACTGGCCTGTAATGGTGGCAATAAAAACCGGAAAATAAATGCTTTGGATAAAATACAATGTTCATCATGGTCAAAATCAGTATGTGATAAATAGAACATTATAGTTTCATATCACACCGTGTATCAACCCTCGACCAGTATCAGCCTGAGAGCTTTAGCTCGCGCGGTCTTGGGTTGATACAGCGTGTGATATGAAAATGCCCATATGATATTCTCTATTTATCTGCACAACAGCAGGCTGTATGGCTTGTGCCAGGTTTTCCCAATACTTCCTTAACCCTTTAAGGCCTAATGCAAAAATCCCAGCAGAGAATCATGCTGCCATGTTTAACATAGTAACCTGTATTTGGGCTGAAGCACAGCTTCTCAGCTTTCAGGAACAGTTGGATTTTTTTTCTATTGCGCAAAACTTACAGTAATTACGGTACTTTCAAAATTACGCACATATCTGTGTCGGCTACGACACGTTCTTAAAATGCGCACATGCTGTCCCGGTTTAAATGGGTTAAAAAGAAATCTGAAGAGGGTATTCAACCTTGTTTGTTTGTGCATGTATGTGTGTGTGTGTGTGTGTGTGCGTGTATGTGGTCCATGTTTACCTACCCTCGTGGGGACTTGGAATTCCAGATTTCTTTATCCTTATGGAGACATTTTTCGGTCCCAATGAGGAAATAGAGCTATTTTAGCAGTAGCTTAAGGTTAGGGTTGGGATATGGTTATGGGCAAGTCAAGGTTAGCGCTAGGATTAGGGTTAGGGTTAGGGTTAGGATAAGGTATGTACTGTTTAGAGTTAAGGTTGTATTAAGGTTAACACGTCCAGTTTTCTGCATTGAAATTCAATGGTGCATAAGATGGCCACCACAGATGCTTTAGAGAAGGAGCGGAGAACATGCCATATGAAACCGAGAGGGTTTTCACTTAACCCCTTAAACCAGTGGTTCTCAAACTCAGTCCTGGGGTTCCCTTGTGTATGCTGGTTATTGTTTCAACCACAATGACAATCCCAGAAATTTAACAAACTGTTAATTATCCAAATTACGAGCTAATACTGTGGGATTACTTCTACTCTTAAATCACATTCTACCAGAAATGGCTATGCATGTAGTGAAAAATGTACCTTCTGTGGGCATGTAGTACTTACTGGATTAAATTTCTAACTGTTAATTTCAGTATGTATGAAGAGAGGTAAATTATCTATAACCAATTAAATGAAAGACTGAGGTCAATCAGCAAGCTCTTAATTGGTATGTACACCTGGCCAGCAATCCAAACCATTTGGAAGATTATTAAGAATTCAATAACAACACAAATGATAATGAGGCCCATCTGTTTTGCGTTGACGAAGAAACCTGTTTAATCATTAAGTTGGCCAATTAATCTCATTTATTTGTCACCTCTTTAATTTCTTGCTGATGGTGCAATAAGCACTATATGAAATTGGAAATCTTTAAGGCATTGCACAGCTATGTTTGGCATTCTGTGGATTAAAATGGTAAATTGCCTCTCTGAAGATCAAAAGCACCTAATTAAGAAATATTAACAGCTTGTTAAAATTCTATAATTGCTATTGTTGTTGGACAGAAAGCCTGCGTACACAGGGGTCCCCCAGGACCGAGTTTGAGAACCATTCTCTTAAACGCTAATTTTTCGCTTAAGTTTTCCTTTAAGTAGGTTCAAAGACTGAAAAAGCATTTTTCATACTCTGGGATAATGTCAAATACACATTCTGTGTCTGCTCTTTGCAGCGCTTCAATAAAGCTACATCACACCCATACTGAAAGAAATATTCACACCCAGGACGCCATGTTTCTATGGCCACAGACTTACGTAACATATCTAGATCTTGTGCATCATTTTATACAAATTTCCCTGTAATCCGGCTTACCTTGGGATCTCCACTAGAATTTAAAATAGGCCTGAAGCACCCTAGGTTTGAATAAAGCAGCTGCATTTTACAGACCCATACTATATGGACCGACAGGTTTTATGGAGTTAATCCCTGAATCCACAGTCAACAGGGTTTTTGGATCAGTGGCATTCCTCACTTAATTACACAGTGAAATCCTGACTCATTTACAAATTTTTCTGAGGGATACCATGAATGGTGAGCTCAGAAATGTTCCTGTTAAGGCAGCGCCATCTGACCCGGTTCTCAGCCCAAATCCTTCAGTAAAATTATTCACACCACACACCTCCGTCGAGGCACAGCTTCACCTTCCTTATGTCTCTTTTATATACGAGAAGGTCCATGAATATCTTGACAGAGACGCAATTTTAAAAAGGCCATAATAACCAGATGATTCAATCAGTATAGATTTTAAATACTGTTCAAAAATTCTGAGGGTGTTGACATCTGTAAAGAAGAAATTAAATCCCTCTAAAATTGTGTCACTGACCAAATTTTGGAATATAGTACCTGATGGAAATACAGCAACTATAAACATCATGCATAATAAATGTACACATCACACTGAATATATAGGTTAATGCAAACAGAAACAGTCAGAGATACAGAGACAGAGGGCGGGGGTTGTAGAAGAAGAGCAGCAGAGAGATAGGCAATGGAGGAGAGAAATAGAGATAGAGAGCTAGGGAGAGACAGAGGAAGAGAGAAAGAGAGTGACGGGTTTAACAAGGCAGTAGGCTCAACGCCTCTCCCTCTCTCTCCCTCCTTCTCTCTCTCCCTTCCTCTCTTTCACGCTCTCTCTCTCTCTCCCCCTCCCTTCCTCCCTCCCTCTTGTGCCAGCCATGGCCTTCCCCAGCACTGGCTCCAAGCCATGTAACCATGGTGACCACGAGAGTGAAATGGATGGAGGGAGAATCCTCAATTTCTGATTTTATTATTTTTTTCCACCCCAGTCCTGCACCATCCACCAGGCTTATGGTAGCGCATGACGAGGCAAAAATACACGTCTGCCCCTGACCTCATATGTGCCAGCTCACACACAAAAACACGTAAAAACAAACACAAACACATACAAACACAAGCACATACACCGACGTGATCTCACACATGCACACACACACACACACACACGCAGACACGCGGACGTCCACACGTAGACATCATGTTCACACATTGCCTCTTTTATCCATTTGATATGGAAGGTCAAAGATATCCAATTTGAAATCTCTTGATTCTAATACTGGTGTAACAATCCCTACCAGAAGCTGACAGCAGCACTGCTGTAGAACGCCAACTCAATCTGAAAAACTACTCTACGAATGGATAAAGCACGATTTTGTTATCAGGGGTGTGAAAAGGTGGGCGGGGGTTCGGGGATTAGGAAGGAGGATCGTACTTCCTGTTTCCTGCTACGTCTGCATGTTTTCCTCTTTACTTCTGTGCAGCAGGGAGGTTTGGCCGCACGCTGTCAAGTCGCGTCATGACACGAGTCATCAGCGCTCACTCACGGACATTCCCGTCTCTCCCACAATCTGCATAAACGCCGACGCATCGCACACACCTGAAATGCGTGTAACTGGGCTGGCGTACTCATCACTGTAATGCATGAGATTTTGTACATTAAGAAGGCAGTATTTACACTCCTGATACACAGTGAAGAAGACCATAAGTGACCAGAGGCGTAACTGTATTTACACACACACTGTGATATTTTGATACTTTTTAACAGCTAAGAATACTTACTATTCCTTGTCCACACTTATAAGGACTGTTTTGTGATTTGTGGGCATCCATAGAGTGATTGATTTGAAAAGCATCAATTTGAGATGCAGAGTTAATGAATTTATCTTCTTCTGACTGAATGTTCCTCAGGTCAAAATATAGAAGTTCCCATTTTTGACTTGCTGCAAAAACAATCTGATAAAAGCTTGTCCAGATGACCGGCTTGGCAGGCAGTTCATTCGGATTGCATATACCAAAGCTGAAGCTTGGAAGGTCAATTTTTTTTTTTTTTTTTTTTTGTATGTGTGCAGCCCTTGGTGTGATAAAATCCACCTGACCTTCAACCATCCCTTACACACTCCCCTCATCTTTATTTTTGCTGCTCAAACAGCAGGATTCACATGATCTGAACTGTCCAGTAGGAGGCCAGGTGTACGGCAGGATAGCGGATGAAGAGAGAGGAACAGAATGTGAACGGTGCGTAAATGTGAAAGATTAATTCATCTGGCATTTCTCTGACACGAGCCCAAAAAAAGGACATCTAGTATATTATTAGAAAAAACAAAATGCTAATGGTAAATAAAATGCTAAGGCGCATGTTAATGCAATAAAACGCTAATGTAATTATCATTGGCAGGTGTGGCAAACCGGGGCATGGTCACGCCCCTCGACCACATCAGCATGCCCGCAATGGCTGATTCTCCTCCCCCTCGCTCTCGGTGCAGAGCGGAATTTCAGCACCCGGGACAGCGGCTGGAGAGCCAAAGCCTATGCAGCACTCCCTAGACTCGCAGGACCCTGGACAGCTCCCACCAGCTGCGAGTCATGAGGCTAAGCGGGTCTGGGAGAAAAAGGCACGAGGTAACGCAGCTGCGTCTCATGTTAATCAGAGCCGATCGCAACTTAAAAGAGGGAGCCAGGCTGTTGTGGGGAGGCCAGCGAGGAGCGCGGATGTAAGGCGCTTGTCTAACCTTTCTGCCTTTTGTCCTTTAAGAGTCCGGTGGTGGAGAGCCAGGGGGTTCGAGAAGGGAGCCGCTACACCACAGTCAGCCTGCACCCTGAAATAACAAATGATGACAGCTCTATATAACATTGATTTAATGTGCGCAACTTTTTACGTGCCTTTTCTGTTTTGTTGCGTGAATATAATTAAAATTACCGCCCCGTGGGCCGGCTTTGACTCAACCTCCCGCCTAGTCTGCACCCTGTTTTCCAGTGTCTCGCCTCACAGGATTCAAGGTTATCACTTTAGAGGAATAGCTCTGCAACAGTAAACATGCATCCTTTACTGTTTCTCATGATTAAATGCACTTTGTTTCACAGACAAAGGGTTTGTTGTGCTCAGTGATCAATGACATCCGACGTCTCACTCCAACAGTTGTGTGAATGGGGAAATAAGCAATAACTGCAACTTATTTGTCTGTATGAGAAATAAGTGCTAGCCTCCACATTCATGATGCTTTGATGGGAGTGCAGTGCCTTGTGTTTATTTCAGGCCAATATGTGGGTACCACAGCAACAAAGGCGCCTCTGGTACCGAATGTAAATTTGGGGGGCCCCTTTTCCTGACCAAGCTGACCCGGGATCTGTGCTCCAGTGAAGTAGGTTAATGTTTGTAAAGTGACTACTATAGCCCAGTAAGAATATTGGCATAGAAGTCATAATGCCGGTGTTACAAGCCTCAGTGTAGCCACAAATATATCTGTGCAGCTGTTGCACCCTTTATAATACGTATACGTATAACCCCATATTACACCAGGGGGATTGACCCCAGCTTAGTCTAATGGATAAAAGCATCATTTGTAATGTAATGTGAGAAAATTTTTATGGCCTGCATCTTCTGGCGTGGCAATCTCGATATGGATGCGATTTAAACACCCACAAATTAAAGCTGACAGCCAGTAATTTAATCTTAGAGTATTTCCACCCATATTGCGGGAAGTCCTGTAGGAATTGAATTAAATACCTTTAAAATTGTGCCACTGCCTTAATCACTGGCTTTATACTTTCAACTTGACTTTCAAAATATATACCAAATACATACCCTTCCATCCATCCATTATCTTTGTATAAAGCCTCTCCCTCACCAGGGTCGCGGGGGGGGGCTGGAGCCTATCCCAGCTGACTATTGGCAAAAGGCAGGGACCCACCCTGGACACCTCGCCAATCCACAGCAAGGTGCACACAGCATTCACACATACACTAATTCCTATTGGTAATTTACAAAAATTGGTAATTATTGGTCTGACATGCATGTCTCTGGACTCTGGGAGGAAATCCAAGTACCAAGAGGAAACCCACACAAACATGGGGAGAACATGCAAACTCACAGAAACACACAGAAAGGTCCGAGGTTCAAACCCATGACCTTCTCGCTGCGAGTCAACAGCGCTTCCCCCTTTTCAAAAAAGAAACACAATGAATGCACGAAAGTTGTAAAAAAAAATCATTTTTATGATTTAGAATTTTATACCTAAACATATACACATATATAACTCAATTTTACAGAGTTAGTAGCTCATTTAACAGCATGGCAGTGGGGAGTCTATTCACTTCAGCAAAAAAAAAAAAAAAAAAAAAAAAAAGAATTTGGTATTTATAGAAACTGTATAAAATGTAAAGAGCAATAATATTGTTAATATAAAATGGAAAAGAAGGAAATATTCACACAATGCATATTTTACTGGCAGTGAAATCAGTCACTTCTTTGCACACAAGACCTGACGAATGAGTTCCAGAATCAGTATGGGGACACGACATATGCACTGCATGTGTTTTTACATTAAGTAATTTAGACGTCATCTCAGCCCCTGAATGATGAGCAAGGCCTGGACTATTTTACTTCAGCCCAGTAACTGCATTTTCCAATGTGTGGTCCAATGAATGATGGCAGTTAAAGGTCCCCTGTGTGACCAGGTGCAGAGCTAATTAGTTATTACAAGCCATTTCAAAATCCTTTCCCTCTTGACATCACATGGGGAAGTAACCAACCGGAGGCAAGAAGAACTGATCACCTTCAGCCAAGCAGTCAATCAGATTTCATCATTCTGGGTGGTTACTCCCCCTTGTGATGTCAGGTAGGGGAGACTTTGAACTGGCTCATAATAGCTAATTAGTTGTGCACCTGGTGGCATAATAGGGGACCTTGAAGAAATCTACAGTGATACTTACTGGCCATCTTAAAGGGCCTTCCAAGGTTCAAAATGATTTTTTTTTTCCATTTTCTCTTTTTTCCCTTTAAGGTTCACAAAATTGTGTACTTTAAGAAAATCAAAACACTTCGTCATTAATTTCATCAATTTTGTTTAAAATTACTTTTATTTTGAAGCGGTACCACCTCAAATAATTTTATAACTCAGCTAAAATCTGGTAACTTTCAATACATGTGGCAATAATAACTTTTTTATTTTTCAACCAAATTGCCTCAAATTTTGACTAGAAACTAGACTAGAAAAAAATAAATGCACAATATATATAAAAATCCTCATGTGATTGCATAGATATGACATACATCTAACAGGGACAAAAAGAATTTAGTGATTTGGTTGGGTAGTTCGGGAATAAGGTTTGCAGCAATACGGACCGTAATTTTGCTTATTAACGTCAATTCCATGGTAACAATGTAAATATAAACCAATGGAATGGTACATTTTGTGTTGAACTAATAAACTGTAGAGTTATTATACCCATATATGTGCTGGAACTAGGTAAATCAAATGAACCTGGGAAGGCCCCTTAAGGACAAGTCGACTTCATCGTGAAAATCCGAGAACCACCCATGTCTATATCCATGACTTTATGAGGGACATTTTCCAGGGGTGAGTCCATAGATGAACATGTATATTTTCATTCAAAACCGTGAAGCAATTATTCACCACAAATTTCCCATTTGCATTTGATTGGGCTGGCTGTGGGACGGTTTCTGGCTGATTTCATCTTCGATGGACTGGTGGTAGGGAATATTTGTTTATAGATGTGGATGAGGAATGGCTTTTGTGAAGTGGAGCACTCAATTGTCATACTGAGAGATGAAAAGGACCCTTCATGGTGATGGTAACACAGGGAATGGGCATCAGAGAAACATGGAAAGAAAAGTGCAGGTCTCTCACACTGGTCCTAAGGTGTCAAGGTTCACTTCATTTCATCATTCAAATAATACCGAAATAGCGAGTAAACAAAGGAAAATGAAACAAATCTATGATTTATATGACATGATAGTAATCCCTTCAAAACCAAAATAGAAATATAAATAAAATATATGGACCACGAAAAGTAAATTCAGGAAAACACTTTAGGATTTAGGCTCTGTCTCATTTGTAAGGAAGCTTCCTAAGCTGGTGGCAGTTTCAGGAAATATGGCCGGTTTGGACTATATAGGAGGCATTGCAACCCTCCAGACTAACTTTTGGACCTAGGAGCGCATGCGCTCTCAACCTGAAAAAGTTGGGCGCGCAGGCCAAAATTTAGGCGCGAAGGCCGAAACTGTGGTCACGCAAAGTACCATGATACTTTTCTGAATATTTACAAGCCCAAATAAAGATACCTGAAAAGACTATCAGTTGATGCTGCATTTATTTAAGAAACATTATCAGAAAGCACTTTGTGAACTGAAAAGTAGATACTGATGTTCACAAGAATGTTTGAAAAATGTATAAATGCAGTTATCATTTTGGAGAGTTATCATACAAGTCTAAATGTATGTACAAGTCTCCATTTCCCCAAGGAATAACTTTTCTTCAAACCCTCCCCTGTACATAAACTGAATCATTCATAGAAAAATTATGGCCAAATTTAGATGAGCACCCCCATAAAACCAACATATGGGGATAAATCAATGAATAACTCCCAATTATCACAGTGCTAGTTCTAAAATTTATAACTGTTATTGTTGCTGCCATCCCAAGGAACAATTTGACACCAAACATGGCTTAATTGCTTTGAAAATATGAGACCCAGGAGGAATTGAAGCCGTAAAGAGCATAATTTGGCTACATTTTTTCATCACAAATTTAAAGTTTAACATTAAAATTAATAGAGTTCCCAAAGTGATCCACCCTAAATATTTGGTAAAAAGTAGGTGCAGTATGCCAAGTTCATTTGCACAAAGTTTCAAGAAATTCTTTCACTGGTAACAATGTAGTAGGACGGCTTATTATAATAATTATTATTATTATTATTATTTACCAGTTTCTTTTTTAATTTCGCTAGTTAGATTTTGCACATTTCGAAGGGTAACGGAAACGCACACAGAGAGTGAGGATGATGTCTGACGTTATTAGCCCCAAAAAACAGTCTGCTTTGTGACCGTACACTATTCGTGACACAGACTCATATTTTAGGCATTGCGCTGATAAGCCTATGGTCGTCGCTGAAGTACATTGGGCAGGCGTCACCAGTTAGTTTTTGAATCAGTTTTGAACATTTGCTGCAATGGACAAAATATTATTCCTCTGACAGCTGGCCAGTATCGAAACCCCAAAGAAAACGGACTATAAATCTATGAGAACTGCAGCTTTTTTCATCTTTATCGTACTCTAATGAAAACAAGAGGCTCCTCAGAGCCTGTACTCGGGCCGGGTCTAGGCCTAGGCCAATCGTGAAACCACGCATGCGCATGAGCAGGACAATTGCGACCCCAAAAAAAAAAAAAGAAAAAAGAACGAAGCCGAAACTTAGACTCGTGGCCTACCGGCCCGAGTAATAAATAATCTTGCACTCGGACCAACCAGTCACCGATTTCATACATACTGCATGAATAATCATGTACATGCGGAACTTCAGATCAGAGTGGAAGTGCGCATCCAACCTAATCCATCAGGATAGAAGGTTAGCGATTGATATTGAAACGCTAAATAAAACTATTCGCCACTGGACGCAAGCACCCATAGCTGGTATCAACAAGACTCAAAATTGTGTCACGAACAGTCTACGGTCACGAAACCGACTGTGTTTTTGGGCTAATAACGTCGGACATCGTTCTCACTCTCCAGGTGCGTTTCTATTACCCTTAGAAATGCGCAAAATCTAAATAGCGAAATAAAAAACCGGTAATGAAAACATTTTCTGATCTCATGAAATTTGCTCTCCGATCTGCAGTATTAGTCACCGAAGCCAAGGCCTAACACGTAGACTATTGGACTTCTGCAGCAGACCAGCTAGTGTACATGTAATTTCGCGTATTGTGGAGCATTTACATCGTTACTGTCAGACAAGGTTTTACAAATTTGCCGCGCGCACAACTCAGCTGACAGTGACAAGGTCGAATGCTTTGCCATTCTCATCGATGCATGAGTACAGCCGAGCTGTGATTGGATGATGGCACCAGCCGATCTGTGATTGGCCGATGTACGTAATGGTGCCAACTGACCTGCAGAAAAAAATTTGCGGCCGGCGGCTGATAATTGGGGAGTGAATCGCTGCCCAGAATAGGTGCACAGTGCATAAAGTGTTGGTCGCGCAGTGCGCGACCGATGTGAGAATGTAAGTCGCAAAACGTAAATCTTGGTCGCAAATGCGATTGGGAACATCCCTGTTAAGTCCCTTGAATGGACAAAATTTCAAAGAAACATCACGTGGTTCCCACACAGCGTGATTCTCACAGGAAATCCCACAATGCCTTGCAAAGAGCCAGGGATTCACTATTTGGATTACAGATACAGGATGAAAACTTAAGTTTTTCATTCATTTCTTAAATTATTTTATGATTAAATTCAGTTCTGATCATTTTTGAGGCAAGAAATTGTCATTGCCGATGTCAAATATCGGCACTTTAATGGAAATGGATGTTGAATTAAAAGTTTGCTCCGACGTTTAAGGAGCCCTGAAGCTCCACAGACCAACAGCAAGGTAACATTTTTTATTGAAACCGCTGACACTGCACTGCAAATTATGCCAAACTAGTCACATGGTGCTTCCTAATTAGAGTGTTTCTATTCATGAAACCTTTTGAAAAACTGGTTCCTGTTAAAGAACGGTACCAATAAGGCACCAAAGTGACAGGAAGCCCCCTTGATAATGAGACAGAGTTGTGGGTACATCAAATTTCAGGGAAAGCAAGCTAAAACAGGAAATCACCAACTGAGATACACAACTTAGCAGCTAGTCAGGTGGATCATGTCTCAGTTGCTTGTGTTTTTAGTGTGAGACACAAACAAATGCCACTTACGGCACACATTTGGAGTGACACAGTACACGATGGTAAAAGCAATTTAAGTCACATCACAACTTAGATATACTGAGGCATACGCTAAGAATGGTACTTTAGATCCAATTTTTTTTTTCAACTCCGAGTGCAGAGGAAGTCAAGTAAATTCCTCTGAACAATTTATTCAGGATTCAGGCTTCGCAAATCAAAGTGTAACCATGGAGCTACAAGTGAGAATACACATATATAAATAATGAAAGGAGTCCTTGTCTAGTGGAGAAAAGCCTCTTCTTAGCACTACTTACATTGCATATAACTTTCATTGGGCATTGAGAACATTTTCTGGGAGCAACAAAGCTTATTACTGCTTGCATTATATACTTCTTAGCATGAGAAAATAAACACCTATTTTCATGAATAATTTCAGTGCGCGTCGGCTGAACTGAAAAAAAAAAAAAAGATGTTACATTACCAAATGAACCCAGTGAATGTCTCGTAGTAGGCACTATACCTGCATTTCCACAGTAAATCCATTTTCACAGGCTATAATACAGTAATTGTGCATGATAAAACCATGCCATTCTTTTCCACTGAACAGAGCTGAGCAAAAATTCTATCATAATCCTTCTATACTGAGGCTACACATTACAGCGAGATGACCTCAGGAAGGGCAGTAGGACAGCAGTAATAAGACATTATTGGTTCATTTAGCAACCTGCTAAAACAACAACAGCAACAAACACAACAAAAAAGCAAAATTTAAGGAGGCAAAAGACTCCTTTACAGTCTGGAAGATTTTGAATGCTGGAAAATATAGTCCCCCGTCAGGATCCGCGTGTTCATATTTAGAGTCCACAAGTGAACCAGGTTCAGCAATACTGTTACTATGTGAAATCCCAATGCCATCTCAGTGAGGCAGTATGTAGCTATTCAGTGCACTCCTCAATGCACAGAAGACACACTGTTTAGCTGGAAATCAACGCTACCCAGAGTCTGCTGGTTGACTGCCAAAATGACAACAAACTCATTTTTAACTTAACAGGCGAACATCGTCTCCAGTCAGGTGATTTTTTTCAAAGAGTTTTCTACTGTCAAAGGCTATCATAATATGTAATTCCTGTTCACATTCTTTATCAAAATATCTTTAACTTGTTTGCATTTAAAATTTCCGGTATCAATAGTTTAGTATGCTTAGTTTTGTATGCTAAACTTCAAACACAGAGTGACTCCTGTAGGTATTTGGAAGGTGATATAATTCTAAAGGTCTCTAAATCCTACATAGTTTGCTTCATATGGATCTAAAAAAAAGTCCAACAAAGCTGAGAAACAGCCTTAAATATATTTACACCGAGCTGGTGTAATCTGGAACGTGGCATGACCATGTTGTAACTCTATACACTCATGTCACTGTCTAAATACATACAGACCTCACTGCAATAAATAGGCAGCCATATTGTAATATTAATGGTATATTAACCGGTTAGAAGACTGTCACAAAACAATTTGTTACGTAATCTGAATGATGCAAGTAAATCTCTTGATCATACAAACATGTTTAAAGCATAGGTCTTATATATAGGATTAAGCTACTATGAACTACATGAATTTGAAAGGTTGTTAGTCAGCTTCATTTAAGCTTATCACTGCTGTTTTGTCATTTCGGTCTCTAAATTAGTATTAGTTAATTAGACTACAAGCACTGCGACTGAGAAAACTACTGATAAACCAGAGTGGACTGGAATGTCTCCCTTTGTTCACAGTCAGACCCCCATAAATCTCAGCAAATCTCTATCTTTGGTAAACGTGAGGATCGTCAACAAAACGGAGAAGAGTGGCAGCAGCTCCCATGAGCAATTATTTCCCTTCTTTAAAGTGCAAACCCCGCAATCAGCCACAAATCCCGATCACTACGGCTTTTATTTTATTGAGTTTCACACACACAGATCACTCCTAGTCTCGGACTGTCATGAATTCTGTATGAAGAAATTTAGTCCAGGACTAGGCTCAATATTAATGTTTCCACACAGTGGCTGAAAAATTAATGTAAAAAAATACACTGCATATCTTTTTTGAAAATAAAAAATGATCAGAACTCTTATACGAAACTAGTATTTATAATTCATTTTTACTTAAACCTGGAAAAGATTTTCATGTGAAAGTGAAACCCAATGCTACCTACTGTTCCTATACTGAAACCTAATGAAGACTGTAAAACTTAATTAAAACAGGTAAGACTGAGTGAAATGTAAAAGGACAAACATAAAATACTACTTAATTCACGGATTGCCAATCTATAACACGTTTACTCAGCATTTCAGGTTATCACATTTTGCTATGTGCAAACCCATGACCACATGGAGTGTTCAATTGCGTTAAAAACACTCATCCATTCTTTCCCTTTTTGCACTACCTTTCATGGGTCAGGAAGGATTTCACATGATTACAGCATTACAAAAACAGTCTCGCTGTCGGGCTTCTGTCCAACAACCCAGAGGAGTAGGGGTAGGGGCAGGGCTGGGGGAAAGACCTCCTTATGCGTCACTGTCCTCTTCGTCTGTCTTATTGGCTTTGCTCCAGCGTTGGAAGCAGTGAACCGTGGAGGCCAGGAAGAAGCTGGTCATGATGGCCGCCACAGAGACAGCAATGCCAGAGAAAATGACGATCAGGTAGTCGGTGAGGGTGAGTGTCACCTGACACTCCCGGAAACTGTCTGCGGTGAGCTGACTCAGCGCCACGCGCTGGCCGTCCACAGGAAGTGAGCACTCCATACCCTGTACACCTGCAAAAGGAAGACACACACAGGTGGAGTCAACACCACAGAAACGTCCCACTGCAAATATAAGAAGAGGTGTAAAATCAAGTCTCAGAAAGCGAGAATCCTCTCCAGTGTTTTGTAACAACCCCTAGGATGACCACAAAGCTTCAGCCAGAAGGTGTGGTGAGTGAAATCAGGTGTCTGAGTTTATCAGTGGTACTAAAACATGGCAGAACATTCCCCACTAATGAACTTTTTATCACCAAATAAATAGTAAATAAAAAGAAATTAAATTGAGAGGGGCTTCAAAATGAGTGTTCCACTTCAATAAGTCCACTACTAACCTAAGCAACCCCTTAATTTTCAATTCAAAGAAAGAGCAGGTTGATGCTTTTTTGATAAATTGGCACTGCAATGAATTTTATCTGTAACACTAGACAAATACAAAGGTTAAAGAACAAAAAAGACAGATCCAATATGCTTTCTGTGGCAGCTTGATAGATGTTATGCCCCCTTGGATATTGCTTGCATACTAAGAAGGCATATAACTACAATTTCAAGTCAGAGACAAAACAAGCTGATGGGAGACATGGGACAGCTGATGGGAAAAGGTGGCACAGAGGTGTAACTTGCCATCTGGGAGAGGCCGGCCCCAGCAAAGACATATTTGGCTCTGGGGATCAGAGAGAGCCAGGACAGGAGCACAAGTGAATTAGTCCTTTAGCTGGCGGAGGGCAGAGGCAGCCTGAGTGGTCCAGCTGAAGGGGATCTTGGGAGAAGTGAGGGCTGTGAGAGGGTAGCGATAGTGAAATAGCCTATGCTGAAGCGTCTGTAAAAGTCGGCAAAGCCCAGGAACCTTGCAACTGCTTACTTTCCTCTTGAACCAACTAATCAAGGACTGGTTGAATCTTCTGCTAATGCATGCTGATCTTCCCTTGGGAAGCAGTGAATCTGCGAAAATGGACAGATGTTTGATGGAATTCACACTTCTCAGGCTTTAAGAAGAGCCAGGGTTAAATTAGATCAGGGGTTAAATTAGATCACTCAATGGACATGCTGGATATGTTTCTCCAGGGTGCAGGAGAACACAAGAATGCCATCCAGCTATACAAACACAAAGCAGGAGATCATGTTGTGGAGCACATTGTTGATGAGGTTCTGAAACAGAGTGGGGACATTAGTGAGCCCGCATGGCATCATCAAGTACTCATACAACCAAAGAGAGTGTTGATTGCCATTTTCCATTCATCTCCTTTCTTAATACTGTCGGGAGACTGTTACTTAGTTTTGGCAGTTTGACTAAACCTTAAAGAGTTAGACAGAATAATTTGATTGGTAATGCATTTTGAATTCTCTGGTGATGGGTCCTGTCTCCTCCTAACAATGGGAATTTTCTCTATTTAATCTCTGCCCTGCATGCACTGCTGCAGGCATCCCAAGGGTAACCCTTTTAGGCCATGAAAGTCAAACAGAGGATCGTAAACTGAGGGTACACCCCTCTCAATTCAAAAGACCACAGTAACACCAAGTTACGACCAACAAGACAAGAGCATGTCCTCTTTTTTATGAATTTATTAAAATATTCTGTTTACTATTGTTTTCTTTGTACTCCTGAATGCAGCCCAAGATTTACGCATAACACTTGTCAGTGTTTTACATCTGTGCTTATTGTTTTTCTTATGACTTCTTGTATTTCCCCTTTGTATTCCTAGGTCCCATGCTGTTTTCATGTGTTTTGCTCCCCACTCACTCCTGCACTTGTACTGTCATTCCAAAGTGTTAATTAACCAGTTCACTCCCTCAATAAAGTATATCTTATCTTATCTTATTTATAACCACTGCATTAGTCTCGTTTCCAGCTCCCTGCACACCTAAATTAACTTCCCGGTTTGCTCTGCATTTCTCTATATATATTCCAAGCTTCCTTTCTGTCTTTGCGTGTTTGTTTGTTTTTTTGGTTCCCTGGTGTCCCCACGATTTTCGACAGTAGCACTTTTGGTTTCATTCCTTGTGTTCTCTTCTGTATACCAGTGTTTATTTCCATTGGTTTATTTATGCCTTTTTTGAGTCCTCATCAAACTTCAGTTCCCTTTGTCAATTTATTTGCATTTGGGTCCTCATTCAGCTCCTGTCTGACACTACTTATGTTTTTAGGAGCAGTAATAAAACTTTTCAGAGGTATTTAATTACTGAGCTTCATTACCTTCCATAATATTCATGTGTGGTCTCATTAGAAAGAGATTGGATCCATCAATTTCTTTGTGAAAATTCCATAGTACTCCGCTCTGTTCCTGACAACATATGGGCATTTTAATTTGTGAATGGCCAGTTTCATTAAAGACAATTTAACATCTCTTACATTTCGGACATCCACAGCTCCACCACTCCGCACAGCCTGCTTTGATCACCAAGTAAGGGGATGCCTTCCCCTCCGCTCTTTATAATCACATAAAAATGAGGGCCTTTCCTCTGTGCAAGCAAGACCAAAATAGGAATTTTGACATTTGTGCAGTGGATTTGGGGGTTGATATCTGCCTTTTTCATTGGACGATCTGGCTGTCTTTTGTTTTTGAAACTTAGATTTTGGCCTTCCTTAGGACAATTTCAGGAGATACAAGCTTTGGTTTAGTGCTTTCTTTCTTTCTTTCTTTCTTTCTCTTCTTCTTTGATTGATTCACATCTGTTTAATTCTTGTTTAAGGTAGTACACACTTGTCTGTTGACACAGACTTCGTATATTCTGTTGCATCTTTTAATAAATTTCCTACTTTTGAATCAGACCATGAGTTGTGCTTTCTGACAAAGGTTGATCCAACAGGTTGCTCTGCCTATTAACAAATTTGGTAATTTAATTGTTAATTAATATATTTGATGGTAATTAATGAATTTAATTAAATGATGCACTTCTGTATAGTATTCAGAGTGCTGTACCTTAAGTGAAGGTGTCTGCCTACTAAAACTACTGGATTCGGACATTCAGCATAATTCAATTAAACTTTACTTTCCAAACAAAACAGAACAGGAGGTAGGCATTGCATAGGAGGTCCAGCTTGGTGAAATAGTGGCTCCCTTGGAGGTTGAAGGGGGTTGAATCCATGAGAGAACACAAACAAGGCAACATTGTCACCAATATCCCCCACCACGGTAAGAACGGTCACGGGAGATTACATATTCATAGGAAAAAAAAAACACAGAGCATGACATTATCCACTGAAACATATGCAAGGAGATAATAAAATTAAGGAATAGTTGCCGAGAAAACTTGTCCCCATTGCTAATCCCATATACCAAGTCGACAAACAGAAACAAGGACCATAACTCCGTAAAAATAAATTTCTCAGAATCAATTGTCGAACTCGTTCAATAGGGTCATCTGTACTGGCCACCCACAAAATTTCATCCATGTAGGTGCAATAGTTGCCAAGAGAACTTGTCCCCATTGCAACACCCATACACTTAAGTCCACAAACAGAGTCAAGGGCCATAACTCTGAAAAATAAATTTCTCAGAATCAATTGTCGAACTCATTCAGTAGGGTCATTAGTACTGGCCACATACAAAATTTCATCCACGTAGGTGCAGTAGTTGCCGTGAAAACCTATCCCCGTTGCAAATCCCTTACACCAAGTCAACGAACAGAAACAAGGACCATAACTCCGTGATAATAAATTTCTCGGAATCAACTGTCAAACTCATTCAATAGGATCACTAGTACTGGTCACCCACAAAATTTCATTCATGTAGGTGCAATAGTTTCCGAGAAAACTTGTCCCCATTGAACCCGGACGGACGGACAGACAAGTGCGATTCCAATATCCCCCGATCCACTTCTTGGCGGGGCATAATAACGGTTCTTGACTGCGATTGCATTCAGACGTTGGGAGTTGATGCATTCACGGAGGGAACTGTCTTTTTTTGACACCAAGAAGAGGATAGCCCTGGCTGGTGAAGAAGAAGATTGGATGATGCCAGAAGCCGGGGCATCAAAGGTATGTTCATTCTTATATGAGTGCAGAATTAAATAGACTCATCTGAGACAGATGACTAATCTTGGTGAAGCTGCAGGAGTTGTTGTGCAGTAGTATGTCTGGATTGGGAGCAGTCAAAGAACTTCCTCATTTTGTCAGCAAATGCTGCAAAGGAGTGTACGACCAGATCCCGAGCCTTCCAGCACAGTGCTGACCCTTTATAGGCATGCTCTGTCTGGCACGTAATGGCAAAGGCGACCCTGGAATGCTCCCTGGAGGAGGACGGTTGCTGGTTAAACGCCAAGGAACACTGCAACAGGAAGCTGAAACAGGCAGAGGAGTTGCCATCATAAAGCTCTGATTGAGGAAAACCAAGCTCCTGTGGTCTGGGGAACTGAGCTTGGGCTTGCAAAAGGAATGAGCTGGCACCCTGAGCAGCAGTGGTGGAACGCAGGGAGATTTCTGCTATGGTGGCTTGCCTTTGAACAGAGATGAAGAGGAAGCCATTTGCTTGGACCGAAGACTCAGGTGGAATCCTCCTAATGAACATATACTAGGCTTTCAGAAGAGATTTTCTGATGACAAGGGACACTAGACACTAAATAACAATCCAGCAAATGAAAGACTGAGACAAGGAACTTGAGAGCAACCGACACTGAGGGAGAACAGGGGAGAATGAAATAAGGAGGTAGGAGACTGAAATGAGAAAATAATTAAATGAGAATCAATTTAAAAAATGGAACTGAAACAGATACAATCAGCTGGATTGCAGTATAAACCAATCAGGATATCAGTTTATACCCAGTGACAGTATTCAGAAGTCTGTTTATTTTGTTTTACTGTATATTTATAGTTTTTTGTATTTATTCACGATTATCATTATTTTGTTCATTGTTTTCATTTCCCTGTTATTATTTACATTCTCTGTCTCTGTTTCACTTGTTTTTGTTTTCATTGTGCTCCTGATAGCAGCCCTCCCCATTCCGTTTGATAGTTATTTAATTAGATTCTCTTGTTTGTAGCCATGCCCCTAGTCATGCCTTTCGGTTCTCATGAACTTGTTATCAGTTCTCCCCTTATTATCTATTCCCTTTATATAGCCGAGTTCTTTCACCCAGTCTTTGTAGCCTCTGAACCTTCCAGTGTTTATTTTCCCAATTCTGATTTGTTTTGTCCAACTTCTTCAAGATAGATTTGACCAAATACAGACAGGCTTTCAAAAAAGTTGCTGCAAAGTATATATTTATCAGCCAGCTACGCAGGCCTTGTATTGCTTGAAGAAGGAGTTGCATTAACCCCCTTGCGCAGAATACAAATAATGCCTTTTTTTCCTGTTGTGCATGAACCTATTTAGGCTTTATAACTCAGCATTCATGCCACAGAGACTCTCGAAAATTATTCCATTGAAGCAAGACATTTGAAAAATTAAATTACAGAATTATTTAGGAATTAAATTTTGGAATTTACGGACGCCGGCGTCCATACCTATGCAAATTAAAGTAGACATGTATTGAGAAATCAGAAAATAGGCAAACTATACCTCTACGGAAAGCTAATGTGGTGGAGATGATGAATAAAACACTTCCTGGACACTCACGCAGAGAGGAAGATAATAAAAGAGGCATTTTGAACACCCTTTCTACTCCCTTTCTGATGACGTCATTCGTGGGAGACAGGGACACACGGTAAGGAAATCGAGTGCTTTGACCATCGTCTGCCTGTCGTTATTTGTTCGTTTCTCGGTCTTGTTTCATTTTATATATCTAGTAGATTAGATTGATGCTCGTCAAAAAGTATGTTATTGTTGATGAAGCAGAGCACATGTCCACACGTCCCAGTAATATCCTGTTTTCAAATTTTTTCTGTGCAATTAGCAGAAGTGTAAAACTTTCCTTAACAAAGTTCTGGGACGTAAAAGTCTGCCTTACTTAACCTCATGGAAACTAAAAAGTCCTTAAAACTACAAAAAGCGATAGTTCATGTAATTATCAACATATATCTGAAATTTTATGTACATTTGACGATTCCCAGAATACTTTATTCGAATCCTAAACTTGGATGGTAGAACTGGTGGGCGGCTATTTTGCATCACAATTGTCTGGATTTGGGCTTGCTAACTGCTCAAAATATCGCGATGTATATTTGATGTCCAAGTCAAGCAGGGGTTGAAAAAATTGACATTTTAGTGGATTTTGACATCTTGCTTGCAATTGAAAATGCATATATGATATGTGTCACATTTGCTCACACGAGTGATGTCACAGCTCTTGACCCATTTCACAGTGGTGTTAAAGGACGATATTGGGGGTTGCTCAAAGCCTGTTTTACATCCATGGTGACTCTATTCAATTATCATCTCCAGGTGGAAAATGTTGATAGTTAGAGTGAGTATTGCATGCCCTTTCAGATTATACCAAGTACAACTATTTTTTTAAAAAAAGTTACAAATCAATACATGGCTACTTTAATGTGATATTCATTTAGACAAAAAGATGCTGACCAGAAGGCCCAGTCTGTGCCAAAGGAAATGGGGAGAGGGGCATCAGCTAGTCGAGTTTTTCGAGATCACGCACAAGCTGGCTGAGAGTGAGGCATTGTCTGTAACTGACGCTGCATGTGTACATGTAACCCAAATTATTCTCAGAGTAAGGTGTCTTGGTGTTTTGGGAGTGGGGAGTTAATGGCATTTCTTTCAGGTGCAGGTCGCAGACAAAGTTGAATGCTGTCATTGACAGGCTTTGCTCTTGCTTCAGCATGAGGTAGTAATTCCCACCCACCCCTCCTCCTCTGCTACATCCATCCCGTGCTTTGCTAATAGGACACTGTCAGATTTGCTAAAGGCTGAATATCGTACGCACAAACAATAAGCCATGCAATACAGAAAAAAGTTTTAAAATGGTTCATTGCACCAACAACCATCCGAGCATCTGCATTGCACAACCATCAAAGGCAAAGACCACCCACGAAACTGAGGGAGGAAGAGGAGGAGGAAAAGAAAAAGAGTTATTGGTGCAGAGTTTGAGGTTTAAAGCCTGGAAACATAAACAACCCAATACTGACCTCCATTTAAAGGCTCTCATTCCCTGTGAAGGCCAGAGTGATGTGAAACCCAGCTTGTCATTATGAAATTTCAAGCACAGGCACAATTCAGCAGTAAATCTTCAACACCATTGCGGCTGCTGCTGTCATATTCTGTATGTTTCTGCAGTATGTATGAGTAGAATATGTAAATGCAACTCTGTGTGTGCACAAGAATGTTCACTGCTTCCCTTTGTGTGACTGTGTTAAGTGTATTTTGTTAAGCGACTGCATTGTGAACAGGTGTGAAAGCCTGTGTGTGTGTGTGTGTGTGTGTGTGTGTACGTGTGTGTGTGTGTGCATGTGTGTACGCAAGCATACTGCGTGTGAGTTTGCATGCATATATTGTGTTGCCTGATGGTACAGTGTGCAACATTGCATGTGTATGCATATGTGTGTAAGTGTGTGTTTTTGTGGACACATACTATGCAGGCATAGTGAGTGTTTGAGTGAGCATATGAGGGGGCTGTGCATTTGATTTATCTTAAGAAGAACCATAGCTTTCTGAAGAAAAAAAAATTTTAAATATCAAGCTTTGGCAAGCTGGTCTTATATATACTATGAGCCAACCGTTAGCGTTTATTTTTGGGAGTCTGGCACATGGGCAGAGACTGCAGCAGTTTTGAGGGAATTACAAATCACACGCCTCTCAAAAAATAGTGAATAAAAAAACAGCAAGCTCAACGCTGTTCAGTTTCAGCCATCATGGACAAGCATTCAGTCTGGTAAAGGAGCAACTCTTTACACCTCTCAATAGCTGCTTCAAGGTTCTGAAGTAAACCTCCTGATGGTTCGAGGAATTTCTGTTTGAATCAGACTCTTTCACTGCAGAGTTACATTTTGAAGATATCAAATTCTTAAAAAAAAAAAAGGAATTAAAATGTGGTATTGAGTGAGGTTGCATGCTTGCAGGAAATCGTGATAACCAGAGAGTGTGACTACAAGTGTGTGTGTGTGTGTGTGTGTGTGTGTGTGTGCCCTGAGGAATCCACATGTGTGAATGCGTGTGTGAGATTTCTCATTTGCACTGCCATGATGTTCCCTCCCGCATCACTGTGCAGGGCAGACTATTCATGCTCACTCGATGGGCTTTAAAATAGAATCTTCTCAAATCTAAATCCCAAGGAAAAAAAAGGTCTCAGCTGGGCAACACCCTGATAATTATCCTAAAAAGCTGTAATAAACTGCGTCAATACACTTCACCAGGGACGTCCGCATTCGCTTGACATCCCCCTCCAACTATACAGGCTATTATAGGTCCTGTCTCATTTGTTCTATCAGGGCACTATTCCATACTGATATATTGATAAACTTATGCAATAAACAGCTATAAAAGGGCATCCAGTGCTACATTTCCCTCTATCCTGTCCTCGCAAGTTTAGAAGAAAGCATCTGTGGTTCTAATGGATCTTCATTACTCCCCTCAGCACAGCTTTCCAGTCTGTTGTGGCGACACGGAGGAGACAACAATGAGCAAAAAAATGAAATATACATTCTTACATAACTACAAACAAGAGTTTGGGGTAATGCAAAACTATATCTGCACATCTGTTGTGTTTTTGCTGATGTCCTAATTAGTTCTATTTATTTTCCAGAAGCACTCCTTCAGAATCAGATCATTTGCCCCACACTTGTCCTTTTTTTAGGCTTAATGAAATGCTCTGTCATAAAAAAAACTGACACAGCCAGTTCCCACTAAGTGATTAATGTGGCTTATAATTAGTGTTGCCAGATGTATGATAACTATCGTATTTGTACGATAGTTTTGACCTCTGTACGATGTACGATCAATAGTTTAAAAAAACTCTTAATATACGATAGTTTTGCCATTTCAAATGTACCCACGACCAAACACTGTTCGAGATTTAAGAGCAACTATTCATGTCAGTTTCACCGAGATAGGATCACATCAGCACCACACAGCACCTGACTGACACACCCTCTGCTCTCGTGTCAGGCTCCACCTGCCAGTCATATCATCACCTCTCACCCTGCTCGCGCATGCGGCATGCGGCTCGTGCGCGTCACACGTGAACTCACTAAACTTAAAAAAAAAAAAGGCCGATGATTCCCTCATAGGCTAGATTTACGGCACTCCTGTTGCATTTGCGCATTGAAATATTTTCTTTCGTAGCATAAGTCAGTACTGTAATCCTGCTTTGGTGGGCTATTTTTACGGTTCGGGAAAACGAAACAATCATATGGTAATGCTGTAAATAAAAACAATGGCTATTTTTACGGCATACTGTAAGCAGAGAAATAAGATACCCGTGCTCCGCACAGCTGATTGAATTATCCGGTTTTACTGGGAAAAAAACGGCTTCAAAATGCAGTTTAACTTCATAACTAAGTTCGAAACCAAACGTGAAATATGAAAACAATGGCAACTTGTCCTTATTAATTTTCCAGTAGCTGCACAGTTCCCGATTAGATGCGATCTTGGGCAATGTAAGGATGAAAAGAATGCTGACACAAGACAGCTGATACTGTGAATTGGCTGGATGCTTGCCTCGTAAGAGCGATCGCGTCCACCTACTATTACAACGTAATATCACAGATGAGATATGAGGTTATGACCGCAATTATTTAGGGGTGCGCCAGCCGAACACTCGCCGGTCAAGTAAGCAATTAAATGTAGAAATAAGGCAGTGACATGGCGATTCACATATATAATATATAATATCACATATATATATATATATATATATATATATATATATATATATATATATATATATGTATGTATACACACGATAAACAAATTTGTTTATAGTGTCTTTTTAGCTGCTTTTGTGCTAAATGCTTTGAGTTACCTTATTTTCCTGTGGCAAAATACAGATGCTGTATGTAGATTGCCGCTTTTGTTTTGAAGGGCAAAAAACAGAAGTACTGTTTCGCGTTATGGACTGCACTTGACTATGTTGCGTGAGGCACAAAGTTGCCGTCTTGCATACGCCTTGTCGCATCAGTGCTCTGTGTGGGGCAAAGCTTTGTGGTGTTTAGGGAATTGCTTACGTTTCTGTACATGTACGATAGTTTTTTGTAAAATACGATTATTTCAAAGCTCCAGCACGATATTGCTGTTTTTTTCATCTGGCAACACTGCTTATTATGCAGATTGGCAGTTTATCGAGAAAGACACATCCGAATTCTGCTTATTTGATCAACTCTTCAACAACAGTACACCATGGGACCAGTTCACTCAAGTCAAAAATATGGCCATGACAATAAATATGAACTCCTCATAGGTACAACCTTAAGTCTACAATTATGCAAAATGCGAATAAAAACAGACTTAAGCAGTGCATGGCCCGAGACGGGCGTGATTGCGCCGGCGCCCGTAAAACGCCCGTCAAGTCCTCCTCATGGGCGCGATTTAACACGCCTGTCAGTCACTTCGGGGGAGCACCACTATTTAATACAAGCGTTGGCCCATTTGACCTACCACGGTAGACCATGACGATGATGACAATGTCATAATCAAAACTATTAATCGCAACATTCTTTCAGATCGAGCCAACCAGTGCCAGCTGTGAGGAAGCATGCTCATATTCAGTTCTGCATATCCGACCCATCATCATAGCCGTAACTAGCTATCTCAGACCTCGGTAAAAATTTCAGAGAGAGAAAAAAAATTCTACCTCTTTATCATTCAGGTCTTGTTCTAGGTATTCTAAGTGTAACTCGTGTGTACATGCAATGTTACATTTCACCAAAAATCAATCTCTGTTTGCACATTATTATTCTTTTCCTCCTTTATCTACTGTATGTTTATATTGTTATGGGGAGTTTTATTTAGTTCAGTAGAATTTTTATATTAATGCTGTTTGATCTTTGACATTTTGGCGACGTAACTTCCTCCAAAGTTACGTTGCGGTATTCTCCTCAATATTGACACTAGTAGCACCCATCATACCGGCTTATACACCTGGCCGGTCACTGCGCTCCACCCAGGAACGCCATCTAGCAGTGCCATCCCTGTGCACAAGGCACTCTCAGGCTAGACAATTCTCACAGGCAGTTCCACACTGGTGGAATGACTTGCCAGCCGCAACCAGAGCAGGGGCGTCCCTCTCTAGCTTCAAGAGGCTCTTGAAGACTCACCTCTTCCGGGTACACCTTCTCTCCTAACCAACTAACCAACTAACTTACTGACTCTCTTGTCTTTCTCTCCTTAAAAAAATCCCATTGGTACTTATTTTGTTCTGTCCTGCTGTTTTGCTACAATTGCACTTCACCCAGTTTTTTTTTTTTTTTGTGCGCTTGATAATGTTTTGCTTATTACACTTTGCCGTTGATGCTTGATCTACTCCTTTTTGTAAGTCGCTTTGGATAAAAGCGTCTGCTAAATGCAATGTAATGTAAAAGTAATGTAAAAACTATCCAAAAATCATTATTTTATCGTGTAGGGCACTTTTGTGAAGCATGCTAATTTACCTATCGTTAGTCCAGGCTAATGGAGCATTAGGTGGTTTCTCATGCAGTTCGCCGTTTCTTCCATCTCTAATTTGAGCCCTTAAGAACCATACTGGGCCAACCCATGTTGGGGAACTTTTGAGAAAATGGGACTTAAAGTTGCCAGCCTCCTGTGTCACCTAGAGTAACTGGGAACTAGAAACACTGCTTATGTTAAAAACTCATGATATGTTCAATTACGTAATGCACTTCTTTTGCAGGTTTTGGATGCCCTTCTGTTTCGTTTAAAGTGAAACCTACCTCCTTCTGAAGCGGAATCATCATCTTCTGATTCATTTGGGACAAACTCTGGGTCTCCATTATCTTACACTTCACCATCATCATCAATCATAGCAAGCAGTTCCTCATCAGTGAGATACCTAGCCGCCATGTCTGCAATGAATTATGGGAAGGTTCTGGGATGGCCTATTATGGATAAGGCAGTGCAGTGCATATGTACAGGGGCAGAGAGGACGTTTGCTTGTATGAACAATCCATGTGGGTAGATTGGGTTGGCTCATTTAGGAAATGTAGATCTTAGTTTTCTGCACATGCTGACTACCTCAACTCTATTTCGCCAAAAGTGCGGGATGGCCCGGTATGGTTCTTAGGGGCTCATTTAAAGGTGCGTTTGTAGAGACATGACATGCAAAGTTGGTGTACTGACATTAATGCGTTGCAGGCAGAATAAAACTCTTTTGGCTGGCAAGAGAGGAGTGGTCTTCATCTTATTATTCATTACATGCAACACAATGCTGAACTATTAGACCGGCTATATAAGGATATCAAATCGTGTATCTCTAATAAAGAAAGACATTACTTTTCAAATTCACTATGTTATTAATGTGTTTTTCAGTATGTACAAAGTTTAATTACCAGTAAAAAATTCAGGGGTCTCTTTACCTCTCATCTCAATATATCTGAACAAAAAAATGGTTTTCTGGAGTCCTGATGATGGAAAATTTCTCTCCCTCCTCTCTCTTTAAAGAACATTATGGTTATTTTAAACTTAATACATTTTGGGACTGGGTGAGGATGGATGGATGTCGGCTTGGAAGCAGTAGTTAAAGCAAATCTGCCTTTTAAGCTTCGTACTTGCACTGGTAACCATGGTAACTGACACAGTTGTGAGGTTATCAAAATAAAATACATGTATGGACAATAGGCTATACTCTTTACAACATTCTAAAGGCAGTCTACAAGCCAAGGACAGGACAGGACACCAGGACAGGTGAAGAATGGAGTAGGTGGCTTAGTGCTAGCAGGTAGCATTACATGCACAATATGAGTATTCTTATGAAGCAAAGAGGTACATATACATGTACAGTTAAAGCTGAAGTACAACCCCAATTTCGAAATAGTTGGGACAAAGTGTAAATTGTGAATAAAATCAAAACGCAATGACTTTCAAATCACACCAGCCAGTATTTTATTCACAATAGAACAGAGATAACATAGCAAATGTTGAAACTGAAAAATTTTAAAATTTTATCCTCAAAATGAGCTCATTTCAAATTTAATGGCTGCTACAGGTCTCAAAAAAGTTGGGACAGGGGCCCTTTTACCATGGTGTAGCAAGCCCTCTTCTTTTTAACACAGAGTGGAGGTGTCTGGGCATTGAGGAGACAAGTTTCTTGAGTTTAGCCATTGGAATTTGATCCCACTCAATGCAGGCTTCCAGCTGCTGGAGAGTTTTGGGTTTCTTTTGATGGACTTTTCGTTTAATTACGCGCCAAATTTTCTCAATCGGTGAAAGATCAGGACTGCAGCCAGGCCAGTTCAGCACACGGACTCTTCTACTACGAAGCCATGCTGTTTTAGTAGCTGCAGGATGTGGTTTTGCATTGTCCTGCTAAAATACACAAGGTCTTCCCTGGAATAGATGTCATCTGGAGGGGAGCATATGTTGCTCTAAAACCTTTATATACCTTTCAGCATTCATGGTGCTTTTTAAAACATGCAAGTGCCCCACACCATATGCACTAATGCATCCCCATTCCATCAGAGATGCTGGCTTTTGAACTGAACGCTGATAACAGGAGGGGTGGTCTTTCTCCTCTTCAGCCCGGAGGACACAACGCCCATGATTTCCAACAAGAATGTCAAATTTGGACTCGTCTGACCACAAGACACTTTGCCACAGTCCATTTTAAATGAACCTTGGCACACAGAACACGGCGGCGCTTCTGGATCATGCTCAACAATTGCTTGCATGATAGAGTTTTTGGTGGCATCTGTTGATGGCATGGCGGACTGTGTTTACTGACAGTGGTTTCTTGAAGTATCCCTGGGCCCATTTAGTAATGTCAATGACAGAATCATGCCGGTGAATGATGCAGTGGCGTCTAAGGGCCCGAAGATCACGGGCGCCCAGTAAAGGTCTGCGGCCTTTTCTCTTATGCACAGAGATTTTTCCAGTTTCTCTTAATCTTTTGATGATCTCATGCACTGTCAATGATGAGACCTTCAAAGCCTTTGCAATTTGATGTTGAGAAACATTGTTTTCAAAGTATTCTGCAATTTTTTAAGCAAGCCTTCACAGGTGGGAGAGATTCTGGCCATCTTTACTTCTGAGAGACTCGGCCTCCCTAAGACATCCCTTTTATAGCCAATCATGTTACACACCTGATGCCAGTTAACTTAATTACTTGCTAAATGTTCTTTCAGCTGATTCTCTTATATATTAATTGCTTTGTCAGCCCTTTTTTGCCTGTGTCCCAACTTTTTTGAGACTTGTTGCTGCCAGAAAATTTGAAATAAGCTCATTTTATGGATAAAAATGTCAAATCTCTATTTCAACTCTTGAAATGTTATCTATGTTCTATTGTAAAGAACGTATTGGCTCATGTGATCTGAAAGTCATTGCATTTTGATTTTATTCACAATTTACACTTCGTCCCAACTATTTCGGAATTGGGGTTGTACAATGGGAGCCCGTAGGTGAAAAACATGCCCGCCAAACATATGGCAGGAGTGAAAAAAATAGTGCCCACCGGAGAATTGGTGGGAGTGACTGATAGTGCCCGTGCAGTTTTTGTGTGAACAAATAGTCAAACTGTTCAAGAACAATTTTTCTCAACATATGATCGCACAGAATTTAAGGATTTTACAATTGATGGTCCAAAATATAAGGAAGGGATTCTGAGAGATCTGAGCAATCTACGTGCTTAAAATACTATATGAGCCTAAATACCTATATTGGATGCAGATGAACCCCTGACGGCACCACTGTAAAAAAGGATATGCTCCAGTAATGGACTTATGACCACACTGGCTCGTAAATACTTTGGAAAATCTGTCAGTGAGCGCAGTTTGCTGTGACATAGCCAAATGCAAGTCGAGACTCTACTCCGCCAAGAGGAACCCATATATCTACACCATCCAGAAACGCCACTTACTTCTCTGGGCTTCAGCTAATCTAAAATGGACTTCGGCAAAGTCAAAAAGAGTGCTGCAGTTGGTGGAGTCAATCTTGAAAGTTTTTTTTTTTTGGAAAATAATGGACATCAAGTTCTCAGAAACAAGGAGAAGAGGGGCCATCTTGACTGTGATCAGTTGCATGTTTAAAGGCCGGTGTCTGTCATGATCTAGGGCAGCATTAGCGCATTCAGCATGGGCAACTTGCACATCTGTGTGAGCAAACTTGACGCAGAGGGATACAAATGCATTTTGGAACAACATATGCCGCCTTCCAGATGTCATTTTTTTTCAGGGACTCCCCCGCTTGTTCCAGCAAGATGACGCCAAGCGGTATTACACGGTATTGCATGTTTATATTATAACAGCGTGGCTTTGGAGTCACAGAGCGCAGGTACTGCCTGCAGCCCGGACCTGTCGCCTACAACACTGGAGACAACAGACTGAAGACCAACTAAAGTCCAAAATCAGGTCAGAATGGGAACAAGTTCCACTTTGGACACTCCGAAAATTAATATCCTCAGTTCCAAGCACAGTAAGTACTGATTGTTATTAAAAGGACGGGTGATGTTTCACAGTGGTGAACACACACCTGACCCAACTTCTGTGGAATGTGTTTCAGACATCACATTTCCAAATAGCAGTTATTTTCAAAAACAACAAAGTTGGTAAAACAATCCATTTTGTCTTTGCACTTTTGTCAAATAAAGACAGTTTAAAAGAACGATCAGATTACGACTTGCTGTTTTCATTTATATTTTATAAATTGTCCAAGTTCTCAAGGAATTCAGAATGCATGTTAAGAAATAGCCTTTTCCAGGAAAAGAGGCAACAGTAAAGTTCTCATTTTTAAACATGCATATTTTTTGGACAGCCTATAACAGCCACTGAGGTTCAATTGTTAATTATGCTGCAGCTAACACTGCATGGACATTTCAGGCTGAGAGGTGGCATTTCTGTCCTAAGAATAGCCACATTTGGGTAGACGGGGGTGCAGGTTCACACCCTTACAGATTTTTCATGTTACTGCACTGCTTTGTTACCAGAGGTCAGTCGAAATTCTGCATTAGTTCTGTTGGCACGTCGGCCAACAGTTCACTCATAACTGATCTTACAAGGATGTCTGAAGCACAGGTCCCTGGCGCCACGACCCTCTCAGCTCCCATTTACAAACAGTCTCAAATTAACCAATCACATTGTCCTGGATTTAATCACATTCACATGCAGTGCCTGCTGAACAATGTGTAACACTGATGATTGTTCAGACTTGGTTCCTCCAGCCAAAGTTTACTCACAAAGACAATTTACCAATAAGCGCAACAGTCAAATTGCATTTCCAGTCCTAAATCAGATTCTGAAGAAACTCTGTCAGGGATCAACATGAACTTAATGGCTTTCTAATTCCAGCAGAGCTGACAGCGCCACTCGATGTGACTGGAATCAAAGGAAGTTGTGCGTTACCGTGGCAGACAGTTGATCACATGATGGGGGTTAAAGTGCAGGCATGGAGAACATTGTCAACTAATGGAACGGAATAATATTTAAAAGCCTTAAGTGTTGAGGTCATAGTTCTAGTTCATCATTGTCTAAATTTACTGTCTTTGTCAATCACCGTAAAAATCAAATTTTATCTAGCATTAACCAAAATCATTAATGTATTCAAATTTGATTTAATCAAATCCCCTATCATCTCACCAAGTGCAATCAGCCGATTACTGGTTACAAGCCATTTCAAAATCTGTCCTTTGTGACACCACAAGGGGTGGGACCACTCAGAATAATGGAGGAACTGATTGACAAGTTGGCTGAAGTTGATCAGTCCTTGTCTCTGGGAGGTCACTTCACCATATGTCACAAAGAAACTGATTTTGAAATGGCTTGTAATGTAATTACTTGGCTGTGCACCTGGTGAAATTATAGCGGACCATTAACTTTGGAACAAAATGAAAATATACGTGCTACTGTTTTATTGAACAAGGGAAGAAAAAAGTGATATGTCTCTGTCCCCCTGATAAGCCCTATGGTCACATCATGGGCCTGATGCAAGCTTGCTCCTTATGATCAATTAAAATTTAGAAATAGGAGAATGGATTGCATTTATGAAAAATTTTCCCCCGCAATAACACCTCCTTGTTTTATTCTCCAAGCCTGGATTTCACTAAGATTAAAATGAGCAAATGCCGCTATGTTCCTGATTTATTTGGCTTGTCCTCATAGAAAAAGCCTTACTTACTTCTTTGTTGTATCTTCTATCAGAGATGAGAAGAGTAAGCTCCAGACAAAGCAAACATTTTGTCCAATAAAAAACCTCAATCTAGATAGAGCCTATCCATGGAGACGCAGAGGAGCATTTTGGACCCATTTTTGTGAGATTGTGGAATGAAAGAATCAGAGGGGAATTTTCATAAAAGACAACCAATCATCTTGCTGAAAATCAGAGCAAAATGCAATTTCTGCAAAGAATAATCACCTTGAATGATGCAAAATGAAAAACGCAGGCCTGGTGCCTGTTATGTAATATTGGAATTCTAATAAGCATTTGTTGTTGGCAACTAGAGTATTTGTTGCAATAGATCACACGCTCATTACTGTTGCTACCTCGGCTATTACAGCAAATTATCTATTTAAGTGTTATCAAACTCCGGTCTGGTCAACAGCTGCTGGGAGAAACACACCATGATCAGGCTTTGATTCATAACCTCCCGGTATGAGGCCAATATCGTCCGTCTGCCGAGATCAAGATATTGCTTCGCTCATTAATAATGTATATTACGTGGTCCATGCCAATTGCACTTCTCTGTGCAAATCTTGTTTGTGTTCTGAGATAATGGCAAAACCAATCCACAAAACATTTTCAAAACATTTTAAATTACAGGATTGGAAATCACATGAAAACAATTCTGCATTAAGAAATTATTTCACTGTGATGTTAATTCCGTAGTTAATTAGACTACTGTAAACAAGCGTCTCAGTATCATAACACGATATAATCTACTTTATATTAAAGATGCTTGGAGCATTTCTGGGTGATGGTCCATGACATTAGTATTACAGCTCCAAGAAAGGACAAGTAACACCGGAATATATCAGTGACGGATGGGATAAGGTGAGGACACAAGGTTTTAAAATTTACCCCACACACACAAACACACGCACACGCGCGCACAAACACACACACACACACACACACACACACACAAACCAAGCCTATCTAATACAACGATGAGCCAAAACATTAAAATCATGCACACATGCAGCAAATAATGTTGATCGTCTCATGATAACGGCACGTCAAGATCCACAGATCTTCGATGAAAAGCATGTTGGATGAGGGAGAAATGGAAACTGCTCAACTTTAACAAGGGCCAAGTTGCTATGGCCTGAGGATTGAGTTATAGCATCTCTGAGTTAGCAAGACTTCTGGATTGCTCCCTGTCAGCAGATGTGAGTACCTACTAGGCTTTTTCTCACCTAGTTTTCTTTAGCCCCGTATTATCATTAGCCCCGTACTATCCATCACCTTGGACTATCCTTAGCCCCTTTTCTCACTTGCATTTTTAGTACCGTACTATCGACAAAACGAGGGCTAAGAAAAATCGCTCCTGTTCTCACTTGCTATCGTTAACCCCGGACTATCGAGGCTTCGTGAATCTAATTTAACAGTCTTCCCAATTGCTCCTTTTGCTGGTGTTTTGACAATTTGTGCTGCCTTGTCAAAAAATGATACCGTCGTGCAAAGCGATGGTAAAGTCTTTGTTTTCACCTTTATATTGCAACATGAATAAGTTTACAGTAGTAACTTTGTTATTTGTTGGCTTATTATAACATAAGCAGATGTTATAATGAGTTGGGTAAGTTTGTTTGAATATATATGGCACACGCCATTATTATCCAATTTCCGCATTTTCAGGAAAACCCAGCGTGTACATGCAAATATATATACTGTACGCTAACAGGTCGAAAGGCGCATTGAAAAAAAAAAAAAATTCTTATGATTTTTGAAGATACTTAAGATGTGAGAGGAGAAACAGAGCCTAGGATTTTATGTTTGCGCAAGCACAGAACCGCGAGGTAGCATATTTTTACAGGTAGCAAAAATTGACAGAACACCAGTGATTGTCAAATTTTATACAAATGAGTTGATGACAGTCCAAACGAAGTACAGGTAGCCAGCCACGTATTGCGTGTTCTGTGTGGTGTGTTCGATGCAAATAACCCACCGTACACGTGGGTAGGTGCGCACATACAGTTTATGTAACAATGTGTCTTTTTGTTACACATACAAAACACGTGTGTCCAAGCAAGCCATCAATCACAGCATTTTACAAAGGTCTTTTCAGCCATCTACCAATAATTTAAGGCTTAATATCACAGAGATGCCAAGTCTCACACATTTGGCGTAGGTCTCACGCATTTTTTTAGGCTTATTCCTATGGCGTTAAATTAGTCTCAAAACTCGAGCGCATGAAAACCGAGAGAGCGCGTGAAAACCGTGGGTGTACGACCCTCAGTATCCGCTCTCAACTTCAAAATGCGCTCACAATATCAAAAAATGCTCACAATATCAATCAATGCTCGCAATCTCACCACACGCGTGATTTCAACACGCGCTCACAATATCAAAAAATGCTCACAATATCAATAAATGCTCGCAGTCTCACCACGCTCGTAATTTCAACACGCGCTCACAATGTCAAAAATGCTCGCAATCTCACCACGCTCGCAATGTCAATAAATGCTCGCAATCTCACCGCGCTCACAATGTCAGAAAATGCTCGCAATATCAGTAGACGCACGCTTGCCGATTTGACTTTAGAGACTTTGGAGGCGGGACTTACAATGCTAACCATGAGCTTTGATTGGATGTTTGATTCTATAACTGGTTTTCAACGGCCGTAAACTACAGAATAAGAAAGAAATCAAAGAGGTCAACCATCATGTCGGAGCAAGGAAGTTTTTCACAAAATTAAATCTTTCATTGATTCCATTTTAATATTGTTTGAAGGTATTGGTTTCACTTGCTATACGTAGCTAAGATTATAGCTAGCTAAATATTTCACGTTCAAGCTGGCCAACGTCAGCCCCCACGTTAATAATTGTACTTAGCTAGCCTATTGTAGCATCAATTTACCCATGGCTATACCATTTACATAGCAATGCTACGTTCCCGAGTTTTTCTTAATTATCAATTCCTTCAAACAATATTTCTTTTCTGATGCTGAAGACCCGGCCGAGTGTTAAGATCTTCAGTTCGTTCATTATTTGTGCTGAAAACGTGGAAGTGATTTAATGCAAATGGTGAAGGACTAAGGGTAGGTTTCTTGACAAGCGAACCTAATACCGTGGCAGCGTATTAATATTTGCAAGAATTCCATTATGAGCTCTTGGCAGGCTAGGTTTCGATAGGATGATATGGTTCGGAAATATTCACCACATTCAGGCTAATGCTTTCAACGTTTCTCTGCCTTTAATTACAACTCCATGCCGTTTGAGCAAATGAGTAATAGACACGCGCTATTACTGCTGCTGTACACAACTACAATGCTAACTGTTCAGTAAATTTATACTGTTTATGTACTGCGCTTATATATATTTTAAATAGCCTTTGGCCCCTTACACTTCCACTGCTCTCATCGCAAACTGGCATCTATTTACGCCTAAAACATTTAAATTAGGCCTATTTTATTTATTTGTTACATTGTATTAGCCTACAGCAGCAGTACCTACAACCCACTTGCTCGAACGACATCGAGTAGTAATTAAAGGCTAAGAAACGTTGAAAGCATTAACCTGAATATAGCGAATATTTCCGAACCACATGTGACAGTCCACAGGAAAAGGGTGTAGGCCTATAAGGGATTTTTTTTACGTTTTAGAGAAAAAACTGTTTTTCTATGTTTAGTACATGGTATGAGATCATCAGATGCACTTAACTCAATTTGACCAAAATATCCCTTATACACCCTTTTCCTGTGGACTGTCACATATCATCCCAACAAAGCAATGCACAATGGCGACACCATAGTGTGCCAATAGCTCATAATAGAATATTGCAAATATTAAAAAGCGGCTATGTCGTGGCTTTTGCTTCGTCTGGTCAAGAAAACTGCCTTCCCTTCCTTCGTCACTCGCCACTTCTTCGTTTTCTGCTCAAGTACGAACTGAAAACTTTATTCTCGGCCGGTGTTCTGACGATTTGTGCTACCTCAACTAAAAATACGACCATAGCGCACCACGATCGGACAGTCTTTGTTTTCGCCTTAATATTGCTCTATGAATCAGCCCACAGTTGCAAAAATTATTTTTGTTAACTTCTTATAACATTCGCTCATGTTTTAATGAGCTGGATACGTTCGTTCAAAGATAAAATGCTGCATGCCTAATTCCTGCATTTTCAGGAAACGTTAGTGTGTACATGCACGTATCCAAATGTTTACAGGTAGGAAGGCGCTCTGAAAAAAAAAAAAATTTTAAAGATATAGCTATAAAGATATTTATGATGTCAGTGAAGAAACAGCCCGAGATTTTGGGTCTGTATATGTGCTGAACCGCTAAACAGCATCTCTATTTGTCTATAGATGGGTAGCACAAATCGGCAGATTACCGGGTCTTCAGCGTCAGAGAAGAATATTGCTTGAAGAACCTGATGAATAAGAACAACTCAGGAAAATTATATTGCTACGTAAATGGCCTAAGTGAGCTAAGTGTCCGTCTACCGAAATTTGGCGCTAAAATAGCATAGTAAAAAATAATTGATGTTGGGACTGATGTAAGCGAGCTTTTCTAACAGAAAATATTTAGCTAGCCATGATACAACATCATCGTAACTACGCACAGTGAATGAAACCAATACCTTCAAACAATATTAAAATGAGATCAATGAAAGATTTCGTTTTGTGAAAAACTTTCTTGCTCCAACATAATGATAGTTGTCGTCTTTGATTTCATATTCTGTAGTTTACGGCAGTTGAAAACCAGTTATAAAATCAAACATCCAATCAGAACTCAAGGTTAGCATTGAAAGTCCGCCTCCAAAGTCTCTAAAGTCAAATCGGCAAGCGGCGTATACTGATATTGCGAGCATATTTTGACATTGAGAGCGGTGAGATTAAGAGCATTTATTGACATTCTTGGCGTGGTGAGATTAAGAGCATTTATTGAGATTAACGAGCATTTTTTGACATTGTGAGCGGTGAGATTGCGAGCATTTATTGACATTCGGCGTGGTGAGATTGCGAGCATTTTTGACATTGTGAGCGCGTGTTGAAATTACGGCGTGGTGAGACTCTTGAGCATTTATTGACATTATGAGCATTGAGATTGCGAGCATTTTTGACATTGTGAGCGCGTGTTGAAATCACGCGTGTGGTGAGATTGCGAGCATTTATTGATATTGCGAGCATTTTTTGATATTGTAAGAGCATGTTGAAATTGCGAGCGCCGTGAGATTGCGAGCATTTATTGATATTGTGAGCGCATTTTGAAGTTGAGAGCGGATACTGAGGGTCGTACACCCATGGTTTTCACGCGCTCTCTGGGTTTTCATGCGCTCGAGTTTTGAGACTAATTTAACGCCATATATTCCCCGTAGTCTGCAATTATTCATTGAACGCTTGATGAGATTCTCAGGCGGTATTAAAATCCTTGTGCATTGAAGTTTCAGTTTCACTTGCATAAAGGTGGACCTCACTGCAAGTAACATGAAAAGCGATTATGACTCCGGACTTCCCGTGCTTCTCTTTACTCAGGGATTGGAAACAATGTGTTTCATGATCGTTTAAATTGTTTTAATGAAATAAGACCATTTGAAACATCTTTATGCAACTCCTTGCTTTCAATTCCTCAGTAAAGACAAGCCTGCGAATTCCCGAGTCATAATCGATTTCCGTGTCACTAGTAGGGAAATCCACCGTAATGCACGTGAAACTGATTAACTTAATGCACAACGACCCAAATTCCGCGAGTGAATTTCTTCAGTGCGCGTTGATTGAATAATTGCTGACTGCGGCACAGGAACGTGAATGGCACTAAGAGGAGAGACTCACGCCTAATGCGTGAGACTTGGCATCTCTGATATCAATTCAATAAATATTTATTTCCATCGAAGAAGTCTGCTACTTCCGCTCGCAACGACCATACACCAGAGCAGGTTTGTTTACAAGATACCGCTTGACGTCATCACGATCACTATGTGGAATTGAATATTCATGACCGTCTTGCCTCGGATCGGTTGCAGTGCAACCTGTTTTCGTTGCTTCCTTAGCCCCGGACTATTTCTGTTTCTGTTCTCACTGGCCCTCTTAGCACCGCAATTTGGTGCTTAGCAATTGCGGTGCTAACCCTACCAATTTGCTTTACTAGATAGTCCCGTACTATCGGTGGGGCTAGCCCACTTTCCAAAAACCCAGTGAGAACAGAAGCGGTGCTAAGCTTAACCCCGGGAAATTGGTGGGGCTAAGGGGGTGCCTTAGCCCCACCAACTGCCGGGGCTAAGCTAAATTTTTGCCAGTGAGAAAAGGCCTACTGATAGTGCAAGGAGGGACAAACCATGAGCCATGACAGGGTTTTGGATGCCTAAGGTTCATCGATGAACAAGGGCGATGAAAGCTATCCCGTCTGGTTCAAACTGACTGAAGGGTGACTGTGGCACGCAAATGGCTGAGAATTTCAAAACATTTACATGAGGTATGTGTCACAACACACAGTGCCTCATACCCTGCTCCAGACCAGTAAAAGTACCCAATCTAACCCCGGTTCACCTCTAAATGCGCCCCCAATGGGCCCCTGAGCTTCATAACTGGATCTTGGAGCAGTTGAAGAAGGTTGCCTGGTCCAGAGTGTCCTATTTTCTTTTATATCATGTCGAGGGTTTGGAGCGCAATGGTTATATGGCCATTTTAGAGGGTTTGAGAAAAATTAATTTTTAGGTTTGCAAATCTCCTATTAAATCATTTACATCAATTTTATGTCAGTCACTCTTTTACTGCATGGTTCAGAAGTATACTGAACATGTAAGTTTTCATAAGTGTGGTACTGCGACATTAGTTACATTAGTTATCTATTTTACTCTCATCTGACCACATAAGCTGGTCCCATTGGAAGTGTCAGTACTGTTTGGCAGACTTTAGGCAAAAAAGTTTTTTAATAACAGAAGAGGCTTTTTTCTGACAATCCACCCTAATTTCTGGTTGTTGTGTAAATCTGCTCATAGTTTTAGGGACTCTCTTGACCCCTGAAACTCATTAATGTCTGCTATTCTCCAAATATGGTTCTTCGAGTCTGATTGAACACCTGAAACATCCTATTCGCAGTGCGTGCATCAAAATAGGTGTCAGTCCTCTTTTAGGCAGATTTTTAACATTTTGCCATATGCCATAAACATAATAATTACTGCGCTGCAGGCCGAAATGGGTATTTTCAACTCCTTAGCAACTTCCTTACAGCTATTTCTATATTTATGAAGCTCAACAGCTTTCTGTTGTACATCATTATTGTTTTTTTTTTAATTTTAAATTTAAATTTAAACGTTTAAATTTAAACGTTGTTATGGAGACAAACGGAAACTGTGCTGTGTGTCACTGTATTATCATACCAGAGGGAAACAGGAAGATGTCGCAGGGAACCATTTCAGTTTTCCTAATCATTACAGTGAACTTCAAAAGGTAGAATATAAATGTGAAAATACTTCAATTAGATTTTTCTGATTACATTTTCCAGGGGTGCCAATGATTACAACACATGTTGAAGATAAGATTTTTTTTTTTGATACAATCATTTTCCAGGATTTCAGGTTTAGATTGAGCTAATATTTTGAATAAATTATTGGGAAGATGAACAACAACCACACTGCTCATAGACTTCTAAACTTATATTTATCAAGAACAGTACTATATATTTCGCCTTTATATTTGGCGTGACGGAAATGCCTTGCACTAAATCAAAGACAGAGACTGAACCAAACAGAAAAGGTCAGGAAATGGCGGATACAAGCATATCTGTTCTCATGTGCCGAATTTTTAAAATTCTACATTAGGAGTGATTAATGGGGCTGCAGTTTTATTGACTTGGAAAATTAACTTGCTCAGAGTCCACTCAACTCTCATTCATTGTGATATATTAGGGATCCTAAAATTCAATTCCAGCCCTGGTTTTCTCTATCCTCCCGAGTAAACAAAAATAGTCATGCTGATTGGCCAGACTGGCTTCACAATTGACTCCCAGGTAAAGGGCGGGTAGAAAAGTGGCAGTTTCTGGTCTCAAGGACTGTCATTTGAGAAACAGGGTGATAGAGATATGGTTTATTTTGCCCCAAAACACGACAAATGTACTTTGTAGATTCACGCTCAATGTTATTTATGGGTTGTTCACATTATTATGTGTTTATGAGGTATAACAACATTGTGCATATTTGTCATTGTTGTATAACCACCCACCTGTTGATACTGTAGATGCCCCTGCAAAATATACCTGAACTGATCTTTTAAATCCCTAATATGTACCTGTATTTTTTTCTCAGAAAGAGGAGATTTGGCAGTATCCCTCTCTATGCCTGATAAGAACAATTTTTGAGGTTTCAATGGAGAAACATTGCATAAATAATTCACTTTCAAGGTATGCATCAGGACAGTCTTTCAAATCGCAGTGAGCTATACAATGATGGCAGAATGAACACAGGAAATTTATTTAATGCCCCAGATGACAGATTTATCGGCCCTGTAGACTGACTCCGTCCATTAACAAAAACAAAATATATTGTTGATGTCGCGCTAATCTAGTTTCTGATTTAACGATTGCTTATAGTGAGGCGATAGTGCTACTAATGCAACACAGGATTGCACTAAAAATCCTATAGGCTGTGCCATTCCATGTCATTGATATGTTGTGTCGACACGTAACCCATGCTAACACCCATTTTCTGCTTAGTGATCTACCCACCTGCCTAATCCAGCATACCCACTTCTCCAGGGACCTCTACAGCACTGATGACGTGTGCTTACCAGTGTGAGCGCACAGTAAAATTAAATAAATAAATGTGAACGTACCACCCATTTTAATTTCTAAATTATTTACTTCAAGACAGATATCAATGGATAAGTAAATTATAGCCATTGGAAACCACTTTTTGATGACTTAAAGGTGAGGGAATGCGGACTACCTAAACCTCTGCAACACCACCGGACTTTGACACCATGCAGCACTGTATCTCATTCCTCTTGACTGATCACACCTTAGATGGCTTAGCGTCTACCTGACTGGCTTGTGCTTTGGGAAAGAAAATCTTCCCAGCTCTGACAGCCTTTTTGGCTTTAGCTTTTTTCCTCCTCAGCTCAAGATACTACAGCATTCAACCTGATTTCACATGTGATCTATTCATTAACAAACTGGCCTGAGACTGCAAAAGTCTCCTGCCAATGGACGGACACACGGGCCGATGGATGGACGGTTGGAAAGATTGACGGACAAACATTGCCTTAAATAGCTGTCCTTGTCAGGAGGCAGGAGACGAAAAAGCAATTTTGAAAAACCACTGGAAGGAGCTTGGGAGAGATTCCCCAGAAACTCAACTGTGGTCAAGGTCACTAGTCAATGGTCACATAAAATGCAGTGTAGTGGTTGCAGACAATTTTTATTGTTTGTGTTGGTTTCCTTGACCTAAACTTAGTGTGTTTCTATGAGCTGCATTAAAAGATCAGACGATTTTTTGGAAAGTAGAAAATTGTGGAAAAAAGGTCAAGGTCATTGGCAAAAAGGCCACATGTCAACAAAACATTTAAAAGGCACAAGCAGAAGATACGGCCAACCTACACAAGCAATTTTGAGAGGATACTCTCAACAGCGTCAGAGATATGCCACAGAAATGAAAAATAATGGCAGAGGTCTTCGCTGAAAAGTCAAAGGTCTGAAGTTATGAAAAAGGAAACAGATACGTATGATTTGGTTAAGGTCAGAAAGGTAAAGGATAAGGTCAGTGATAAATGGTAAGGCTGCTGCCAACAGTTTAATTGTTTAATGAAATCCGGACAGACACACGGATGTAAAGACGCCTGTATGGATGCATGGACAGACATAGCTGAAATCAATTGTCCCTCAACCTCCCCTTCAGGTGGCGAGGGACTAATATCAACCAATCAAATGATCGGAAATAATCTGGCCATACCAGTGCATGACGTCATGAGGGCTGTACGTGTCTTTCGAGGGTATGGAGTCACAGTATAAGTATTGAAAGTTGAATATTTTACCCTTGACAATGCAACAATGCGAGGCTGTGGGGTGTTCTAACGAAACGGGCGATCCAAAGGTGACTGATGTGACCTTTCATTTTACCTTTAATACAAATGAGCTACCAGCCCGAGTGACATAGGCATCTTCCTCTAGCCAAAGGAACATGGTAGCTTTCTTGTGCTGTCTTATACCCAACATTTATACGCAGTTTGCGCAGTGCTTATCATTTTGTATGGCAGAAATTATTAACTCTATTTGGCAAGGTAACTTTGCTACAGTCCTTCTTTTCCTTTAACTATAGGAATTTTGTCTGTTCAATCTCTGCCTTGCACTCACTGCTGCGGACATTCCAAGGGTGACCCTTTTGGGGCCATTTAAGTCAAAGAAAGGGTCATAAATAATGAGTGGACACCCCTTCCAATTCCTAAGACAACAGAAAACACCAATTTGCAACCTCGCAACCACCAACAAGACAAGAGCATGTCCCCTTTTTTCTCCCTATGAGCCAATAAGCTATTGTCGTGGTGTGGCGTCGGGTGTCCGTCGTCCGTTGTCCGTCGTCCAGAATATTTTTTATCTCTTTTTTGGCCTGATGAATTTTTGTGTAAACTTGCAATAACATACTACTAGACCATGTCTCCAGACGTTTTCTTGGATTTTTGATTGAATAATTTTTGTCTGTTTTATGGGCCCTTGAAATTTTGGCTCCAATGTTAAAGATAGGACTGAGAAATTTTAAAAATTATTTCTCAAAAACTGCTAGATAAATTTTTTTCTAAATCAGGCAATCAACTTACCTTGGTACCATCAATGTACAGTGCGAGCGCCATTTTGATTGAATCGACAGAAGTGGGTCTATTGGGGGCGCTGTACTTTATGAATATGCAAGATGGCCTGTGGAGGCCAAATGGTTGCAGATAGAGATTAAGTTTGTATTATCGACATATAGGAAGTCATACATGACCTATACGTTGGCTATGTTAAAGTTGACCTCAGATGACTTTGAAAGGTCAAACTTGAGGTCAGGTAATATATTAACAATTTTATAAGATATGACTTGAAATTTCAAAAAAATATTTCTCAAAAACTGTCCTATAATTTTTTTTCTATATCTGGCAATCAACTCACCTTGATACACTTTATGTACAGTGCGAGTGCCATTTTGATTGAATGGACGGAAGTGGGTCTAGTGGGGGCGCTGTACTTTAACATTGGGTCTTATGGAGAATGGGCCAAATCGCCTGTGGAAGCTAAATGGTTGCAGATAGAGATTAAGTTTGTATTACTGACAGGTAGGAAGTAAGATATGACCTATATTTTGGCTGTGTTAAAGTTGACCTCAGATGACCTTGAAAGGTCTAACTTGAGGTCAAGCAAAATGTTACAATTTTCAAAGGTTTCTAGGCTTGAAAATATTGAAGATTGGGAACATATGTGCATTGAACACTTATAGGAAGTCATGTATGAACTTTCATTTGGTGGCCTTGAACCTGACCTTCGGCGATCTTCGAAGGTCAAACTTCACATAGTGAAATTTCAATGACTTCTATCACCGAAACTATTACAGATAGAGCTTAGGTTTGTATTGGGGGCATATAGGAAGTCATGTATGAAGTTTCATTTGGTGACATTGAACTTGACCTTCAGTGACCTTGATTGCCCAAACTTCACAGTGAAATTTCAATGACTTATATCAGCAAAATGGTGACAGATAGTTTTGGTTTGTTTTGGAGATGTATAGGAACTCATACATGGACTTTCATCTGGTGGCCTTGAACTTGACCTTCGGCGACCTTCGAAGGTCAAACTTCACATAGTGAAATTTCAATGACTTCTATCACCAAAACTATTACAGATAGAGCTTAGGTTTGTATTATGGCCATATAGGAAGTCATTTATGAAGTTTCATTGGGTGACCTTGAACTTGACCTTCAGTGACCTTCAACGGCCAAACTATACAGTGAAATTTCAATGACTTATATCAGCAAAATCGTTACAGATTGAGTGTAGGTTTGTATTGGAGACGTATAGGATGTCATGTATGAACTTTCATTTGGTGACCTTCATATTGACCTTCGAAGGTCTAACTTGACCGAGAGAGAATTCAATGACTTCTGTCACTGAAAAGGTCACAGATGGAGCCTAGGTTTGTGTTACTGAGATAGGAAGTCACATATGAACTTTCATTTGGTGGCATTCAGCTTGACTGTTGATGACATTTGAAGGTCAAACTTGACATAATACAATTACAATGACTTGTATTGCCAAAACAGTCACAGATGGAGTCTAGGTTTGTATTAGAGGCATATAAGAAGTCATATATGAACTTTCATTTGGTGACTGTTGTATTGACCTTCAAAGATCAAATGTGACCTACTGAAAATTCAATGACTGGTACCACTAAAACGGTCACAGATGGAGCCTAGGTTTGTGTTACTGACATCTAGGAAGTCACATATGAACTTTCATTTGGTGACATTCAACTTGACTGTCAGTGCCCTTTGAGGGTCAAACTCGACAGTGAAATTACAATGACTTGTATCACCAAAATGGTCACAGATTGAGCCAAGGTTTTTATAGAGACATTTGGAAAGTCATATATGAAGTCCATTTGCTGACCACAACTTGACATTCTGTGACCTTTAAAGTTCACAATTGACATATTGGATACATATTGACATATTATAATGACTTGTATCACCATAACTGCTTCAGAGCTTAGGATTGTATTACAGAAGGTCTTATAAATGTATGTGAAGTTTCATTTAGTGACTTTGACATTGTCAAACTTCACATGAAATTTTCATAACTTGTATCGTTGCTGTAAGACTGCTTGCCGGTAAGCTACAGGACCCTTGGTCCTATTTTTTATTCATTTGTTTACTCATTGCCTCAGCCAGGACGAGTCCGGAGGACAAGGTATTGTGGGGTTTCTTTCTTTATTTCTTTCTTTCTTAGCACCATTACAGCAAAACGCCTTGACCAATCTTCAAGAAACTTTTAGGCTAGGTGGGCAGTGGTTCACAATATACCCCTGTTAATTCTGGAGGTCATTGGGTCAACGTCAAGGTCACCGGAAAGATTGAAATCATTTTTCTGCAATGACTTTGGTAAGAATGATCATATCAACTTCAAATTAAATCCAGAATGTGCATCTTACAATTCTGCTTCCATTCATGTGCTACATGATGGGGTCTCTCTCATTATTTTCTTTGTGGTTGTGGGTTAAATTTGACCTTGAAAGATCAAACTGAAGGTCACAAATTTTCAGTTGTACCCAAGAGAGACCACATTGATAAGATCGAATCAGAAGCTAAAGCAATAAAATTAGTGCTACCGGGTGAGGCTTGGTTTGCCGGGCAACACTTGTCCTATTTAATATTTATTTTTGTTTTCTTTGTACCCCTGAATGCTGCACAAGATTTACCCATACCACTTATACCTTTAGGAGCAGTAGTGAGACTTTTCAAAGGTATTTAATAACTGTGCTTCATTACCTTCTACAATATTCATGTTTGATCTCATTAGAGAGAGACTAAATCAATCAATTTCTTTATAAATATTCCATATTCCTCAGCTCTGCTCCTAATGACATAAAGGAATTTTTATACATGAATGGCTAGTTTCATGACAGAGCATTTACACCTTTGGACAGCCACAGCTCCATCAATAAACAGAGCCTGCTTTGATCACCAAGAAAGAGGATGCCTTCCCCTCCCCTCTTCGTAACCACATAAAAATGAGGGCCTGTCCACTATATGATGCTTTTTGACAGACAAAGAACTGACATGGAGTTTCTACACCAGTGCAGTGGATTGTGAGGTTGATATATGGCCTTTCCATGGGAAGATCTGATTGTCTTTTGATTTTGAAATTGATTTAGGCCGTCCTTGGGACAAATTCAGGAGATACGAGGTTTGGCTGAGTGTTTTCTTTATTTCTCTTCTTTGATTGTTCTTTTTTTTTTTTTACATGAGTGGCAAGAACAGGCCATTCAGCCCAACTAGCTCGTCAGTTTCTTTTTACTATTGTGAATATATCACTTCAGATACTCAATGAATGACTCAATGGTATCTAGCTTTAAGTCAAGCCTGCTCTCGAAAATTCCCAAGGATTCTGCCTCAACAATATGGTCAGGCAAGCTATTCCACATCGAAATTACTCTTTGTGTGAAGAAATATTTCCTAATATCAGTGCTAAATTCACCCTTGGTCAACTTCCATTTGTGACCCCGAGTTCTACTTGCAACGCTTGGCCGAAGGAATCCTGCATAATTCACTTTGTTGATCCCTTTAACATATTTAAAAACCTCAATCAGATCACCCCTAAGTCTCCTTTTCCTAAGACTAAAGAGATTAAGGATCTTCAGCCTCTTCTCATAGCTTCTTGTCTGCTTAATTCTTGTTTTTAGTTGAAGACCCTTGTCTGTAGACAGAGACGTTGTGTATTCTACTGCAACTCTCATTACATTTACATTTGTATCAGATTCTGATCCAACAGGTTGCTGTGCCAAAGAATTTCAACAATTTAATTGTTGTTTGATATCTTTGATGATAATTAATAAATTCAATTGAATAAATTAATTTTACATCTTGGAAAAGTGAGGGGTTCTGAGAGTTGATGCTCTTGGATTCGGTATTCAGAGTGCTGGAAGGCATCTAACTCTTAAAACGGCAGATTGAGAAATAGCTCGTAATTCAATTAAACTTCACCTCCCCAAAAGTATATTATCCCAGTTACAAATAAAATAAGCAGTTTACCATATGTTTGGAGTGACTGCGATTATGAAGGCTGCAAATACATGCAACCTTATGTTGTGCTGTAAACACGTGATGAGACATGATGGTTGAGAACATCCCAATGTAATAGCATGGTGTGGGATTCAATTTCGCCCTGATTCAAGGTAATGTCATCGTACATTTTTCATTATATAATGTTTGTTTTCCCCAATTTCATTGCCACATTCTTAAACCCAAACAGCAGCTGATGCAGCAATACCTCAGCCAGAGAGACTGATCCTCCATTAAGCACCGCCAGTCTCTCAATCTTATGAAGCTTAGTAACAGATATAACATCTGAATTGACTGATTGTAATAAAGTGCGGCATATATTTACCAGACAACATAGACTAATAAATATTGCTTCATATGAAACAGGGAATTGGTAGCACACTAGGTCATGGACTTGAGAAAAAATTTGGGAAAGAAGCCCTTTTGACACGTATTGAAGCCTAAAAATTCTAATTTGCAAGGTATTACGGTATTACTCGATCAAAATTCACAAACTGTAAGCAGCGGCCTGTAAGGCTCGCTGCAGACGTAGGGGACAACATGCTCAACTCAGTCCGCAGAGTCCTGAAGCCCCGCCCATGCTGCTGCACAGAGCACAGTTCACTCATTTATTCGAATTTATTAATATTGAACATGTCCAAATCGCACCAAATTTGAAACGGTACGTCCTTAGTTCTCCAGCAGTAAACGTGCGAAGTGTGAGGTAGATCAGATGAATGGCTGTTGAGATATGCAAAGGACACTCGTGCACAGATAGAGGTCCCTTGCTTTATAGTTAGATGGTTAGATTAGATGATGATATAACAGGCAATAGAGCTGCTAACTGCTCTTTGAGTTTTGAGATGAGACGTAAATGTGTGTCCTTCATGCTGCTTGCTGAATAAATCTTGAAAAATAATGCAGCCTTAGTAAGTCAGCTAAGCGAATAAACATCTGTTTGCAGTGAATGTTTGAATTTGAATAGTGATCCACTTAAGTGTTAATAATGGTACATTTTTACAGTGATCTAGTGTGTATCTATATGTTGACCAGCAGAAAATACATCAGCCACATCATTTTGTGGAATAATAATGCAGCTGCAAACGCTGTCAATGTTTCAACACTGATGATTGAAATGACATGCTGTCCAAATTTATTACATTAATATAATGTTGTTTAAGTATGTTAATTACTGATAATAAAGGGCAATATGCTTGGTGACCCACTGACTGGTATCACCTTCAAGTATCTGCTTTTCAAATAAATGTTGTCAGGCTTAAAAAAATGCCTTGCTATACAAGTGCTGACTGCTTACACCTATTGGTAAGAAAAAATAAAATAATTGGCTATGGGCGTGAGTATATATGTGAGTTTAAACGTGTCTTTGTGTGTATAAGTGTGTCTGTTTCTCAGTGTGTGTGTGTGGGGGGGGTGGTGGGGGCTGTGTTCTTTTTTTCCCCTCAGGCTATGATACAAACACTAAAGCATGAAATGGATCACAAAGTGAATTTGTGCTGAATTTTGTGGGTTACTATTGTACCAGATGCATGCTTGTTGGTTTATATGGATCCATAAAAAGTTATTCATCCGTAATCACACAGCTGTATTTCTAGCTGAATAAGTAATCCTGCTCAAACATGTCAGTCATTCTTGTTCAGACTGACTAGTAATTCCAGCTCATGATAACCTTGTGTGAAATGTATTCCAACAGTTGCCATGGTTGTCTCATTAGCAGTAACCTGTGAGCGGGTTGGTATGACCGAGTGTCACAGGTAGATTGCTGGGATACAGTTCAGTGTTACTCTGCATAATGGATGGACTTCAGTCAACACCACCAGGCAAGAGCAGCAGAAATGGTGTCATATCAGGTTCACTCTACTTAGCCCTCTTCATTTTTTAAACAGATCCTGCACCGTACGGGCCTGTTCCAGCGACACAATTTCCTCCGGAGAACTTTCCGGTCGCTCTGCAAACTGAGAAAAATCATCCATCAAGAACTGCAACACCTCTCTAGTTTCATTAACAGATCTCTGGCTGCTATATCCTTAGAGCCATCTGCAGTTTTTGGTTCTTACACCGCGAAATACATGTGTGTAACTGTGCTGACATCCTAGATCTATATAACCGTGACCCAAAAACAAACACTCTCAATAAAAGTACAGATGAAAGGCTTCAGGAATTTACACAATCAACTGCTTTGATTAATCACAAAGATGGCTATGCTTCCTTATTAAGCTTAGCGTACATTGCCCTGTCTTTGTTATGGAAAAAAGTTGGAACACTAATCCAGATATGAAAAGATTATTATTCTCTCTAAAGTCACCAGAGCAGGTATTAGACCAAAAGCCTATTACATATAATACAGTGCGTCAACATTTTCTTATTTATTTCTTTCTTTCTCAGCAGGTTTCTCTCTTGCGCTTGGCTTCCCAGCTAACAGAAAATGTTCTCGCAATGTTATAGGAATGTTTGCAGCAGCAAGAAAATGTTTTGTGTGAGCTTACTTGGCAGTTTTGTGAAGATACAGTACCAGTCAAAAGTTTGGACATGCCCATGTTATTCTTACAATACATGTTAAATAAAGAAATAAAAACCCTTTATTTTGCAAAAAAAAAAAGATCTAATTTTTCAATCAATCAAACTAACCAGCATTTTTTATCATAATTGCAGAGTATATATATATATATATATTTTTTTTTTTTTTTTTTTCTTTAAACTAGGGCAGTTATATGGCTACAATGAGCTTGCAGCTGAACGGCTATCTAAGCTCCTAAAGATGAGCTGCACTTCTGGTTTGCTCCTCATTGACCTTTTTACCAAAGAAGTCCCTAAACAGCTTGTGTTTAATTCAGTCATGGGAAACTGGAAGGAGCTTGTTTGTCTGTTCACTTTGCAAAATATGACTTCTTTGAGAATTACAATATTTTGGACACTGTTGAGATAAGTAAATTATGCTCTTTTAACTTCTGACTGTTAGTCTCCCACCAGATTCCATTTGAGATTATATAGAGAAGTAAAGCCATGTAAATTTCTCAGAAAACAGGGTGCTGCAACATTAGCAAAGTGTGTCCAAACTTTTGACTGGAACTGTACATGTCCTGGGCGCAGGGAAAATTAACGTATTTGGACCGTGACACATTTGAACGGTTGCAGTTTCGATGTGGTTAACTCCACATTCAGTATGTAAACTACTATTGGCTCTAATTAGCAGGTATTTACATGCATATTGCATCCACTGCGTAGATACAGCGTCCATTAAAATGATGACACTTTCAGACCCTCTGTAGAACACAGATGTAATGAGTGCCAATCCATGTTTGCAGGTTAGAGAGATGTTCCAGAACATGGCGTTGACACGGTGCATGATTCACAGGAAAACAACTGTGACACTCCGGCAGAATAGGCAATTATAAATGTAGCTAATGAACTATGATTAAGATGATCGTTACTTAGCCGGAAAAAATAAAGCTTTTTGTTTTTTTTTTGTTAAATTGTTCTACAACTTTAATCTCTAGCTGCAGAATAGCTCTCATTAAGATGAATTAAAAATAGGCCCTGGAAGGATGCAGGTTAATTATCACTGTCGTCTCCGATGTGTGCCCAGAAGAACAACACCAGCTCCATGAACATGGTCCTGAATGCATGGTCTCTTCAAGTGTACCAATTCTGAACATAGTTTATTTATAGATTCATATCTGATTTTTCTGTGAAAACAGTTTAACTCAATCTATGAAAATGAAATGGACACAGAATTTTAATACAGCTGCTGCCGGGCATTAAACATTTTAAAACTTATGTTCAGATAATGAAATTTCATAACAATGTGTTCCATAACACAAGGGTATACCTTAAGACATTTTAGTATTTCACAAAGACATCTTATATGGCTCTATCAATAGGGTATTTTACCAACCGATTCAGTCAGTATAGGACATTGCAAATGGCTAACAAGAGATGCGTGAACAGCTGCCGACAAGCTCAGGAGGCAATAAGCAAAATGTGAAATAAAGGAAGTGATCAAAAACAGGTAGCATTACCTGGATTAGAGGTGTGAAAAAACCAGATGCACATCAATTTTTTTAAACCACATCTTTTTATCATTCTGGTGTTACAAAACCCATCTTACTGGGAGCACTCAATTAGCTAATCAATCTGGCCAGCATCTTCAAGTCTCTGTCCATACCAACAGCGACGAGCCAGCTGGTATTCCTGCCTATGCCAGAAAGTGCAATACCGGCAGATGGATCTACACTATGTATTGTGCTTATATGATTTGTAGGCAACCATACGTTTATCCCTACAACAGTAGCTTCTGCCGCTGTTGGTATTTGGACAAACTTCTCTATGTAGATCATGTACTTTGAGTCACTATGTTTTGTCACAAGTTTTGTTATAATGTGGAATCAGGTGAAATGAGGAGTCCACATTACCGCTTTAACTCAGGGTACAGAAGAGGTCTATGAAAGCATTAGCATTCCTATACTGCACAACAGGAATGCTAACTCTGTTGTGCAGGACTTAGCAATGTTGGATCCTAAGAAGAAAGTCATCTTCTCTCCTGTCTAATTCATGATACATTTCTCCCCAAAATGGTGGGAAATTTGAGATATTGTTTCAGGGAACAAACATCTGACAATTGACAAGAATGTCACAAACTGTAAAAACGAAACATTCCGATAATTCCTCATGATTGTGCTAATTCTAGTATTGGCCCAACGTCATTCAGTGATCTAATGAAATCACATTTCGCAAGTGAGTAGTAGTAGTTTTAGAAGTAAAAGCAGTATGGAAAGCTGTTTGAGCATTTATTACATACTCTTGATATCAGATGGCAGTTCCCTCTCCTAGTTCAGTCTATATCCGTCTGATATCAAGGATATGCAATTAATGCTCAGATGGCTTCCCATAAAGTAGTGCTAATAGTAGTGGTAGTAATGGTTGTGGTAGTAGTAGTGGTAGTTTTAGTAGCAGTAGTATTAGTAGTGGTAGTGTTCGTCAGACGTAAAGGAAGCAGAAGGAATAGAAAGAAAAGAAGACAGCTTGTCTAGAAACCACAACAGCTCAATTTCTCATGACAATATTTGCAGCGCTTCTGAGTAAATGTCATTTCTCATTCACCTTAAGAGTTATGAGTTTTCACTGCCGTTTATGCATCAGTGAGAATGGGAAATCGCTTTATGATGGCTTTCCAGGGAGGCCGTTCAATAAGTATTCAGAACGGGGAGCCAAGGACAATGTCATATGGGACATTCAGAGCAGCACAGAATAGATAGGCTTCATTTCATAGCTGAATCACAAACACTTGGCATTTATCCAATAAACTTAACATCATTTTGCTTCTCAGAGAGAGCGTATAGATGAACCTTAAACTCTAAGTGCATCATTTTTTCATACCGGTACTCAAAATAAATATAAAAAAATGACATACTGTATTTTATACTCTCCTGTGATACAGTTTTTGTGGCAAAATTGATTGAATGCATTTGTAATTGTGTGGACTTCTGGAATGGAATCCCTTTTGAGCACTATGGAAGAGGAATTCAAAAAAAAAAAAAAACATTCTCAACTGAAGGAACATGGTGAAAGTAAAGCCTGTGGCTCCAGAAGGGCAGGGGAATTCCAGTAGGTAAAGCCTGAGATAACTGGGCATTCAGAGATAACAGAACAATTTTACAATACAATACAGCTTAAAATTTGTGATTATTTTTTAAAGTCTGTTCATTGCAATATAGAGAGTTTTATGGCAAGGAATAACTCACCAAGGGCCTAATTTATGAAAATTTGCATAGATTTCATGCTGAATTGTTGTGCAGCCTTCATGTGCTGGAGGAAGTTGTGTATTTTTGAAAATTATCCTAATTGCTATAATTATGCAGCTTGAAATCTTGTAAACGTGTACAAGCCTATGAATTGACCACGTTTTTGAAAATCTCGAATCCGCTGGTGACATATCATTTTTATTCCTGTGCATTGAATGTAAATGAGGCCCCATGACACAGCCAGTCACTGGAAATGTGGAATCGACTATGAAACTGAATCCTCTGCTGATACTCTCCAACTTCTCGGTAATGCTGTTAAGCCCGATTTATGGTTTGGAAGACGGTGAACTTTGTTCGCCTTGGCTGTTCCAGTCCATTAAGGAAAATACAGTTTGCTTTTATGCTTCGTACATGTGAATTCTGCCAAAATGTGTTTTTTAATATTTAAATGCATTCGACTGCGATCGTAAACACTACACGTCACGTTAGGAACCACAGTTCCTATCAATTACTGACTTTTTTGGCTAAGCTTTGTTCGCTTATGTGAGAAAATTCAGATGTGTGCAAACTGACAAATTTCAGTCTTTTCTACATGGAACATCTTGTTGTGTAAGCGTGAATTTAAACTGTTCAGTAAGTAAAGAATAAGTTTGCCTTCAACATATTCACAGAGAGCAGACACGATGGCTCTCTACAGTCTACTGCACATGCGCAGACTGTAGCTTTGGCCATTAGCTGGCTAGCACTGTGTGCCTATATTGCTCCTTTAACCAGAGCCAATCAGGAGCGCACACCTTTGTTTAATATTCATCAATCTAACGCTTGTTCCTGGTCAGGATTATAGGTTTGCTGAAGACCAGTGAAGGATTCATTGGACAAGAGGCAGGAATACGGCCTGGACAACTTTCCAATCCATCACAAGGGAAATGCCCAAAATCATTTGTATACTCATACCTGCAGGCAATTTAGAGTCTAGTCTTAGCTTCGCCAAACTCCCACTGGAAATGTTACAATAAGCAGCAAAATGATAAAAGAACGTTTGGCGTCCCAACCTTTTTGCTTCTTCTTCACTAAGTTTAACTGACATGAAAGAAAGAAAACAGACACAATTTACCAGAACTGATACAGGCTGTGGGCCCTGATTACATATTTTTCAAACTGAATCATAAAAACCCACAGTCACTGTGAAATATCAACTATGACTGAAGTAATGGGAGAGATTTAAATTAACTGGCCTAAGAAGCATTTAACCTCTTTGTCATGTTGAATAGAGAATATATTCAGACAGCGATTCCTGACACTCAGACATGCAAATTCATTCAACCCATAATAGATCCCTGATGGTGGCAGGCCAACAGATACGTCTTGCCCAGTTATAAAATTTAAAAGAGCGATGTTCATAAAGATTAATGTACCATGCCGTACTGTTGTTTCACTCAAAATTTCACACTGTTGCCGTTTTAGAGCATTTAGAAAAATAATTTGTCATTTGTTGTCATTTATTTACGTCATGGAGAGTACAGGCCAGTTTTCTCTGGTGTTGAGTAACAACTCATCCATGTAATATAACCTACTTACACAAGGTTAAAAATGCGTACGAAGGAAGGAACAAGCAATGCAGTCACCTAACTCCATCTGGCAGGAGCTCAAGAAAGCTGGCACAGGCTGCAGTTTGCTGCTTTACAAGTACTGCTCGTCTTGAGTCAATCAAATTTATGAGCAAAGTTCAAAAACCTCCCAGCAAAGTTTGGAGCAAAACATCTGTTAGTACTTTAGAAACAAGCTTTGACAAGGATAAGTATGGACATTTGAAAAACTTGACAATAATACTTTATGGTAACTCGGCATGCATGTTTTACACGAGAGCAAAGACTTTTTTGTATTTTGGTGTTAAATTCTGTTGGACATGAATGTGCGGAAAGCCTATTTTAGCACACTCCTCGAGTTCCATCACCCGTGTTAAGTGTGATGGGAGTCTCGGGAACACAGAGAACCGAAAGACCAAAATCATGTGATTCAGTCCAGCATCTGACATCACCAGCAGAGTGTAGAAACAATATCCTTTTTTAACAGTCTTATTAGACAGTGGAAGCACTGCCACCACAATCAACTCTGTGCAGCCAAGGTCATTAAATTAGAGGTACACGTGGATTTAACATTCACCACCAGTCTCTGTGGCTCTGTGCTTCATCCGTTATCAATACCGCTTCTTCCTCACTGGCATCGTAGGGGATCTGGAGCCTATCCCATCTGACTATGGGCGAAATGCAGGGACATACTCTGGACAGCTCGCCAATGCATTAACAGGGTGCACACACCATTCACACACCATTCACTCCCTCACTCACACCTACAGTATGGGCAATTTAGGGTCTCCAATCAGCCTGACATGCATGTTTTTGGATTGTGGGAGGAAACTGGAGTACCTAGAGGAAACCCAGGCAGACTCGGGGAAAACATCCAAACAACACAGGGAAAGGACCCAGGCCAGATTTGAACTCACAAACTTCTTGCAGTGAGACAGCAGTGCTACCCATTTGAAATAAGAAATGATGAATATAAGTTTAAAGTGAAGATTTCCAACTTGAATATAAGGGCATTTAGATCCAAACTGAGTACACTGTGTTGAAATCTCTGCCTTTTTCATACTAAGCAACCCAAATTTAAGGGGATTAATGTATTGGACGTATTTCCATACTCAAAGTCATGACATATTTTACTAAGTTGAGATGTATTTAATGGTACTGGAGGTTATGAAACCCAATAGATGTCACCAGATGCAAGACATCTTCCCCTGCCAAAAAAAGGACCTCAGGCAAAACAAACTTAGAGAGGATGCCTCCTAAAACTATAAAAACTAAACTAATTCCTGTCAGGAGACATTACTTTGGGACACTCTGAAGTCTTCAGTCATTTCTAATGTTAAAAAGATTTCAGCATTTATTGTTTTATCTTCTTACTAATGAATCAACCTCTTCATAAGTCCATCATTTATTTGTTTATTTATTTGTTTGCTTGTTTGATAAATTCCTTGGCTTTTCCAAGGAATCATTGGGTAGGATAATGGAGAAATATAATTTTGTTGCTTATCTTTTTGTAAACATAACTTGCCCATTTTCTGTTTTTCAGAACTCAATGCAGACTAGGGATTTGTAGTGGGAAAATAACAGTGGCGGGGTATTACAAATTTCCTTCATCAGTCAAAAAAAAAAAAAGAGTTTAAGACAGGAGATCAGAATAGCAAGCATAGTGTAAATGTTCTACATTGCAGCCTCTTAAATCCAAACAATACTTTATTCCTCCGTAAGACAGTGGAGTCTCTGATCTTTGTGTTGTAGAAACCTAAACTGTTTGTACAAGGGAAATTTGGTACAATAGATTTTTGAAAATAAAAGTATTTTTTAAAATAATATTTATTTTCAAATAGTTTTGTCACCCATTAAACATCAATTATGCTTAAAACATTATGATGCCCTAACTTTTTTATGCTGGGTTATCGAAGCATATGTACATCAACACCCATTCACAGCTCAAATTAAAGTACAATTTTTGAACCAGTACAAGCCATCCTTAAAAGAGAAGAAGCAAAAATCAGCCCACTTTGATAGTCTGTGCATAAACTCAAAGTGTTTTATGATTGTTTGGGATGCTGGTGTTCTGACAACTAATGAGCAGGGATTAAAGGGTTAATGTTTTCATGGTTTTTGATAGTTTGACTGCGTGCACACATAAGATCTACCCAGATTCTAGCTGCAATTCATGTCATCGCATCATACTTGTATACATGAATCTTTTTTTGTCTTGGGGGGGGGGGGAGAGAATTCATACTTGACAGCCATCTGCCACAGACACCTATTTAAATTACAGCCCCCAGGCTTTGGCTGTTCTCCAAGCATTAGCTTTTCTCCACGCCTCTGTTTCTGGAGGTCATAAGTATGCATGTTACCTGAGTCTGATTAGAGTGATATCTGTACGACAGGGTCTTATCTGAGAGATAATAATTCTCTGGTTCAAACCTGGACTGGCGTTGAAAAGAAAACACATCACTGGAATTTTTGACTGAGAAACTGAAGCCAAGCTGAAGCTGGACTCATTTCAATCAGATTGGGTGTCAAGTCCAGCGACAGATTGGTCAACAACAAGCAAAGACATCATAACCTTGTCAGAAGTGAAGGTGAAGGTGAAGTTAATCGACAATTATTGTAAGAAAATAGCTACCACTTCTAATGTGCTATTAATTATAATCATGTAAATAGATTTGGGCATATTCGTGACCATTCCCATGGGAGAGCTCTGATCCTTTTTGTCTCTTGGTCATGCATTTTTAAACAGGAAACCCAGCGGTGCGTGCCATATGCCAACGCCAAAGCGCGGCTGCCCAATTTGCTCTTGGGAAAAGCACGGCGTAAAGACATTTCATCGCACGAGTGTCAGCAGTTCGACCGACAAGCCTGACTTTCAAATGTAGGGGGTTTCCCATTGCGGGGTAATTAATAGCACGCACAAAAAAATGCAAACAAAAAAGGGGGGAATTAATGCTTGGCATGCGCCGCACGCGATCATGGAACGCACGGCGCATTCCGGAATGCTTAACAAGGCTTAGGTCGTGCCGGATCGAGCCTCGTAGCGGTAGCACGTTAACCCGTTAACCTTTCGCTTCCTCTGAAATCTTCCACTCAACACCTTTTCTTCTTCTCCTTCGCACTTTGTGTCACTTTTAAAAGCTGACAGAACAGCTCAGAACTATTGATAAGAAGAACGTTTAAAGTGAATGATACAAAGATGTGGGATATGAATAATAAAAGAAAATAAAAGGGCATAGTCACCTAAATAAAACTGAATTCATCTACAATAGTGCAAAAGCACCTTCAAGAAAAATAATATTTTCTCCTTCAAAAAAAAAGGATGAAAAGTATTTCTGTAGATGCTTGTCTGTCCTATTCACACATAATCTTACCTGTTGGAAGCTTCTGCCTGTTCTCCATCAGCCATCCAAACAGTTTGGAAAAGTTACAGTTGCAGACCCAGGGGTTTCCTTCCAGCCGCACTGTCCTGAGGGAGGGCAGCTGACCCAGAACCCCCACATCCAGCCCAGCTAAGGCATTCTGATCCAGCTCCAGCTCGCGTAGGGAGGTCAGGCCCACAAAAGCGTCCCTGCTGATCGCACTTAAGTTGGGGTTACTGCCCAGCCGTAACTTGATGAGGCTGCGGGACTCCCCGAATGTTCCTGCGGGGATCTCCGTCAGGTTGTTACCACCCAGGTCCAGGAACACCAGCCTGGACGAGGTGCCAAGCGTCCCGGGCTCGATTCGGGAGAGCGAGTTGTTCCGGAGGTCCAGGTAGACCAGGTCACTGTAGAGCACCAGGAAATCGGAGGGGATCCAGGGGATACAGTTGTCCGAGAGCAGGAGCCGGCGGACGTCCAGGGGGATGGAGTCCGGCAGGTGGGTGAGTCCTTGGCCGCTGCAGTCCACGGTGTGGGGGTCTGGGCACCGGCAGGTAGCAGGGCAGTTCTGCCCCCAAGAAGACGGCAAGAAAGACCAGATCAAAGCAAGGACAAGCTGTAGCTGACGGACACATGGCAACATTGTCGAGGGGGTCCAAAGAGAAGGTGGGGGGGGGGGCTGGGCTGAGAGGACGAGGAAAAGCTGGGACAGACGGGGGTGAAAGGAAGGGGTCGAAGGGCAGAGGTGAGGGGAGGTTGGGAAAGGGGGTTAGGGGGTGGGGGCGGGAGCAGGAGATTAGGAAAGGGTTGGGGGGGGAAACGAGAACGCGCAAGAGGGATCAGCGCCCAAGTAGAGACATCCTTTTCTCCATGTGGTCGGATGTAAAAGGGCTCGAGCGTCGAGCGTCGATGAGAGAGACAGCGAGCTGCGTTTTCCGAGGGATCATGTAGCCAGCAGTCTGGATCGAGTAGCAGACTGCTGGCTTTGAAGGCGTGAGGGGAGGAGAGATAGCGAGGGAGAGGGAGAGTGAGTGAGAGAGAGGGAGATACCGAGAGAAAGACAGCGAGGGAGAGAGAGGGAGAGGGGAGGGGAGATTAACAAAGAGGTAAACAGAAGCTAGCAAAGCAGGGATGTGGAATGGGGCGATGGCGGGGGCAGAGTCAGGCTGACAGTGGGGAAGTCCATTGCCTGGGTAAGCCCACGAACCAGGGTGAAGGGATAATTAAGGAGGGAGCCTGGGGCTCTGACACAATAGGAAATCACGGTCAGGTCCAGTGAGCGTGATGGCAGAGGGATGGAGGGAGAGGGGGATAAAGGGAGACAGAGAGAGAGAGAAGGATAGATAGAGAGGGATGGAAAGAGTGAAAGGGATGGACAGAGACAGAAAGAGGGGTGAGACAGTAAGAGAAATGGAGGGAGAGAGATGGAGAGAGAGAAGAACGAGGGAGAGAATAGAGGGAGATAGAGAGGGATGAAGAGAGGGATGGAGAGCGTGAGCGAGACAGAGACAGAGGAGAAGATAGATTGAGAGAGAGAGATTCAGCTCATTTTAGCGCATACAGTGCGACCTCAGGTACACACACACACACACTGGTGCCAGAAGGCTTGCCGAAAGCATGCACCGTGCATCACGACGTGATTCCCCTCTCCGCCCCCACACCCCATCCACCCCCCCTCCATGTCTCCTGTGACGTTCATGCCGGGGGTTGGCGAAGCATCCTAACGCTTTGTCGCCATAGCAACGCATGCCAAACATTCACAGCTGAGGCGGGCAGATGGAGGAGACGGTCTGGAGAACGCGCCCGCTGACGGCGCCGTCCGATTGGCCATTCGTCTACCAAGGGGGAGGCGGCTCCCCAGCCGTCATACCTCACGATCAGGCTTGCCTGTGATGTCACTTCCTATGGAGGGACAATTTTAGAGGGCAGTTTGCCCCTGAAGTGCCGAACGTCCCTGTCATATTTCCACTAAATCCCTTTCGATCCACTTCTCCCTGAGCTCTGCCAACATAACGACTGGTGCTTATAAGAGCTGAGCCCTGGCACCTCCATTTTTATTGTGTATCAGTGGGTTTTGCAAAATGATGACCTATTTGTCTCCCAGAAAAGACAAAATTTCTCTGCCCACCTTCACATCTATGAAATAAAGAAAAGCCCAGACACTTCTATGGAATAGATTTCCCTGTATGAATGCACACTTATCAGGGAGAAAAGGGAGAAGTTACTCGCCAAATGCCTGTAACCCAAAACACTGGAGAAAAGGGGCAAGCTTTGTGGTCTTGTGAACGTTTAGTCATAGACGTGACCTTTACTAAATTCAAATATGAAAAGTTTTTTTTTTTTTACCCGCTTTATAAACAGCATATTTGCAGCAGCACATTTGCATAGTTTGAGCTGAATAAACCTCACAGCCACTGGAAGAGAAGCAGCATGGTTTAGACAAAATCAGACCTTCTTAACTTCTTAACGGCCCCTGCTTGCCATTGATACGCAAGACCAGATGTCGCAAAGACTGCCAGTGGCAGACCTCTGCCGTGAGATCAGCGCTGCATTCTGTTCTGTTAATCCTGCATATTTCCGTCCGTCTGCGGAGTACTGTCAACACCAAGGAAACAATAAACTCCACGCATACAAAGACAAAGTTTTTCTTGTAAACATATGCAAGCTAATGTTCAGTACTTATATTTCAAAACAGTGCAGGCATAAGACCATGATAAATGAGTTTCTGTTCTTGAAGCGCAGCCAAAGTATCTGAATGCAGTCTCAGGGTGTCAAGCTCTCATGCTCGATCAATGGCTTTTTAAAAGGTGAAATTTATCTGCGTTTAAGTAACCACATAAAAATATTAATCTAAACTTCAGGAAAAAATGTGCACATTATATTAATCTGTCCCATTCAGCAATATGGTGTTCATGTAATGCTGAAAAAGCACAAGACACCCACAATCTGACCTGTGTACAAAGAAATGTACTTCTCCGGGAACAAAAAGTAATAGAGTGATTACCCGGAAAGGCAACAGAGAAGGTGAACCCATGAGAAAAAGTCTGGCAACTTGCTCCTGGAAAAACAGTCTGCAAGAATAGAGCCTTAAAAAAACCCCAAAAAACCAGTCTATAGTATAAGTTATTTTAAAACTTACGTCTTGAATCAGAGTTTAATTCTTTCACCTTTTTTTCCAAAATGAGACAATAAAAAAAAGATTGCCAATGACTTGAAACTGTTAGACTCATTCGAGATTAGCCTGTGGGGTTTGAAAGTTATCCAGTCCAGCAAAAAGCCATACAAGCCATAAAAACTTGAAATGCACGAGAGCAAATTGCTTGCTAAGACAAACCTTTTAAGTGGAGGCAACAGACACAAAGATCTGATGTTAGTTGTGTAGAATAACATATTCATTTACAAATTACATACACTGAATACAGTTCATTCACATTGATATGAAGACAAAAATAGACTGCTCAACAGAGAAGTGTGTATCAAATGACTTGCAGCATGAGCATCATTTTATTAGGGAAGCTGTTATTGTGTAGAGACAACATGACCTTTGCTATCGAGTGCGCTATTTCTGATTGCAAATGATGTAAATATTTCTCCTTGTTGAAGGTCTACCAGCACTCACGCTAGCTGGATATGCATCTGCTCACGACAGCCCCAAGTGTCCATTTGTGCTGGCTGAACAACCGACAGCCAGCTCAGAATTCAATTATACAGGATGAGGAGGTTTAGTTAAATGCAGGTGAAATGATGCTGAAATCTATCTAGTGCATTAGCAGGGGAGATCTCCAGGAAGCTGCACCTTGTTGATATAGAGTTGCAAGCACCCCCCCGGAGATGTGGGCAATTATAGATGCTCTTTTAGTGCCCTTTGTCCCTGTTCTCTGGCACAGAGCAGTTGTACAGCAACAGTAGGGACTATTTCATCAGAGGCTGGGCAGAATATCTTTATTATATCAATATTGTGATACTGTCTGGGATTTTGGATAAAGTAATATTGTGAAATGGCATCAGTGTTATCTTTTGTGATTTTGAAGGCTGGGTTACAGTAAAGAAAAGCCATTTTCTGCACTAATTAGACTGCATTAGCTGTTGCCTGTACCTGCTTGGTAATCATATCAACATTCCTAACATTTCATTGTGTAAATATTTTGCGAAAGCACCAATAGTTATCCCTACAATATCACTTCAATATCAATATAAAGGTATTTGGTCAGAAATAACCTAATGTTTGATTTTGTACAAATTTCCTGACCCTAATTTAATCATGAATGCACCAATTTACTGACCCTGGACTCAAATTTTTGTTAAGTTTTTAATGGACCTTTTTTTTTTTGCAGATTTCGAATAATGTAGTGGTTCTCAAAACGAAGCCTCAAGAAACTAATGGGAGCTGATAAGATATTGCTAAAACCTTCTATCAAAAAGTATTGAGAATTGTCTCCTAAACACCATGAAGCAGTCAATAGCTCATGAAAAATCTCATATGTTTGCTGGTTGCCATGAAATGTGGATGGTTAAGTCAGTTTTATGCATTTATGGGGTTTAATGGCACATGTTTGATTGACTGGACCTGAGTGCGCACAGATGGTGCTGCAGGGATGACAGGCAGACAGGTTATCTTTGACACTTGACTCTTTCCCGGGACAGAACGGGGAGGCAGCGGCCATGTTGACTGATTGTTTTGGGGAGCTACAATCTGCAAAGAATGTTCGGCCCTTCCTGGAATCAGTGACTGCTCAACCTGCTTTGTTGCAATATCCAGCATGCCAAATGTATTGAATACTAAAAATTTTGTGAATACAAAAATGATTATATCAATAATTACAATTCACTCTTGATGAAATGGTAAACTAAATTTATACCATTGCATATCATAATGACTTTTTATTTTTAAAGAGCCGAATGCAAGATGGCGGAAATCGGCCCCCCACTCAGACAGTGTTGCAGTATTATTGACAGAGGTAACTACAGCGACAATATGATTAAATTTAGAGGACTCTGTTATCCAGTGTATAGTGTTAACCATGTATGGACCATGTGTGGTGCATCAGCGGAAAACCCATAAGTGAACCATCATTGATCTTAAAATTGAATTACCATTCATCCACTGTGACTAAAGCTTGTCGATAAAAAATATTTTAAACCAAATCTACATGTAATAATGACTGCCTACAGAGTTCTTGCACTACTTATATGCGATAATTATTACCTCCGCCCAACGAAGTTGGAGGAAGTTATGTGATCATTACTGTTTGTCTGTTGGTTGATTTGTTGGTTTGTTTGTAAGCAGGATTATGCAAAAAGTTATGGATGGATTTTCCTCAAATTTGGTGGAGTGATTAAGTATTGTTCAAGGAAGAGATGATTCGATTTTGGGAGGTCAAGGTCAAAGGTCAAGGTCAAGGGCATGCAAAAGGTCAAAAACAAATTAAAAACATATTTACGTGAAGACTACAGGACTGCATAAACACAGGGGTTGCCAGCTAATACTGGCAAAAATAACATTGAGTACATTGGCGGAGGTACTTGCGCTCTCTGAGCGCAGCTCTAGTTTTTTTGGTGAACAATTATTTTTATTTTGTATACACAAATGACACAGAAAAAAGACACATAAAACAAAACATCCCACTTTCCCACCCACCACCCTCTCACCCACCCCTAAACAAACCCTGTGCTAAATATCTGGGGGAAATAAAATTACATTGTAAATACACTTTTTATATACCTGCAAATACGCATATAAAACATACATACTAAAATGTACAGATATTAAACATGTACAATGATGTATACTAAAAAAGAATAAAAGAAAAAACATAAATAATAATAATCATAATAATAATAATAATAATAATAATAGCAGTGTCAACAGATGCTAATTAATGCTTTTACTCTATCAAAAGAGTTATTGATAGTGGGGGACTCAATACTTAGAGGAATAGACAGTTTAGTCTGTTCGCGCGACAAGGAGTCTCATACGGTGTGTTGCCTGCCTGGAGCCCAGGTAGGAGACCTCCTGGAACGTGCCGACAAGCTCCTGGCCAGAGCGGGGAGGGATCCAGTTGTCATGGTCCATGTTGGGACTAATGACATAGGTAAGGGTAGGTTTGAGGTTCTGCAAAGCAAATTTGTTGAATTGGCTCAAAAGCTTAGGAGCAGATCCTCCACGGTAGTGTTCTCCGGGATTCTACTGGTACCATGTGCAAGCAGAGGGAAGCAGAATTTTTTCTGGAGGTTTAACACGTGGCTACGAACCTGGTGTAGGAAAGAGGGGTATAGGTTTATGGGGCACTGGAACTACTTCTGGGACAGGGGTGACCTGTTCAAGCCGGATGGGCTACACCTGAACCGGAGGGGTACCTTTGCACTGGGTCAGCGTATGTTGAGGGCAGCAGAGAGTTATTTAAACTAGGGACTTGGGGGGCAGGGAGGTTAGAGAGCGTTACACAGAGGGAAATGCAGACTGCCCTGATGGAAGCTGACAGCGTTACATGCACTATTGATGATATATTTTTAAAGCAAAAAAGCGTGGTGAGGGGCTTTGAGCAGCGGGCACATGGGAAATCGAAGGGGAAGAGCGTTCGTGATAACCTGAAATGTTTTTATCTAAATGCAAGAAGCATTAAAAATAAATTTTGAGAACTTGAGGCCGTTATGATTAGTGAAGGCTATGACATAGTTGGGATTACAGAGACATGGCTTAGTGAAGAGGATGGAGATGAATATAATGTAGAAGGTTATAAGCTCTTTAGGAAGGATAGATGCAATAGGCGAGGAGGGGGTGTAGCACTCTATGTGAACGAAAACATAAATGTGCAGGAAATTCCTGAAATTGAATATTCCTTGCCCTGCGAAGATATCTGGGTCAGGCTCACTGGCAAACACGAGACTGGTTGAAACATAGGTGTATGCTATCGACCACCAGCTTTGGACAGTACAGTCAATGAAATGCTCTTTAAGAGGATTACGCAAGCTTGTAGAGGAGGAGGGACTATTATTATGGGAGACTTAAATTATCCTGGTATTGATTGGGAAATGGTGAAAGGACAGGGTATGGGGGAGGAAGAATTTCTAGATGTCATAAATGATAATTTTTTGGGGCAGTATGTTAATAAACCTACAAGAGAGAAGGCAATTTTAGACTTAGTGCTCAGTAATGACCCAGATAGAATTAGCAATGTTGAGGTACGGGAGCCACTTGGGACAAGTGATCACTCTACTGTTAATTTTGAGGTTTCATGGGAAGTTAAAAAGGTGTCTCCAAAAACAAAAATTTTCAATTTTAGGCAAGCAAACTTTGACAGGATGCGCTCATATCTAAGTGAAATAAAATGGGCGACACTCCTGGACTGTGAGTCTGTAAATGAGAAGTGGGAAAGATTTAAGGGGGTTTTACTTGATTCACAATGCAAATTCATTCCAAAGGTGTCCAAAAGTAAGCTGAAAAAGCAGAATCCTCAGTGGATGACCGCAGCTATCCGTAGGAGTTTGAGGGAAAAGAGGAATCTTTATAAGATGTACATAGAGGATAACAATGAGATTACTAAGGCCGAATACTGTAAAATGCGGGCTGTGGTCAAAAAAGAGCTGAGGAATGCTAGAAGACTGTATGAAAGACAAATTGCAGAGGGGCAAAAACTAACCCTAAGCGCTTCTTTCAGTACTGTAGCAGAAAAAGGAAAGTCAAAGAGCAGGTTAAGTGCATAAAGAATAAAAATGGATCGCTGCTATATGATAACAAGGATATTGCGGACACCTTAAACGGTTACTTTGTTGAGAATTTTACCTTAGAGCGGGTCTTTATTTGGCCAGAAGGCATGTCCAATGCTCAAGATTATTTAGCGGAAATTGAGGTTAGGGATAACATAGTATTACACAAGTTGCATAAACTAAAGGCAGATAAGGCGGCGGGTCCTGATGGCTTGTATCCTAGAGTGCTCAGGGAAGTTAGTGAGATCATCTTTAAGCCGCTATCCGCCATCTTTAGACGGTCTTTAGAAACTGGAGAAATACCAAATGATTGGAAACAGGGCAATATAATACCAATATATAAGAAAGGGGACCGTACTGAGCCAGGAACTTACAGGCCAGTCAGTTTAACTTGCATTGCGTGCAAAATATTGGAATCTATCATAAAAGATGAGCTGGACTTATTTCTTGAACGTAACAATATCTTGAGGGATAGCCAACATGGTTTCCGTAAAGGCAGGTCATGCCTGACAAACCTTCTGGAATTTTTTGAAGAGGCCACCAAGACTTATGACCAGAACAGGGCTTATGACATCATATATTTGGATTTTCAGAAAGCATTTTACACAGTACCGCATAAGAGACTAATTTTTAAAATGAGCTCCATTGGAGTTACAGGAGGTATTCTGAAGTGGATTCAAAACTGGTTGCAGGACAGAACACAAAGGGTGGTGGTCAGTGGTATCTCATCTGAGCTAGGTATGGTGGGGAATGGCGTCCCCCAGGGATCGGTGTTGGGACCCCTGCTGTTCCTCATCTACATTAATGATCTTGATAGGAATATTGAGAGCAGATTAGTGAAATTTGCAGATGATACTAAATTGGGAGGTTTGGCAAATAGTTTAGAGTCCACTTAAGTGATTCAGGATGATTTGGATAGAATCCAGAATTGGGCAGAAATGTGGCAAATGAAATTTAATGTAGCGAAATGTAAAGTAGTACATGTAGGTAATAAAAACATTAAACGGGATTACTTCATGGGAGGTTTTAAACTGGAATGCGCTCCACAAGAGAAAGATCTGGGAGTGATTGTTGACCAAACCCTCACAGGCTCTAGCCATTGTGCCGTAGCAGTTAAAAAAGCCAATCAGATGCTGGGATACATTGCCAAAAGTATTGAGTTCAAATCTAAGGAGGTGATGCTTCTTTTGTACAACACATTAAATCAGACCACATCTAGAGTATTGTGTACAGTTCTGGGGACCATACTTTAAGAAAGACATGGAGGCTTTAGAGAAAGTTCAGAGAAGAGCCACAAAGCTAATTCCGGGTATTAAAGATGAAAGCTATGAGAAAAGGCTGAAGATCCTTAATCTCTTTAGTCTTAGGAAAAGGAGACTAAGAGTTGATCTGATTGAGGTCTTTAAATATGTTAAAGGGATTAACAAAGTGAATTATGTAGGATTCCTTCAACCAAGTGTTGTTAGTAGAACTCGGGGTCACAAATGGAAGCTGACCAAAGGTAAATTTAGCACTGATATTCGGAAATATTTCTTCACCCAAAGAGTAATTTCGGTGTGGAACAGCTTGCCTGACCATATTGTTGAGGCAGAGACCTTGGGAGTTTTCAAGAGCAGGCTTGACTTAAAGCTAGATACCATTGAGTCATCGAGTATCTGAAGTGATATATTCACGATAGTACAAAGAAACTGGCGAGCCTAGTTGGGCTGAATGGCCTGTTCTCGCCATTCATGTTATGTTATGTTAATCTCATTTTCAAAAGCAGCTCTCCACCTCTCCAGAGTCCTTGCATTGGACTTATGTATGCGAGCTGTAGAAAGCTCCATGGAAATAATGTCAAGTGGACTGATAGCCCATAGACATCGACACATTAACTGTGGAGGGCTCCAGCGACAAACCAGCAGCCTTTTAGCTGCTGTAAAAGCAGCGAATATCAGAGTCCTCTGAGATGAAGTCAATTACAGGTTCAAAAAGTCATTCAGAAATATATGCAATAATTATTCAGAAATTTAATTTCATGCAGGGCAAGCAAATAAAAAAATAAACAGATCCTTAATCGTGGCAGAGCCTGGCACACTGTGGCCACTGTAATCTGTGCGATGACCCCTCGATAATCTACGTGTCTCCTGTCAGTTTGTTTTCACCCGGCTGTACGTCTCTCCTGAGATGCTGTAGATCAGAGATAATTTTAATAAGAGACAGTTCCCTGAACGATCTTGCTGTGCTAGTGACTGGAACTGCGACATTTATCCAGGAACTGTCGTATTTCCCGAACTGATAACATGCCAATGTGATTAGGCAGTCAATGAGATATTGGAACATACAAATATTCACTGTTCCAAATACCTGTTTATTACATATCATTTGGTCAGACCAGTGGTATTTACATTTCAAGTGGCTCTTTTCTCTGATTTATTTCCTAATGCAATAATCAACCTTCTTCCACCTCAGCTCAAGCACCGACACACACGAGAGGGCTTGGGATAAGCAGATGTGTTTTTTGAACACGTGAATAAGTGCAAATACATTTTAAGGAAAAGGTTTCTCTGGTTTGTCTCCATAGATGATTGAATCGGTGGGCTCTTTTCTGAAACAAAAGTATTCCTGTATTATCATTAATATACTTTTTTTTTTTTTTACCAGCAGCCAGGTACATAGGTGGATAAGAAAGCGTACACTTACAGTAAACAGATTTAGTCTGTAACAATGAAAAAAAGAGATGTTATGTGTAAAGAAATCCCATAAGGAATGCCACATCTGAGTGACAGAAGGGGTGGAGATGTTTTGTGACACTATAGCCACCATGAGACATCAAGCTTGTTAAAAGCAGGTAGAATGGAGACAGAGTATTGTACACTTATAAAAGTCGGCCAGACTGAGAGAGAACAATGGGCTTTTTTCCACTCGCAGGTGAAATTAAGGCACGGCGCGTAAATAAATGATAAATGGCGAACTCTGACCGATGTAGGGCACCGGGGGCCTAGAGTGCTACCACGGGAAAGAAAGTACAGAGCAAAAATGTCACACACTTTTTAAAAATGGCTGCCGAGATGCAGCAGGCATTCAGGACAGAGGGGACAGCTATTCTGTCTTTAGTGGTGGACTTGCAGGTGGGATTCTGGTGGCCCTCTTTTACTCTTTCAATAGCTTGCCTGCTCTTTCCCTCTTTCAATAGCACTCTCTTTCACTCTTTCAAAACCTCTCTCTCTTTCACATTTTCAAAAGCTCTCTCTGTATCATCTGCCCAGGGAGGAATGGTGGTGGGGGGTGGGTTTAGAGGCATGGACAGGGGCCTCAAGGTGAGCGTTGGGGGGGCAAAACTGTCTAACAGGCACAATGACAACCCCCAGCCCCCCCCTCAGCCCCCCCTATGGCCAGGCTGGCAGCGACAAGGGGTCAGACAGCAAGGGCTCCACACACAATGGCTTGTGTCTGCGAAACAAAAGCCAAAATGTCAGCCAGCCGGAGACAGTTTGCTTGAAACAGCCTGACCCACCCCCCACCCCCCTACGCACACAAACACATACAGTACAAACACACACACACACACACACACACATGCAATGATAGATTAGACTTTGCTTCCTATAGGTCACCCAAGGCTCGACGAATTTATCACAGTGTCAAAAAAAAGCCTTTTTGACAATGCTACCGCATGACACCGGCTGACTACAAATCTTCCGATGAAACATTGCACTGTGCCCTTTCAAATCAGAACTTCCCTGCATGCGTGATCTATGTGTTTGAATCCTTCAAGCTAAATCCTCTTTGATGATAAATTAATGAATCAGTTAATTTCTTAAAGTAGCTGGTGTCAGCTCAGTACCATGAGTAAATACTTGAATCAGTGTGAGCTCTATTGTCACCTCTGCAACATTCATTTTGAACAAGAACAGAAGACATTTCATTATCTTTCCAGGTGAACACTGTCAGTGCCACCAGGATACAGTGGCTACCTTCTGGAGTAGTACCCTCAAAAGGATGCTGACTGCACCCTTTACACTTTCAGATAAGTACTAGCAGTTCACAGCAGCAAACTCCACGAAGGTGGGCAACTGTAGAATGAAAGTGGTGCAAAAATTACACAAAATTTATAACACAAGAACGACTTTAGGTTTTCTGGATTACTTCCAACTTCTCTGTAAGTCTCTGCTCATTCGCATAAAAAGTTTGCTAACATTAGCACGCAAATTTCAGACAACTAAAACACAAAACATTTGTGTCAACAGTTTATTGTCATGTATTGGAAAATGACACTCGTTCAAGTTCTGTGAGTCAATTAGAAAGTATTTTAAAATTATAGATCAATCTTATAGACAGTATGTGAATTATCCTGAAGAATTTGGGGTGCACAATCATGTAGATAGTTGCTGATGTTTCTGATAAATAAGGAATGAATGGGCATCCCATTCCTATTTTTATGGATCATCTATATACGCCTTTGCCAGAGGTCAGAGCGCAAGGCATTTCCAAACAGCAGCATAATTCAAATTCTGTATAAAGCAATTGTTAAGCTTGTCCTCACCAGGAAAATGACTGGATAAGGTTATAAATGCAAGCGCTGAAAATGGCCTATATTAAACTTTTAGAGGCATGACTGCAAAGGAGAAAATCAGAAGATTTCCTTATTTCGCAGAATGTTCCTGTAGGAGAGATGTCACAGAGGGCGATGGGACCACAAAACAGCAGACGTTTCCATGAGAGACAGCTGTTCGATTCTCGTTTCCAACCATGAGTTCAACACATGCCACTGCGAGTTTCAACTGTCTTTAAAAACCCGCTATCACCTTACCCCAACTTAAGCCTTTAGGAAGCAGTAACTTTAACTGAAGCCACATTGTTTTCCTAACTATTTGTTTTGGAAGGCACGGTGCCGTTAAGCCATAAAGTCGTTTTGGTTTGAAAACTTAGTTAAAATAGAATCAATTCAAGTCTGATAAACTGGTGAGGATTGCCCAAAGCACAACTGTGTCATGGTTTGTGAGGTTTGCGTGTTGTTTGGACTTTTCTTTGCGGCTCTTGTCCCGGGACGATATTGAATTCCTGGGCCATCGAATTCTTTACCCAGCTGGTTGATTGAGCTGGGGCGGCGCTTTCCCAGAATCCATATAAGCAGGAAGTCCGGCATGCCTCCTTCACTAGAGTGCCTGTGTTTAGCTTCACACTTTAGCCGAAGATATCTGTAGTCAGGTTTTGTACGACTTTCTATCTTCTAATTATTGGATTTTCTTGTCCCTTTTTCTATCTCGCTTTGCTTCCGTGGTTCGGACTATTATACGTCCTTTGGAAGCGTGAGTACTAGCGTTTGGTCGATATTATTCTCTGTGTTTGTACTGTGTTCATGCTACTCTCTTTCTCTCTGTCGTTGCGCTTGGCCTTCGTATACTACCGGCCATTACAGAACACTTTAGCCGACATGGAGTCGTCAGCAATGACTGCGTTAGAGAAAGTTGTGGCTAACCAACAAGCTGCTCTCTCTGGTTATGGCAAGGGTCTTGTTAGCCTGAACAATCAACAGGCAAAGTTGGCGGAAAGAGTCCGCCTTCAGGCGAATGCCATGGAGAGACAGGAGAACGTTCTGTTAACTCTCAATGAGAGTATTAGTTCCTTGTCCACACAAATCACACAAAATGTTGCACAAGCACAGTCCGTTCATCTTCCCCGAGAGTCAAAGCTTCAGTTACCCCCAAGATATGGAGGCGAGGCAGGAAGATGTAAAGATTTCATTACCCAATGTGAGATATTTTTTAAAGCGCAACCTTCACGGTTCGTGAATGAAGAGTCTCGGGTTTCATTTATTTTATCCCTGTTAACCGACACATCACTCACTTGGGTTGGCCCACTTATTCAATCTAATTCATCGGTAGTGAATACTATGGAAACTCTCGTTAGAGAAATGGTATCGGTGTTTGATCAGGATGTTTGTGGCCAGGACGCGGCTATGCGTTTAATGCATCTAAGGCAGGGCTCTGAGAGTGTCGCAGCATTTTCAATCATATTTCGCTCCTTGGCGACGGAGACAGGCTGGCCAGAAGCGCCTCTTATGACAGTGCTCATTCACGCTTTGGAAGAGGAGGTTAAGGACGCTCTGGCTACATTGGAGCCTTGTTTGTCTCTAGATTCGTTGGTTCGCACTGCGGTGTGAATTGATAATCGCATCCGCGAACGTAACAGTGAGAAATGTACTGCATTGACTCTGGCTGGCAACGGGGCTAATGCTGCTAGCAGCATGCATACAACTCCCATTCCGCCCACTGAAAATTCCACTCCTGGTGAGCCTATGCAGGTTGATGGCTCATATGATTGCCGGGCTTGTAAGCCCGTTTGGAGACGTATAATCTGCTAGAATTGTAACAAACTGGGACATATACGTCCACGTTGCCCTGAGCTTCAGGGAAACGGGAAGTCCCTCTAGCGGTATGGGGAGCGCTAGAGGGACAGACCCAATTTCCCTACCGAACTTTAATCCCTGTAGAATTGACTGTGGGGAGACAGAGAATATTTATTGAAGCTTTTGTGGACTCTGGCGCCGTGGATTGTTTTAATGCGTGCAGAGTGGGCTAGGAGACATTCCATTCCTATCCGCCCTCTTTTACATTCACGCTCTGTAAGATCTTTGGACGGTCCCCCGCTGGGAACTGGATTTATAACCGAAGTTTCTGAATCATTGACTATGTTCATCTCTTTTGGTGGCCATTCTGAGGAGGTCCGGTTTTTTATAATCAGTTCTCCTGTTTCCCCTGTCATTTTAGGACACTCTTGGCTACAGGAACATAGGCCTCATATCATTTGGGGAAGTCAGGATAACCCGATCATCCAGTGGGACACTGATTGTAGGTCCCACTGTTGGGAGAGTTTGGCGTGTCATCCCGGGCATCGACCTATGGGGGAGGCTGACGCCTGGAGTGATTCTGAGGAGTTTGCCTCACACAACCCTCCTAATCCACAGAAAGGGGCGGAGGAGGGGTTGGAGTGGGATCCTCAATTTGACTGGCGGCAGCCAGGGGAGGATTGCTATTCGGAGGATTTCTCTGACTTGGAATCTGACATAGAGAGGGCAGGTTCCGAAAAGGGTTAGAATTTCGGGGCAGCTCTGAACGTCTGCCTCCTAATGTTCCTGATGATTATGCTGATCTCATGGAGGTTTTTAGCAAGCAACGGACCTCGACTTTACCTCCTCATCGCACGTTTGATTGTGAGATCAATCTCCACACGGGTACCACTCCCCCCAGGGGTTCACTATACTCGCTGTCAGGGCCTGAGCGAAAGGCCATGCAAGAATATATTCAGGAGGCTCTGGCTAATGGATTTATTCGACCCTCCACGTCTCCTGCCAGAGCGGGGTTCTTTTTTGCGGGCAAAAAAGATGGCGGCCTGAGACCCTGAATTGATTACAGGGGCTTGAATAATATCACTATTAAAAACCGATACTCACTTCCGTTGATGAACTCTGCGTTTGAATGACTGCAGGAGGCGTCATTTTTTACTAAGCTAGACCTCCGGAATGCTTATAACTTGGTTCGGATCCGTGAGGGGGATGAGTGGAAAATGGCATTTAATACGCATGACGGGTACTATGAATATTTGGTAATTCTGTTTGGATTGGTTAACGCCTCCTCTGTGTTCCAGGCACTCGTTAATGACGTCCTCTGAGAGATGTTGGAGAGATTCATCTTTGTCTATCTAGACGATATTCTGATTTTCTCTTCAACTCTCTCGGAGCATAAACAACACGTCAGACAAGTGCTTGAGGCCCTCCTCAAAGCCAAGCTTTTTGTCAAGGCTGAGAAATGCCTTTTTCATGCCAAGACAGTTTCGTTTCTTGGCTTCATTGTTTCGGAAGGGTCGGTCCGCATGGATCCTGACAAAGTGGCAGTGGTCAGGGATTAGCCTGCCCCTCAAAACGTGAAGGAGGTGCAACTGTTTTTGGGGTTTGCTAATTTTTATAGGAGGTTTATCCGTAATTTTAGCGCGGTAGCTGCCCCCATTATCGCGCTCACTAAAAAGAATACCTCCTTGTCGTTTGCTTGGTCTCCAGCGGCTGAGGCTGCTTTTCAGGACTTAAAGAAACGATTTAGCTCAGAACCTATTCTCTTTTTGCCCGACCCCTCCCTCCCATTCGTTGTTCAGGTGGATGCGTCTGAAGTCGGAGTAGGTGCCATTTTGTCCCAGCGCCCCCTTCGGGACAATAAGTTGCACCTATGCGCCTACTTCTCCCGGTCGTTGTCGGCGGCCGAACAGAATTACAGCATTGGTGACCGGGAGTTGTTAGCTGTCAAGTTGGCGTTAGAAGAGTGGTGCCATTGGTTGGAGGGGGCTGAACATCCGTTTGTGGTTTGGATGGATCATAAAAATCTCCAATACATCCAACAGACTAAACGACGTCATTCTCGGCAGGCGTGGAGGTCGTTGTTTTTCAACCGCTTTAACTTTACATTAACTTATCGCCCAGGGTCTAAAAACATCAAGCCCGATGCTTTGTCGCGGATTTACGACCGCTCCGGTCGCGACCCCATTCCTGAGCCGGTTATCCCGGCAGCTCAGATTGTGGCTCCCATTCAGTGGGACGTTGAGTCTGTTGTGCGGGAGGCGTTTTGAAATGATCCCGGTCCTGGTGGGGAGCCGCCTGGCTGTTTGTTTTTTCCTTTGGCAGTGCGGTCCCAAGTTCTCCAGTGGGGGCACTTTTCCCATCTGGCGGGTCACCCGGGGGTTCATCGGACCAAGCATTTCTTGGCCCGATGTTTTTAGTGGCCCAGCATGATTGAGGACATCCGGGAGTTTGTAGCGGCGTGCTGTATTTGCGCTAAGAACAAGACTTCCCACCTCCACCCTTCTGGTCTGCTGCGGCCGTTGCCCATCCCTAAGCGCCCGTGGAGCCATATCACTCTTGATTTTGTTACGGGGCTGCCTGTTTCGGAAAGCAACACGGTCATCCTGATCGTGGTTGACCGTTTTCTAAGGTCGCCCACTTTATCGCGCTGTTTGCTGCCTTCGGCGCTGAGACTTCCCTTTTGTTGTGGACCATGTTTTCCGGCTGCATGGCCTCCCTCAAGATGTGGTTTCTGCCCGGGGCCCTCAATTTATGGCCAAATTCTGGCGTGCGTTTTGCAACCAGTTGGGGGCCACCGTGAGCCTTTCCTCTGGTTTCCACCCAGAGACTAACGGGCAGACAGAGCGAACTAACTAGTCTTTGGAGAATACTCTTCGATGTTTGGCGGCTGACAACCCATCTTCGTGGAGTCGATTTTTAGCAGGGGCCGAATACTCCCACAATTCACTGGGTAACTCCTCCACAGGCCTTTCCCTGTTTGAGGCTCAGTTGGGTTATCAGTCTCCACTCTTTCCTGAGACTGACAGGGATTCAGAGGTTCCTTCGGTTAATCACTTTGTTCGGCGTTGTCGGTCAGTTTGGGTCAGGGTCCGTTCCTCCTTGTTGTGCTCTGGATGGAAACAAAAGACCGCTGCAGATAGAAGGCGCCGTTCAGCCCAATCTTATCAGGTTGGCCAAAGGGTCTGGCTTTCCACGCGGGACCTGCCCTTGAGAGTGGAGTCACGGAAATTGGCTCCCCGCTTTATTGGTCCTTTTAAGATTGTGTGAAGGATCAATCCTGTCACAGTCCGGTTGAAGCTCCCTAGATCCTTACAGATCCAACCCTCTTTTCATGTCTCCAGGCTCAAACCGGTTAGCACTTGCGTCCTGGCTCCGGTCGACAAACCCCAACTGCCGCCGCGGATGATTGAGGGGGGGCCGGTTTACACTGTGCGTCGTATTTTAGCCAAGAGGCGTGTGGGTCTTAGAGCTCAGTTTTTAGTCCATTGGGAGGGTTATGGTCCTGAGGAGCGGTGCTGGGTCCTTTCTCGGGATATCCTGGATCCTACGCTTATTTCGGAATTCTGTGCGCGGGGCTCTCTGTGAACCTCTGGGGCTGTTCCTTAGACGGGGGGGTCCTGTCATGGTTTGTGAGGTGTGCGTGTTGTTTGGACTTTTCTTTGAGGCTCTCATCCCGGGACGATATCAAATTCCTGGGCCATCGAATTCTTTACCCAGCTGGTTGATTGAGCTGGGGCGGCACTTTCCCAGAATCGATATAAGCAGGAAGTCCGGCACGCGCCTCCTTCGCTAGAGTGTCTGTGTTTAGTCAAGACTATAGCCGAAGATATCTGCAGTCAGGTTTTGTACGACTTTCTATCTTCTAATTATTGGAGTTTCTTGTCCTTTTTCTATCTCGCTTTGCTTCCGTGGTTCGGACTATTATACGCCCTTTGAAGGCCTTGTACTTATGCGTTGGTCTATATTATTCTCTGTGTTTGTACTGTGTTCGCGCTACTCTCTTTCTCTCTGTCGTTGCGCTTGGCCTCCGTAAACTACCGGCCATTACAAACTGTGCCTGTCTCATTCAGTAATCAGTCTCTTGCTAAATACACGTCAACCTCACAGCAAGTGACAGTGATTGCAGAAGAGGTCTTACAGACACCTCGTAAAGCACAGAGAGCAGCTCAGCATCAGTGTCCTCCTGACCTGATCTGATAAATTCAGCTTGAAGAGCTAAGATTTATGTTTAAATCAGAATTCATTTTCAGTTTTCTCAATTCTAAACAACCATATGAAAAAATTGAAAAGTATATGATCCATAAAAATAACAGTAATTGCAAAACCTCTGTATCCTAAAGTCAAAGATTTTGTCCTCCCACATCCAGGCAAACAATAAACTGACCAAGTTGCTTTGGATAAAATGACGTTAATAAATATGTAATACATAGCTGCTATAAATGACAGAGTAGTGTACACATCTATTTCCTCAGCAGCTTTTGCAGTCCCCTGCACCAGTCCACATGACTGTATTTAATGAATATTTATGCGTCTGTATAAGCAGGCTCAGAATTCAATAACTGCGGGCAGTGAAGAGCTTCTGCTATGCCTGGTGCTCCAATGCTGTTGGGATCTTAATTACTGCATTCTGTGCATTAAAAATGCAAAGAGATTGCATTGATAAATGCTTCATGGTTTCATTACCTTGTATATAATGCATGTGGTGCGCATATGTGTTTACATGTGCGTGTGTGTGTATACAGTACATGCATGCTTAAGTAAAACATAGACAGAGGACACATGAATCCCATTTTCCTCCTTGAATCGCTCAGCTCAGGTTTCAACACAAACAGCACATTATCTGCTGGTCTGGAGCAAAAATAGCACAGTGCCACCAGTGAGCATAGCGCCCCAAGTAACCTCAAAGAAAACATCAGTGCGCATTACAAAAAAACTGAAGCAGGGAATTAAAATAGCCAACTGGAAACCATTAAAATCTGTAGTTGCACTGTACTAGAGGCACTGAATGTACTTGAAATAATGCATGAAGAGGTCCCTGCCCCAGAGAAATGTTACTTTTACTTACCTCAACCAGGATGATGCAGACCGATGGAAATATGGTCCATAAAGATGATATCAGACTCTAACTAATCCATAATCCTGTGGTGCGGAAAACGATGAGATAGGATCTCAGCAGATAAACTTTTCTTTACTGACTGGCCAGTATCTCAACTACTCTGAGATTAAATCATGGACAGACACATACATCAGCAAGTCATGGTGAATTGCACATAAGGATTTACTGTCACAAATCTATCCCATTTTTGTTACTTTCAAATCTGCCGTCAATAACAATTTCACAAGTATGAATATGGCAATTTTATATTCCACTGAATAACTTCAACACTTTAAGCCCAGACCTGCACATCACTGACAGTAAGAAAGCATTAACACGATAAAAACTGCCACAGCTAGTTGGCAATGACGGTTCACATTCCAAAGGTGCAAAAATTACTTCTCAATCCTGAATACTTCTCTGAGTAGATGCTGAGGGCTAAAAACAGTTTGGAAATAAGAATTTGTCAAAAAAAAGGTCAAATTTGTAAAAAAAAAAAAAAAATGATGTCAAGCATAAGTGAAATCACATCAGCATGCGTACATATTTCTTTTTTTCATACCAACCTTTGTGAACAATATCGGGTTTGCGTTTGGAATTTAGGTGACATACATTTGTTTCAAACCTGAGCATCTGAATACACTATCTTTTTTCTCCTTTAAATGAAAAGTTAGGTTGCCTGTGGTTTTTTAGGTCAGGTAGAGATTTAGCTTAGTCCATGATATTTAGCATAATGCATGCAATACATGTCAGTGCGCTGAGAGTGGCTCTTATAGCAAGAGAGCTCTCATTTGTACTAATTAGAGTGGACTGTAGGGCGAAGGGCACTTCACCATGAGCTCCAAGCAGCAAGCACAGAGGCAGGTTAAACTTGCTGGGTCTTTTCCGTGAATTTCACATCCCTTCGATTACGCAGAACTCACACTGCAAATAAAAAGCTGTCTCCACAAGATTTATTATACTGCTTTGACACTTCCAAGCTTATTTCTAGAAAAATAAGACTTGGGCAAAAGTTGTGATCAGAGACAAACAGCAGCAAACAAACATTCTCACAATGTTGTTGCAATGTGATGGCAATGTTATAACACAGACAAAACAATGTGATAACATTGCAAGAACATTGTTTGTTACCTGGGCTAACAGCAGAGCAGCGCAGACCTTGTTGGTTGCTGAATGCATTTTATAAACGATTCTCCATAGCTTGGCCTGCAGACAATTTGTAATGGTACAGTGTTATTGCACATGTGTAAGAATGTACATATGTAACAAGACTTGAAAAGCCCTTTAGTGAAAAGGTTGATGGTTCAATAACGATTACAAAAAATTAATAGTTTCCTTTGCCGAGAAAAAAAATTGTTTGACAATTTTGAACACATTTTTGGTGGGTCGTATGATTTGCTTCGCAGCTGAGAATGCTTGTGATAGCTTGACTTACCAAGTTCAGTAGCCCTTCCCATCACTCTGCAGTGCAACTCAAATCCTAATCTGACAGTGTTTTCCAGCAGCCTGTATTGGTCATTATCATGTTTTAACATGTTCGCGCAGATATAGACGCTCGCGGACATGGAGCTGCTCTATTAATGCACACAGTTACACTACTATCAATAGGTGGCACACCTGAAACAGTTTTTGAATATTCACGAGGAGCGGTGCCTGTAAACGATTTAGAATACGGACGAGAAAAAGTCCCATTCCTATCTCCCAGGAATTGTATGAATTAAACTGCTCAGCCAAGCCTGATGTTCAAACTGCCTAATATACTTGCCCATAGCACAGCGGTTCTGAAACTTGGTCCTGGGGACCACTGTGCATGCTGGATTTTATTGCGACCATAAATGCAACCCTGGAATTTTAATCAGTGTAATCTCTCTTCATTACCCATTCAAGCAACATTGTCAAAAACTGCTATGTTTGCTTTGAACAATAAAAGTTCCATGTTCACGTCATGCTATATGGGAAACAGTTGAATAAAAAGAAAAATTAAAATAAAAATGTACCAATTTTCAAAATGTAATATTCACTAGGCTCTTAATTTGAATAATTGATACATTGTCACTAAATCTATACAGATATTAGATAATGAAGAGTTTGACGGCAAAGCAAGGAACAATGAATCAAGCCTGTTTTGTGTTAATATTGTGCGAAGAAATTTTATGAACTTCAAGCCTGTGAGAAACAACCTTCAGGAGCTCAGTAATTAATCTTGGAATTACTTGGATCTGTCAATATGTTAAACATTGTGCAATTACTTGCAATACAGCATTATAACCTCAATATGCACATGGAGCTTTCATTCTCCATGGCAGGCACTGCTATTTTTTGCATAATGTGAAGTCAGAGGGGAAATAAATTAAATGCAACTAATTAAGACAAATTATCAGCTAAATAAAATTCTGGGACCGCAGTGAAAATGATGAAAGCCCGCCGACACAGTGGTACCCCAGGACTGAGTTTGAAAACCACTGCCATAATATCTATCCAGCAGTTAATAAAAAAATGATCTCTAGCAACAGAAAAAAAATAATCGTCCTTTGTTGCAACCACTTCAGCTAGAATTGGCCAAAGGTATCTTAGTTAAGTTGTGGGGGGGAAAAAAAGTTTTCTGAAGGAAAAATTCAACATGGTATTGCAACTACAGTATATCATTCTATTATTAATTATAGTCATCACATATTAAACAGGCGTGATTCCCTACCATTTATTTATGCATAGATTCATCCCTCAAGAAATTCAGTAGTTCCTTGCATCCTCATGTGATCTCTCACTGAAATCCAGTCACCCTAAAGCTTGCTCAAGCTTATCTGTATAAAACTCAGTTGTAGATCATGCCCACATGAAACTTTCCCAGTAATAATCTATTGATTGACTCATTTTTTTAATCCAATTCCAGACAGTATAAACTTTCCACAGCAATTGAAAGACTTTGATCAGACCCTCAGAAAAATATTTAAATTCTTGCATTACAGCAAGTAAGGTTGTATTCTCTCAACTGTGCGCAGCTGAATGACGTGAGTACATAGAAAAAACAACTTCCAAAACCAACCCAGAAGTGTTCAGGTTACATTTACAAGATGAAAATATGATAACGAGATGGACAACAGGAGTTATTTCGAATGGAACAGTACTGGAGGATTCCTCGTGCCGGATAGCTCTGTTTCTCTGAAGGAGGAATTCAATGATGGAGGGTGTTTCTTGTAGGTACAATGGAGCACATATCGCTTATGGCTGGCTAGCTAGTAGCTGTTTTTTATTTTCAGTTCACCATAGCTATAATTATCACAGAGCTTGTTTGCCACATTGTTTATTATAAGTAACCGTTAGCCTTTGCTAATAATACTGTATGTGGTGGCATTATGCTCAATGTGCCAATCTGTTTTAAAATTCTGAAATAGTTGGGACAAAGTGTAAATTGTGAATAAAATCAAAATGCAATGACTTTCAGATCACATGAGCCAATATGTTATTCGCAATAGAACATAGATAACATTTCAAATGTTGAAACTGAGACATTTTACATTTTTATCCACAAAATGAGCTTATTTCTAATTTTCTGGCTGCAACAGGTCTCAAAAAAGTTGGGACACAGGCAAAAAAGGGCTGAAAAAAGCAATTAATATATAAGATAATCAGCTGAAAGAACATTTAGCAAGTAATTAAGTTAACTGGCATCAGGTGTGTAACATGATTGGCTATAAAAGGGATGTCTTCGAGAGGCTGAGTCTTTCAGAAGTAAAGATGGCCAGAGGCTGTCCAACCTGTGAAGGCTTGCGTAAAAAAATTGTGGAATACTTTAAAAAACAATGTTCCTCAACGTCAAATTGCAAAGGTTTTGAAGGTCCCATCATTGACAGTGCATAACATCATCAAAAGATTCAGTGAAACTGGAAAAATCTCTGTGCGTAAGGGACAAAGCCGAAGTCCATTACTGGATGCCCATGATCTTTGGGCCCTCAGACGCCACTGCACCACTCACTGGCATGATTCTGTCATTGACATTACTAAATGGGCCCAGGAATACTTAAAGAAACCACTGTCTGTAAACACAGTCCGCCGTGCCATCCATAGATGCCACCTAAAACTCTATCATGCAAAAAGGAAGCCATTGTTGAGCATGATCCAGAAGCGCCGCTGTGTTCTGTGGGCCAAGGCTCATTTAAAATGGACTGTAGCAAAGTGGCAAAGTGTCCTGTGGTTAGACAATCCAAATTTGACATTCTTTTTGGAAATCATAGGCGTCGTGCCCCCAGTGCTAACGAGGAGAAAGACCACCCCTCCTGTTATCAGCGTTCAGTTCAAAAGCCAGCATCTCTGATGGTACGGGGATGCATTAGTGCATATGGTGTGGGACACTTGCATGCTTAAAAAGCACCATGAATGCTGAAAGGTATATAAAGGTTTTAGAGCAACATATGCTCCCCTCCAGACGACATCTATTCCAGGGAAGGCCTTGTGTATTTCAGCAGGACAATGCAAAACCACATACTGCAGCTATTACAACAGCATGGCTTCATAGTAGAAGAGTCCCTGTGCTGAACTGGCTTGCCTGCAGTCCTGATCTTTCACCGATTGAGAACATTTGGCGCATAATTAAACGAAAAGTCCATCAAAGGAGACCCAAAACTCTCCAGCAGCTGGAAGCCTGTATTAAACAAGAGTGCGGTCAAATGGCTAAACTCAAGAAACTTGTTTCCTCAATGCCCAGATGCCTCCACTGTGTGTTAAAAAGAAGAGGGGATGCTACACCATGGTAAACAGGCCCCTGTCCCAACTTTTTTGAGACCTGTAGCAGCCATCAAATTTGAAATGAGCTCATTTTGTGGATAAAATAGTAAAATTTCTCAGTTTCAACATTTGCTATGTTATCTCTGTTCTATTGTGAATAAAATACTGGCTGGTGTGATTTGAAAGTCATTGCTTTTTGATTTTATTCACAATTTACACTTTGTCCCAACTATTTCGGAATTGAGGTTGAAGAATTTAGAACGTATTCAAGGAAATTGTAAGCCTAGGTCTTTGTTTGTTTCAAATAAGAACAGCTCAAAGACTTTGGTAAATCCCCTGCTACGTTCATTGCACTGATTCTGTTCAATCAAGAGTAGCAATTTTTCCTGCTTTTACCTGATAGTGGAATATCTATTTTGTTAAAATGAGGTATATTTCAGATACAACTGTGTTACTGAGTAATACTTGCTTCTTATAGGATATGAAAAGCGTTTATACAAGCTTGCGTTTGGCTTTGATGATCGAAATTGTAAATAGCAAGCTTTCTGTTGCAGGGTGAAGACTGATTTAATGTTTTAATTGGTTCTCTGTCAAATATCAGCTGCTTATCACTCCATTACTAAGGCACTTACATCTCAGAGATTCTATTCCGTGTAAAGCAATCACTCTTTCGTGGCTTGCATCCAATCAACTTTCGTCGCTCCACACATTTAAGTCTTTTTTATTTTAAGTGTGTTTTTTTCCACAAGCAGTTTGCTAAGTTAATGTATCTCCAAACTCACTTCAAGGAAAAACAAAACAAAGCATAACAGACAGTAATTTGACTGAAATGGTTCATTTCACCATGAACGAGGCTCAGAGAGAACCCAAGCTGGAGGTTAGACAGCACCACAGAGAGTAGTGCTCATTAGATGAGCACAAACAAGGAGTTTTGTTCCACAATGAGATTTCAACCATTTTAAATAAAGGGATACCTACTGTGCCAGAAACTATTGCTCAAATAAAACAGAACTCTTTTTGGCCCTTTTGGAGAATGCATTTTTTATCTTTAAACTGCCCTTTACTTGCTAAATAGACATAATTGACTACTGAAGTCCTTTTTATTGTGGAGATATCAAGTAATGGTGTTGTCTGTTGCATTGAGGCCTCACAGTTAGTGAGATAAAATTAGGCTTTTCTGCGTGGAGTTTGCTCTTCTTTTTCCTTGTGTTGACATGAGCTTTCTCTGGTTTCCTCGCTCAGTCCAAAGACAAGAATGTAAGACTCAAGGCCGTTTCACACCAAAGACGAAACAGAAGAATGAAACAAGAATGTACCCATAAAAAATTCAAACCCATTTATCTCTATAAGCCTATCCACTCCAAATCTGAAATTTTCCTATTTTGCCGTAAATGTGAAAGGGCCTTAAATTGGTGGCGAATAGTCCAGACCATGTTCCTCCCTCTTGCCCGCTGCATGCTGGGAAAGACTCTAACCCCGTTCCCCCCCCAATTTAACCAAGAATAAGCTGGTTGGATAGTGGATTGATGGATACTGCAGGAGAGCTCCATCTCAAAAAAAAAAAGGATAAAAACTCCTAAAATGTTGTTGGCACTTGTGGGTGGAGGACATAAAATTGCTGCCGACATCAGCTGGCACTGAGGGTCAGCCCATCAGGTTGGGCTCGAGGATCATTGCTGTGAGAATATTACCTTTCCCCCAGGACTCGGAACCTTTACAAAAGCTGAGAAGACTCAACTTTGACGAGGCAGATCTGCATGCATAAAATTTCATCAGCCACAGTAAGAGGTCATAAATCTCTCCATATGTATGTGAACATTGTCAAACTAGAGTGCACAGATTGTCGGCTTCAATGCATGGTATGTCAATTCATATGAAGTGAATATGTGGACCTAGTGACCCTTTTGCTTTCGTACCTTGCTGCACACATACACATTTTGTGGAAAAGGTATCGTTGTACTCTCAAATGGTACAAATGGTAGTAACTGGGGTAATGCTTAATAGGTATGTAAAATTGCGCCCTTCACCAGCAGTGCAAAATTAATCAGTACCTTTTTTGGCTCGTAAAGGTAGTTAGTAGTATAATAAGAGCAAAACGGTACTTTCAGTGCACACTTGGGAAATTTGTTTCTCAAAAATGACAGGCAGTGAAAGAGTCTATTATGGAAGTTCATTAAGCTCATGATTTGGACATTATGAATATTTCTACTGACAAGCCATGTGCACCGCTATGCAAGAAGCCCACAAGCTGAGGACCGACCCTCTCCTCACACGGGTCAGCTTTGAGAGACTTTGGATTGATGCAGACCAGAGTAAGCTACTGGAGGCTGTTACAAAGACTATAGTGTCAATGACAGTGTAAAATCCAAATACCTCAGAACTCTAAGCAGGAGCGACTGTACAGCCATCTAATGTCACTTGAAACATGAAATATAGAGAATAAATTGTGCATAATAGCCTGGCTTCTATCTATGCTCACCTACTGTACTTCCGATCTGTAAACCTGCCCCTGGACAGAACCCAACTGCACACAGATCCCTCCCTCCCTCCAAATCTCTGATCCCCAACAGCTTGCAGGCAACACAGAAGCCACTGAGATTGTATTAGTTTTATCCTCCCGCTCAACTAATTTCATTTGTCTCTGCCACAATCCTTTTAGTGGCGATATTGAATTTGTGTGACAGGCAGGCAACGGGGGTGACCGTGGCGCAAAGACGCATCATAATTCACTCCGAGGAGCATACGCGTGTGGAATGAGGAAGTGGATCTGTGGCCCTGACTGTCGACAGGAGGGTGGCAACAGTCCGTGATGGAGCAACATTTTGAGATGCATTTTGCAACAATGATTTGCTACGTGTGCAAGAATTCTTCGGCTGCTGTGCCATGGCTGCATTCCCCTCAGAGCTGCTGTGCATATACAGTAGTCTGCAGTGATAATTATGCACCATCTAAAAGGAGTCCTAATATATTATTTCTCCATAATTTTTTTGGCGAAAGTGTGTTGAAAAATACTAATGTAGGCAATGAGAACAAAAAAAAAAATCATTCCCACAAGTATACTGAGGCAAAAATATGGGTGATAAACAAAAATACCAGTACTGAAAACAATTTTTGTAACAATTGATTGGTGTCGCAAATTTTATTTTTTGACTCTTGCATAGCCTGAATGTGTGTTTGAAGGCTAATTTCATGACTATTGACGCAAAAAAATTTAAGAGCCATTCCTCGAGAGATTGACATTTGGTGCGCAGTTGACCCCCGGGAATTGAATGAAACTCGGCACATAGGTAGATAAGAGTGTCTCACAGGAAAAGCCGAATTTTTAGGTCTGTATTTCACTGTTGCTGCCGATAGCGCCATCTGGAATCCACTTAAGTGGCTCAGTTTGCTGTTGACATCACATTTTACATCAACTATCATGACTTAAGGGTACACAGTACCAAATATGTTATACTTTTATCATGACCTGTAAAACTTCAAGTCCGGTTAGACTTTAGCACCACATCAGGGCCAAGCTGGGTTACTACGCTATCGAGCCAGCTTTATTTGAGAAATAACAATAAAAATTGAAAATGGTAATGGGAATAAAATAATACCCCAGACATATACCAAACTAGAATGCTTTATTATGTGTTTACTCACTACAAAACTATCATTTTCAGTTAATATTCCCTTGGTATCTTGCTGGGTTCGTGCAATAGACGGCCAGAAAGATGGTTGAAATTCATTCTTGGTTCATGTTTGCGGTATGTTTTCTTTGTAACCCAGATTTGTACTGTGAGGGTAAATGCTGTTTGCTGTGCTTTTGGAGCTCTATTTTCAGGAATACCAAGTATTTCTTTGGTAGTATCTACACTTTCAAGCTAGACGGAGCCAATGTTGGTGGAAAACTCAAAATGGACCATTTCATGGCAGATAGTGCCCATGTTTAGGTGGCATTATTTTGTTTACCCAGCAAGACGGAGATCTGAAATTCTCTGAATACATAGTCCCTTTGGGGTACATTTCAGCATTAGTAAAATCTCAATGGTAGTATTTTCAGTGTAGATGATTTTAAACATCAAAAGTCGGAAAAATTTGCCTCCAGGGGGCGCTGTATGCTGGATGCAAGTACTGCTCATCCCCAGCGAAGTACCAAAGAAATTCTTTTTGAATTGTGATGCACACAGCTAGTTTTCTCTGACAATGAAAAGTTTAGCTTGGTACTATTCTGGGGCACGTTTCCCAAAAGCGTCATTGCTAACTTACATAGTTTATCCATTCACAGTCACAGTCAATGGGTCCAACTATGTAAGTTAGCATCTGTGATTTTGGTAAACGCATCCCTGGGTGGAGAGCTATCTGACCAAAAGTGGTGCTCTAAAGACCTAATATTTTACCTACCTAACATTCCATATTCCCAGACATATACCAAAGTTCTGTCTTTTCACATATATAAAGCATGTGCACAGTTAAACATAAAATTTGTAAACTCTTTGGTATAAAGCTGGGTTGGTTGTATATTGGAAAAGAATATTGGTGGTGATTGTAGCATTGTGTCAACATGCAAGACTTTTACCAGTAGTCAGTACAGCGTACAGTTTTGTAGTGTTGGAGAGTTTCAGAAAATAACAAATTCTCTGCATTTTTGCACTACTATTAGAATCAGAAAGCAGGCTTCAGTGTTATTTCTAGGATTTCCCTATGGTATGGTGCTTGGGTATGAAAAAGGGCACAGCAGTCGCATCTAGCGAGTGGTTATCCTGATAAGGGGCACAGAAATCCTAGCAAGCAAGCAGCTCCCTGCCAAGAAAACGGCAGTTCATTTGTAGTGGTAACTGGCATGCCTTCATTTCTAACACCAGCCCATGATGTCTAGCCTATGGGATGCCCGCTGGGTGGGGGGGTTTCTTTTACAGACTTCCCATTTCCGTGCGTACCAAGCCATGGGTGTTGACGCAACTATTGTGCCATATAGGCTGCAGCCCGCTATTTAATTCAGAGACAGACAAGTTCACTATCAATGGCCTGTAAGCAGCCCTGTAGAGACCCAGGATGCAGTGTAGTAGGGCTTGCCTTGGGCTTGACTGGCTCCGTGGGTAACATCAACCCGGATCTAATGAAGAAGGCCATGGATGGCTGCTCAAGGCCAAGGCCAAGGAGCACCTCTGGTGCGCACCACCAGGTGCCGCCAACTCACAATCCAATTCCAAAAACAGACTGATGGATAGAGCTAGTGACACGCTGTGTTCACGTAATTTTGCTTTGGATAACTTGAAAAGTAAAAAACAGTTTTAACTTTTGTACTATACATTCTGTCTTCACGTACACGGTTGTGTGACGAAGATTTTTTTTCAGAGTTCAAATTATGGACTGTTATTTTATGTAAGTGTACCTATACTGTTGACGCATGTCTGCATACGTATTTACAGTGGTACGCCTTTTACATTAGTTCTTTTTTGGCATTTAAAAATTTTGGACTGGTCATGTTTTATAATGTGCAGTACGTTTCTGACTGCGCTGTACCCGTACTTGGTAATAACCCATGTATTGTGTGTTTGTAATGCTCACAGTCACCACCAGTTTACAACCAAACAAGCTTTATAATAAAGGAATTACAAATTTTATGAATAACTGTGTATGTGCTTTATATATTTCAAAAGACAGAACTTTGGTATATGTCTGGGAATATGGAATATTAGGTCGGTAGAACATTAGCTCTTTAGAGCGCCACCTTTAGTCAGAAAGCTATGTACCCAGCATAGTACCAAACCAAGCTCTTCACTTTCTGAGAAAACTAGCTGTGTGTATCACAATTCAAAAAAATTTCTTTGGTACATTGCTGGGGATGGCCAGCACTTGCATCCAGCCAACAGTGCCCCCTGGAGCCGAATTTTTCCGAGTTTCGATGTTTAAAATCATCTTCACTGAAAATACTACCATTGAGATTTTACTAATGCTGTAATGTACCCCAAATGGACTATGTATCCAGAGAATTTCAGATCTCCGTCTTGCTGAGTAAACAAAATAATGCCACCTAAACATAGGCACAATCTGCTATGAAATGGTCCATTTTGAGTTTTCCTCCAACTTTGGCTCCGTCTAGCTTGAAAGTGTAGATACTACCAAAGAAATTCTTAATATTCCTGAAAACAGAGCTCCAAAAGCACAACAAACAGCATTTATCACCGTGGAACATATCTGGGTTACTGAGAAAATATACCGCAAACATGCACCAAAATCAATTTTGACCATCTTTCCAGCCATCCATTGCAGGAACCCAGCAAGATACCAAGGGAATATTAACTGAAAATGATAGATTTGTAGTGAGTAAACACATAATAAAGCATTCTAGTTTGGTATATGTCTGGGATATCATTTTATTCCTATTCCCATTTTCAATTTTTACTGTGATTTCTCAAATAATTCTGGCTCAATAACATAGTTACCCAGCTTGGCACTGATGTAGTGCTAATGTCTATCCAGACTTGAAGTGTGACAGGTCATGATAAAAGTATAACACATCCGGTACTGTGTACCCTTAAGTCATAATAATTGATGGAAAATGTGGTGTCAAAAGCAAAACTGAGCCACTTTAGTGGCTTTCCGGTGGCGCCACTGGCAGATTTCTTGAGATACAAACCTAAAAATTTGGCTTCTTCTGTGAGACTACCATATCTACCTATCTGCCAAGTTTCATTCAATTCCAGGGGGGTCAACTCCTCAACTTCTTCAAAAAGTGCCATTTTCTCATGGAATGGCTCTTAAGCTGGTTTGAGGCAAAATTATTCTGCAAAATTACCTCTGATGGTCAGCTGTTCCAGTATATAAGGTGACATGAACTTTGAGCAGTGTCACAGTGTTAAACACGATGGCACAACAGAAGGAACTCTCTGAGATTGTTCGTACTTGCATTGTGGCCTTACTTCATGCTGAAGACATTAAGTGCTGCCTGGGCACTGTAAGAAACACCATCAAGCATTTCAAAGAACCCGGTTCGCTGAAAACCAGTGGCAAATATTATTCCTAATATTCTTCAAAGCTGGACCAGTCCACCTTCTCAGCTGGATTGTCAGGGGAGCCCGAGTGGTGGGAGTCCATGTTGACCAATGCCTCTTCAGCAGGATCGTCAGAGGAGCCCAAGTGGTTGGAGTCTGTGTCGACCGATAGTTCATCAGCAGGAGAACCCCCCACAGGGAGATCAGGCAGGGAAGAGGTGCGGGCCAGTGGGCGGGGATTCCTTGAGGGCACAGTGGCGCCGGAGGGCTGGTCAGGATGGCGACGGTGGAAGTCGATGATGAGGTCCGGGTCGAGGATGTGGCGAGCTGGAACCCAAGACCTCTCCTCAGGACCATAGCCCTCCCAGTCCACTAAATACTGGAGTCCCCTCTCAGGACAAGGGGACCGGACCAGGCACCGCACAGAGTAAGCTGGACCCCCGTCGATAAGACGAGGACGAGGAGGAGGTGGAACAGCCCGCGACAGAGGACTCTCATGGACCAGCTTAACCTTGGACACATGGAAGGTGGGATGGACACGCATGGAGCGAGGAAGCTTGAGTCTCACCGCCGTCGGACTGATGACCCTCTGAATGGGGAATGAGCCGACGAACCTGGGTGCTAGCTTCTTAGACTCCACCTAGAGAGGCAGATCTCGGGTGGAGAGCCACACCTTCTGGCCAACCTGGTAGACTGGGGCAGGAGAACGCCGCCGGTTGGCCGAGGCGGTGTAGCGCCCAACGGCGTGCTGGAAGGCAGGGCAAGCCTGGGTCCAGGTTCGGCGACAGCGGAAAACGAGGGCTAGGGCTGATGGGCAGGAGACCTCTCTCTCCAAGGTCAGAAAAAGCGGAGGCTGATAGCTATATATGCACTGGAACAAAGAGAGGCCTGTGGCGGAGCTGGTGAGGGAATTGTGGGCGTACTCCACCCACAGGAGCTACTTGGACCGGGAAGGTGGGTTCTGGGACACCATGCAGCAGACGGCAGTCTCCATCTCCTGGTTCATCTGCTTCGTCTGCCCATTTGACTGGGGGTGGAATCCAGAAGAGAGACTGGCGGTGGCTCCCATTAGGCTACAGAACTCCTTCCAGAAACCTGAGAAGAACTGAGGACCCTGGTCGGACACCACATCCACGGGGAGGTCATGCAGACATAAGACGTGTAGCAGGACCAGTTGCGCAGACTCCTTAGCTTACGGCAGCTTGAGCAGAGGGAAGAAGTGAGCCATCTTGCTAAAGTGGTTGACCACCGTGAGGATGACTGAGTTACCGTCAGAGGGTGGAAGTCCACAAAGTCCAAGGAGATGTGGGACCAAGGTTGATGTGGAACAGGGAGGGGTTGGAGGAGTCCAGCAGGAGCCTGATGGGAAGCCTTGTGCTGGTTGCAGATGGGGCCAGGGTTTCCACGGGGTCTTAAAAAGTCTTAAAATGTCTAAAATTCAGAACTTTAAATTTAAGGCCTTAAAAAGTCTTAAAAACGCCCAGATTTTCATCCAAGGTCTTAAATGTAATACAGTCAAGTCTTAAATTTTTAGTTGCGTTCATTCCCGAGAAGCGTTGGCCGCAGAAAATACTTTGAGTAAAACGCTGTAATCTGAAGTTGCTGTGTTCTCTGCCTTTTTGGGGGGCTCACCTCGGATAGCTACCGGTGTTGGTACGCGGTGATTAAACTACAAATCCCGTGATAACTGCAGGAAACGGCCCTGTTTGCCCACTACCTGCCTGCGAAATACGTCCTTGTATCTACTGCCTCGGCTGCTTGTCATGGAAAACATTGGAAAGTGTATTCACCAATACTTAACTTGATAACGGCGATTTTCGCAGTTGGCTGCAAGCGGTCCCCAGCAATCAATATGAAGCTCGCTGCAAACTATGCAGAAAGACCATCCAGTTAGGGACCTTGGGTGTGAAGGCGCTCGAGTCTAACGCTAAGACAGAGAAACACCAGCTTGCTAGGAAAAGCCTTCAGCGGGCTCAAGCCATCACCCAGTTTTGTTCCCCATCTCTGCCGTCTTCGTCGTCATCAATGCCCAGTCCCTCCGGACTCCAGTGTAATATCGCTGCCGCTTCGGCTAACGACCTTCGGGGTACATTCGGATTCTGAGAAACATCAAAATCAGAGGTGCTTTGGATTTTTCACTCAATTACACAACATCTGTACTATAACAATAGTAGTGATATTTGCAGCCTCTTCCAGGCAGTGTTCCCTGACTCGAATATCGCGAAAACTTTTGCGTGTGGACTGAACAATATTGCTTTTATAGCGAGATTTGGCTTGGCAGACTTCAGAGAGAGCTGATACGCACCCTTACCGATGTTCTGACAATTTGTGCTGCCTTGTCAAAATGTGCTACCGTTAAGCAAAGCGATCGTAAAGGCTTTGTTTTCCCCTAAATATTGCAATATGAATCAGTCTACAGAAGTAACTTTGCTGTTTGTTTGCTTGTTATAACATAAGCAGGTCTTCAAATGTGTTGGACAAGTTTGTTTAAAAAGATGTATGCCACACGCCATTATCATCAAATTTCTGTATTTTCAGGAAAACCCAGCGTGTGCATATATATATATGTATATATATATATATACTATTCAAAAAAAGTAGGGGATATTGGATTTATAAGTACCATGAAATGCAGATCATGAGGTCAGGAAGGAAACAAATGACATAAAAACATTAAGGAAACATTTGTCAATTTCTTCGAAACCCTGTGTACAGTCAGTAAAGGACAGATTCTCCAGAATAAGGGTCGACACAAACACAGGGTCACACAGCAAATTTACCACCATTGTGAAACAGATTCATGAGCGGGTAAAACCCCCTCGGTTGGCTAGACAAGCTCGAATTCGGCGTGGCATACTCCTAACGAGACGTCCCAGGTCATTTTGGGGAACGTTATTCCATTCCTGTTGCAATGCTGCAGCAAGTTCTTGGACATTGGCAGGAGGTTGTTGACGTTGGCGTAGCCGCTGTCCAAGCATGTCCCAGACATGCTCGATGGGGGGAAAGGTCCGGACTGAGTGCTGGCCATGGTAATGTGGTGATATTCTGCTGCTGGAGGTAATCTGTAACGATCCTGGCCCTATGACATCTGGCATTGTCATCTTGGAAAATTAAACGGCGGCCATAACGACGTGCAAACGGCACAACATGGGGTGCCAAGATGTTGTCCCGTAGTACTGCCCTGTGACACGTCCAGCAACAACATGCAAGTCTGTTCTGCCGGCAGCAGTGATGCCTCCCCACACCATTACAGATCCACCCCCATACGGATCATGTCTAATGACGTTAACGTCATGGAAACGTTCGTTCGTCGGGCGCCAAACCCTCCTGCGTCTGTCAAGGAAGTCCACAGTGAACCTCGACTCATCTGAGAACATTACGTTGTTCCATCGGCGATTATCCCAGCGTTGATGATGACGACACCATTGAGTCTGGCCCTAATGTGACGATCCCTCAAACAGGGAATGACACGAGGACGCCGGGCGTGTAAGTGAAATCTGTGCAGACGATTCCTGATGGTCTGGCCACTCACTACCAAGCCAGTATCCCTTTGAAGTTGAGACCTTATCTGATTTGCTGTTACCATACGATTTCTCAAGACAATAGTGCGGATGAATCTGTCCTGAGCCTGAGTTGTTGCCCTTGGTCGACCGGATCGTGGTCTATCCTGAACAGACCCTGTAGCACGATGTCTGGACCATAATCTGCTGATGACAGACTGGGAAACATTCATTGCCCTTGCCACAACGACCTGTCTTGTGCCAACCTGTAGCATGCCAAGGGCACGTAACCTCTCCTCCTGTGTTAGACGGTGCATGGTCTCTGTTTAATTAACGACTTCAACCACTGATAATCTGATGCTTTCTCTTCAAAATCTTCCTTTACAGTGGCTCTAACCTTCCAATTCAGAGTCATGCAAATTTGTGGCACAACCCTCTTGATCATCAATAGCATCCCGTGCAGATTGTGAGAGTGTCATTGATGTGTTTGGGTGATGAATTTCTTTGGAAATGCTTCCTCAGTAAGGAACTATACAACATGGTTTCGTATCCCTTTGTATATGAGAAAATTTTGATCTCAAAATAAAATATCCCCTACTTTTTTTGAATAGTATATATATAGAAGCTTACAAGTCGAAAGGCGCACTGAAAAAAAAAAAAATTTTTATGATTTTTTTGAAGATACAAGATGTGAGCGAAGAATCGGAGCTCAAGATCTTCGGTTTGCGCAAGCGCAGAACCGCGAGGTAGCATATTTTGACAGGTAGCAAAAATTGACAGAACGCCTGGCTGTATGAGTTAATGTTCGATGAAAGCCTCAATTTAACTGCCAAATCCAAACAGCTGGACTTCCATGTTCGGTTCTGGAGCAATGGAGAGGTGCAATTGAGGTACATGGGTTCTCAGTTCATGGGCCACGGAACAGCACAGGACCTACTGAAACATATCGAAGTTAAGTGATAGTTACATTATTTAGGGGCCGCGGTCTTTCATTTATCAATTTGTAGACCATTCTGTATCAGTAGGCTACAAATACTTTTCAAAACCATGTACTGTCCATGGCATTGAGGAAACTGGGAAGTTTCAATGCATGCCAAATCCCATCTAGAGGAAAGGGGATTTTCTGTCCACAAGGAGCGGAGGTGTATGGTAACGAAGTACATGTACTTTGTTACAGTACTTGAGTAGTTTTTTTTTTTTTTTTTTGAGGATTTGTGCTTTACTTGAGTTTTTTTTTTTTTTTTTTACCGGGACTTTTACTTCCACTGTACTACATTTAAAACATAAAGAATACTTTTACTTCGTTACTTTGACACTGGCCACTTCCTTACTCGTTACAAATTAAAATATGAATGCAATTAATAATTTAAGGATTATCTGGATTTAGCGTGTTGTGCAGATGTGTCCGCTTGCGGACATGGAGCTGCAAATTTATGCACGCAGTTACAATATTCTATCACTAGATGGCATTCTCGGATCAGTTATTGAATACTCACGAGCAAGCTGCGGTGTAGAATATGGACAAGTTCACTTCAATCCCTGTTTTTCAGGAGTTGCCTGAATTTGACTCCTCAGCTAAGCCTGATGTACAAACTGCTCAATGTACTTGCCACTAGTATCTATCCAGCAGTCCAAAAAAAATTATCTCCTGCTACAGAAACAATCATTGTCTTCTGTGGTGCAGCCTAGTCAAAATACCTACTCTTTCTGGATCAGGAGCGCACCAGGAAAGAGAAGGAATCCCAGAGCCAGAAAAGCAAGCTGGCTGAGCAGTCTCTGGAGGACTTTAAGAAAAGGAAGACAAGCTTGGAAGAGGTGTCCGCCTGTCTTGCCAGGGAGGCAGATGCACTTGTAGAAGAAGCCGAGGGCAAGGCTGGCTCCAAGATGGCTCAGCTCCTCTCTAAGTGAAATGCCCTGAGAAGGGCGTACAAAGAAAAACTTGCCCAACTCAAAACCCTTGAAACTGAGATTCGTGCTAAAGGGGACAAACTCAGACATATGTAGGGTGAGGTTGCTTGTAGACATATAGTAGTGTTGTGTTGGGAAGGTTACTTTGGTTGAGAAAGTAACAATCAAAATAGTTATCGGTTTTGATACTGAATTAATTCAATCTTTTTCTATAACTAAATTAATAAAAATAAAATGTTGTTTTGAGAGTTTCTGGGATCATTCGAATGTTTCTGATAATGCGTCGTGTTGGTCTTTAATTTCACTCATAATGGTCTTAAAAGGTCTTAAAAAGGTCTAAAATTTAACTTACTGAAACCTGCAGGAACCCTGGATGGGGCACGCCTTAACGAAGTTGCGGGTGTCTTCCTCCAGGGTGGGCCACCAAAAGCGTTGGAGGAGGACGTCTCAGGTTCACTGGGAACCAGGATGGCAGGTGAGCTTGGAAGCGTGGATGCACTGCAGAACCTCTTCGTGAAGATGGTGGCACCCTGAAGTAAATTGAAGGCAGAAGAGATGAGTGGCAGGGGATAGCGATTCTTGACTGTGATTTCTTTCAAGCCCCGATAATCAATGCAGGGTCGCAAGATCTTATCCTTCCTCTTTACAAAGAAGAAGCCCGCCCCAGCAGGAGACGAGGAGGGACGGATGAGGCCAGCAGCCAGGGAGTCGTTGATATAAGTCTCCATGGCTTTCCTTTCAGGGGCAGACAGAGAGTACAGGTGGCGACAGAGTACAGGTGGCCTCTTGCGGGCGAAGTGCCAGGCAGGAGGTCTATGGCACAGTCGTAGGGATGATGCGGGGGCAGAGAGGTGACATGGGCCTTGCTAAAGACCTGCCGGAGGTCATGATATTCAGCAGGCACCTCAGAGACATCAGGTGAAGGATTGGTGGTGGGACAGTGGAACAGCGAGGAGGCCTGCTTAAGGCAGGTGAGGTGGCAGGATGTTCCCCACTCTCAGATGGAGCCGGTCTCCCAGTCAATGTGGGGGTTATGTCGATGAAGCCAAGGATAGCCCAGGATTAGCGGCAGGCCAGGAGAGTTCAGGATGTGGAACTGGATGGTCTCGTGATGATTGCCGGACAAGAGCACGGGAACCGGGGTGGTCTGATTGGTATTGGCACCCAGTCGGTGGTCATCAAGAGCCCGGGCAAGGACCAGACGAGGCAGAGGAACCCGACCGAGCCCCAACTGCTTGGCTAACTCCTCGCTCATGATGCTGGCATCAGCACCTGAGTCCACCAGGGCAGCCAAGGTGAGGGGACCATCAGGAAGGAGGAGCCGGGCTTGGAGGTGCGGTCTGTGGTTGTAGGGAGGCGGTGTTGTCGAGCTCACCAGTACCTCCCTGGCTATGGGTGAGCCTTAGCTTTTCCCAGACAGACTGTAACAAAGTGACCCTCCATCCCACAGTACAGGCACAGGTTCAGGCATCGTCGATGCTCTCGTTCTTCTGGAGTGAGAGGGGTGCGGTCCAGCTGCACAAGTTCAGACTCCTCCATCTGCGGAATAGGCAAGGTGGACGATTGGGTAGGACCCTCTCTAGACTGGGCTGGCGTCTGGCAGTGGAGAGCCCCCTGACATCTCTCCCGCCTACGAGCCTGGATGCGGAGGTCAATTCTGATGGCTAGCTCGATGATTCCATCAAGTGTGGGGGGAACCTTGTACGAAACCAGCTCATCCTTAAGGTAGTCAGCTTAGCTATGGAGGATGGCGTCCACCTGGGCTGCAGGGTTCCAGCGGCTCCGACTGGCTCTGGTGCGGAAATCAATGGAGTAGTCAGCAACCATCCTGCTCCCTTGTTTCAGGGTTAGTAGTCCCTGAGCTGCCTTGAAGCTGGAGACCCCCCAGACCAAAGACCTTACATAGCTTCCCTGCAAAGGACTGGAATGAGACACAGGCAGGGGACTGTCTCTCCCACTCAGCGATGTCCCACAGATGAGCCCGGCCCGTCAGATGATTGATGGTGAAGACCACCTTCACCTGCTTGGAAGCGAAGGTATGGGGCTGGAGGGAGAACAGCAGGGAGCAGTTGGTCAGGAAGGGGCCGCAGGTCTCTGGGTCTCCGTTGTAATGCTCAGGGGTTCCTACTCGAGGTTCTGGGGCCCCCATGCATAGCACGGGGTCAGGAGCTGGTACAGGTGCAGGAGGGGCAGCGGGCTGAGCCACCATAGACGTCAGCTGCTGCAGTTAGTCGACTAATGCCACGAAGGATTGCCTGGTGTAGGAGGCAGCAGCTGACATCATGGCCTCATGGTGCTGGAGGACGGCTTCAATCTTCTCCAGTCGGCTCAGGGGAGTAGGATTGCGTGCTGGGTCCATATCTGGCCAGATTGTACTGACACGGGGAGTGGGAGGACCCAAATGCAACACAATCAGAATGAGTGAATCTTTACAGACTTTTAATGACTTCAAAGCAGGGGTAAACAGAATGCAGTACAGAGTAGCTTGGTGCAGAATAGGATCTGGAGCTTGTGGATCTTGCATGGAGCTCTTCCGGTAACTCGAGGGAGCAGGCGCCGATGGCGGGATTCAAACCCGGGTCGCGCACACGGCAGACGGGAGAGTTACCACTGGGCCACCGGAGCAGGCTGGCTTGAGGCTCGGCAGACGGGGTCGTGTCCACACAGGCAGGCAGTGGAGTGGCAAGAAGGCTGGCTTGGACAGTGTCTTGGAAGACGGCAGACAGGAACCAGGAAGCACACAGGCAAAACTCAGAGTCACAGGCAGAAGGTAATCAGGTTTACTGGGGCAGGAATGAGAGGACGTCGTCAGAGGCAGGCAGAGTCGATTCCAGGAAGTCAGACTAAAGACAAAGGCTGGATAGTAGTTCATGCTGCAACGACAATCTGGCAAGGAGTGAATGAAACAGAGCTGCTTAAATACTGGCTGGGTAATGAGACTCAGCTGAGAGCAATAGCAGTACAAGGGGTGTGGCCAAGCAGAGGGAGAGAAGGCAGCAGCAGAGCAGACTCTGACACTAACCTGCGCTTCATGATCATTCAAATTGTTGAAATGAAATAAAAGACCATCAAAACGACTTCATGCAAAGTTGAATAACGTTGATTTAAATGCACCAAATGCGCGTCCAAATGAATGATTGTCGTCTTACTTTAACAGGGAGAACTAGCAACCCCTGATAGGGTGGAGTGTTTTTGGAATGAATGCATTGTTAATGTAGAAAACGATTGAGAACAATTCAAGAGTAATAATTGCTTAGTTTGAAGCATAGTTTGCGAGTTCAGAGTTAAAGGAAGAGTGGCTACAGTATCAGGATGCGGCAAAAAGAGGAAGCTATCAATGGCTGTCACCAGATTCTTGAGGAGACGTATGGTCAAAAACCCTCGAGTGACTGCAGGAGACCCGCAGCAAGATTTGGAGGCAGGAGGCACTGAGGTTTCAGTCTGCACAGTCGGGCGCATACTAAACGTTGAAGGTCTCCAAGACATACACCACAACTGATCCAAAAGCATAAGCTCCAATATGCTCAAAACCATATAAATAAGCCACAGAAGTTTGGGATTATTGTTCTGTGGAGTGATGAAACAAAACTGGAATATTTCGGGCTTATGAATCAGTGGTATGTCTGCAGGAGGAATAAAGAAGCATATGCTTAAAAGTACACCCTGCCTCGGGGCGCCCCGGTGGCTCACCGGTCTAAGCGCGCGCACCATAAAGGCTGTGTCCTCACCATGGCGACCGGTTCGATTCGGCTCGGGTCATTTGTCGATGTCTTCCCATTCTTCTCCCCAACCTTCCTGTCTCTCTCTACACAGCAACTGTCAAATAAAGGTGAAAAAATCCCAAAAAAATAATCTTTAAAAAAAAAAAAAAGTACACCCTGCCTACAATGAAGAATTGTGGGGACTTTTTGATGCTCTGCGGCTGCCTTGCTTCCTCTGGCACTGGAAATCTGCAAAGTGTGGAGGGCAAGATGGATTCAGTCGAGTACCAGGATATCCAAGGAAAAAATGTCATGCAGTCTGTAGTGAACATGGCCGGATCCAGAGGGGTGCAGGGTTGAGCTACGGCCCCCCAGATTCTCGCCGCGCCCCCCCAGCTCCGCCTGACTTACTGACGTATACTTCAACGCATTGTGATTGAGTGCGCAATGCGAATGAAATGAGAATGAAATGCGTCTCCCCCCCGGTCAACAAAATGAAAAGCGTCTCTCCCCCCCAGCAATTTTCGCTGCATCCCCAGTCTAAGCAGGCTGCATCCGGCCCTGGTGGGGAAGCTGACGCTTGGGCATCACTGGACCATTCCAAAAGGACAATGATCCTAAGCGTACCTTAACATCCACCAAGGCTTGGTTTCAGAAGAAGTCTGGGTAAGTATTGAAGATCATAGTATAAACGTTTCAGGTCAAATGTAGAATACAACCAGACAATATACAGTCCCATCCAATGCACTTTATATGTGGCCAGTTTCACTTTGCAGCTATTATTAATTGTTGAAAAACAGCCCGCACAAAATTTGAAGGGTCAAGGTCACTGCACCTAGGTCAAAGGTCAAATCCCTATAAAAGTAGATTGTTGCACAGGTACAGCCAAAGGTTCTTACATGTGTGGAGTATGACGTGTTAAATATTAATAGCTACTGCATACTGACATGCACAAAATCTGGAACAGACTGACAAACATTGAGACAGACACACAAACAGACGTACAGATGCCATTGTGATGACAATAACCCATCTGTCATAATGGCCAAAGGGCAAAATACTACTCTTCAAAAGGTTTGAAAAAGGTATACAACCTGTGGTGTTTTTAAAGTGAAGGAAATCTGAAGCGAAATGTCTATCTCCAAACTCTTACTTCATGAGCAAATTACCCATTGCTGCATTTGATTTTTACATCCTCGGGATAAAGGACGACTCAGAGCACTACCTGTACCCTCCAGAGGCAGAGACATTAAAACATAGTGTCCGTCACAGGAACAGGAACAGCCAGGCTGTCTGGAGGTCATAATAAACCTTGAAACGCGGGTGGCAAGATGATGGAGCGTGAGTGAAAGGAGCAATAAACTCCTATACAGGCATTTTACTTCATTTTCTGCATTTACCTGAGACACACACATACACGGACAGACAGGCACATGCGAACACGCACTTCCTAAATCACTTGTTTATACTTACCCTTCAATCTCTCTCCCTCTTTCCATTTGCCTTCATTAATTTCAATGGGCTCTATACCCTATACCCTTTAGAACTAAGTTGTTACTTCCTGCAAAACAAAGGAATTACATTTCATTATCCCCACTGAAGATGTTTTATCATATCCCAGGCCTTTATGTACGGCTGCAGACTTACCTTGTGGTGAAAAAAGAGAAGATATTAGTGTCATGCAAAACGACCCGTCGCCCTCCAAGACCACCCTGAGGTGACATTTACAGCGTCAGGTTTTATTACTGGGTTTGCCTCGGTCCCGCATGAGAACAGTCATTTTGCAAACTCGCATTAAGACTCCTAACATTATAACTGCACATTCAGGTTAAATCCGCCGTCAGGAGGATTAACAATTATGCAATCATATCAAGCTCAAGCCTATTAGATCTGCGCCTAACCTTGAGAGGGATATTAGTCTGTGATTACAGTCATTTACAGCGAGGCTGACTCCCTCACCGCTCATTTACATAGCACTTTCAGCCACCGCGGTAGTTTATTGCGCATCATTAAGTTATCGAGCAGAGGGACGTATGTAGCCTGTGTAGCACACTGTTCTTAGCAAACGTGTAAACACTGCATTTCCTCTCCCTGGAGCACAAAATCATTTTCAAAGTAAAATTCTTCTTCCAGGAGTTGAAGGACAGAATTATTGGTGTAAACGTGCAGCTTTTCCGGATGTAAAGTTTTTACAATTTGATTATTTTCATGGATTGTATACTTAAAAATGTTTTCATATGATCTTTCAGAATTGAGAAGACAGAAGGAAAAGTGAATTTTGATTTCAGTTTATAACTTTGAGCCTCAAGCTTCATTAATAATATCAGCTGAAGATGACATTGATGCACCACTGCTGTCTGTGCTCGTGTCACCCTGGTGGATCTTTCCTGCGCTTGTGGTCACTTTAAAAATTAAATGTCAGATTTACTTAAAAATGCTGTCAAGTGGTTCCACATAATTGTTTTAAGTAACTTCAAATTCGATTCTAAGATGTTAGGCCAGTTTAATGAATTACATTAATCGAAATGCACTTATGTATGAGGAACTAGCTGACATGACATTATTCAGTAAATCTGAAATTTCAATTTTTTGAGTGTCCAGTTCTTGAAAAGTGGGACTTATGTATGAGCAGACATGAGAATAAGATCACGTAGATGAGTATTACCAAAGTAACAGTACTATGTAGCAGAGTGCTATGTGCTGCTTGACTGAGGATTCAAACCTGCTAGCATCACCAGACCGACAAGAGCCTCCAAACCAAGATTGTCATGGAGTCCAACACACAAGGTCCTCCCAATTAATTTACTCATTTTCAAGGCAAAAAGATAAATGTCAGACATATCAACTTTAGATCCATGTATGCACCATCACTAGAACCCACAGCAAAATTATTTCTGTATGTGTTCAGTGTGAATAAGACTCTGGTACAGTTTGCAAAACTTAGTGCACGTTGCAACATCAGCATAGCAGTGGTATTTAACTCCTTGTCTGCTCATCATGTTGTCAAGGGGCACCGTATACAAGGAGACTAGCAACAGACCCCATCAAGCTCGGGTCCATCATACCTGTATCCAAAGCCTGCAAGAATCTGAAACTTATCCTTGAATACTCAGATCACTTTCTGTCTATGCCAGCGAATAGAGATCTGTCACAGGGAGTAAACTGTGAGAACAATAATAAGGTGATTGGAGTGAAATCGGTGCCCTTGGTATTTTTAATAAGAGCCACTGGCTCTTTAATAACACTGTGGCCAGGGCTTGTAGCCTGATGTGTTGAACCTGCCGATGCAATGTCCCTGTCGCAACCCAGGGAGACTTATAGAGCTTGTTTTGCCGAGGATGGTCACACCATGCTGAGGGTCACAATTCTGGCCATAATGAGGGGGCAAAACCATCAGATCACTTAGGGGGGTCCCCTGGTGTTCCAGCTAAATCCCCAACCTGACCATTTAAACCTGACACCTGATCATCCTGGATTTAATTGTAGTACCTTTAAAAATAGTCCTGCCCACCTCTCTTGATATGTAATGATTCTACTATGAAATAGCTGCTGGGCATCATTCAGGAGGGACCACATAAGATTGCAGATGCTGAGGCCCTGAAGGACAAAGCATCCCTTCCCCAGCCGAGACGGAGCAGGGCATCTGTCTGAGCCACAGACAGCTTATAGGACCTGGGCCAAACCCAGCAGGGACTCTCAATGGTTTCCTCTTTGTTTACATAAATCAGATCTTCTGGTCACTTTGAACCCCCCCCCTTTTTTCTGGTTTTTAAAGGCATGATTTTAAAACGTGTTCCTATTGAATGCGTGTATTTTAGTCTGACAAAAAATGTTAATCTAATATAAACATTTAGTGTGTTAAAGATGCCATATGTTCTATTGATGATGAAAGGGGCTACAAAATTTGTTTTTAGGTATAAGTAGCCCATTAAAAGAATTTAATATTGGAAGGTCTGGTTTTATTGTCCTTTTTATGGCACTTTTTGCTATTGCTTTATTACTATTTTATTTTTACTATTTAAAAAATGTTTTATTGGTTGCTTAGCAGTTTATTTTTCAGTCTTGCTTCTGCACGGGTTTTGTATTGTTTTTATTTTTTTTCATTCCTGTTTTAGCTTGTTTTGAGAATTTTTTTTTGTTAAAACTTGCCGTTTAATATACGATGCATTCTGTTAAATATTGCTGAATCTATTGGTTGAATAAATGGGACTTTAAAAATAAAAAATAAATATCTCTCTCTCTCCTGCCTGTTCTACTGTCTCTCAGCCTCATTTTGTCTCTCTCTCCTTCAGTCATTTCCTTGCTCTTTCTCTCTTCCAATCTGCCACCTTCTTTCTCTCTCTCTCTCTCTCTCTCTCTCTCTCACACATGATATGAACAGACTGAGGTAGCAATCCCGCTCTTAATTACGGAGGGATCGAAGACTAATGACTCCTCTCCGGACCTCATCATCGCTGCCTGGTTACTGGAGCAGAGGTTGATTGGGCTTGGCGGTTTGGCACTGGGCCCTGAAGGCATCTGGGCGGCTCAGGGGATCACGGCTCACACTGACCCAAAATCCAGCGCAGACATACAACAGCACAGCATTCAGCATTTCTTTAATTCAGAACCAGATCTTCCATGTAAGATTTGATGAGATTGACAAATAGACCATTGCATTTATACTGCACTTCTCTCTATGCTTAAGACACACTCACAGAGATGAGGAGTGCCACAAATAGCACCTGACTGGGAGTAGCATGGTTGGGCACTTTATAAGCATGTTCTGATCATAGATTTAGTGTTTTCAATATTTGCAGGAGATTTTTTTCTTACCTCAAATTGCTGATTGTTTGGAAAGGCAGAATCTTAACCATTTCTGTATTTCACTATAAAACAGGGATCCTTGCAATCAGATCCTGAGTCACTGGTACAGGGAGGATGGAAAACCTGAAGATCTCTGGCCTTGAGGAACATGGCTACAAAGCACCTCTTTGTGACGATATTGTCTGCAATTTTACCTCACAAATAAGATAAAATTGAGCAGAGAGTTTCAAGCGAAGTTTTGACTGAACCGTTACGACACACAGCGGCTCTGTTACTGCGGTGAAATATGAGAAATCCAGAGCAATGGTAGCACAGAGACCCTATCCTCCGACAGAGGATTCATTTTCAGACACTGTGATGATGTTTCTGATAACAAATAAAGGGGAAAAAAGCAGAAAATAAACAAGTTTCTGCACCCGCTCAGTGCGGACCCAGGAGAGGAGTCATCATGACGTTACTATCACACAGCAGTAGCTTTGAGACCAAGCGACTCGCAATACAGCATAATAGTGTTCAACTCAGGAATACTCAGGGTATCATTAAGGAGACCCATTTCAAAATCAATACATGTACCAACCAACAGTTTTTATTCTCAGAAACACAGGCACAATCATTTCATTTAGTCCCGCGTACTCATTTGCTGGTAACATGGCAAAAATTCTGTCTTAGCAGGTGTTTTAGCCTTGTTATAAAAGTAAAAATATTGTTTCTCTCTCAAGTTCAATATATTTGCGCATTCTACTTTGTGCTTGAAGAGCGAAATTCTCTAACCCCATTTGCAAATCTTAAAATGAGTCAAACGTTCTTAGCTCATTGCAATTATTTAGTCTTGTTGAGAAATAAGTTATTAAAGTAAGATTTTAAGTTTTAATATACACTTCAAAAAAGTAGGGGATATTGAAATTGCAAGGTCAATATCAAACTAACGATATAGAATGATTGTTCCCAATCTAATTGTATCTAACAAAGAAGAAATTGAGTAAACTATTCACCTGATATTTCACTACCTAAACAGTTCCTGTTGCTGTCATGGCCCGTGATAGAAGGAATGGGTAAGAAACGTAAATTGAAAGTTGACATTTTTGCATCAATAGTGCATCATGCACCCATTATTGGCCAAACACTCACTGATTCGTTGAGGCATCGTGCGTATGAGTATACCGATGGTGATTTGATGCAGTCTGTCCCATTCTTCCACTAAAGCCTGGCCAGGTTCATCTAGCGTGGCAAGTGGCCTTTCACGTTGACACACACATCGGCCCAAGATGTCCCAGACATTTTCAATGGGGGAAAGGTAAGGGCTCATTGCTGGCCAGGGCATCCTATGGACATTGTGACGTTGAAGGTGGTTATTGACTATTCTTGCACGGTGAGCACGGGCGTTGTCGTCCTGAAAGACAAAATATCGCCCTTCACGTCGTGCGAACGGGAAAACATAGGAGGTCAGTACGTTGTCCCAATAGTACTTGCCAGTGACTCTTTCTTGCACGATATGGAGTGGGGTTCGGTTAGTCATAGTGATCCAACCCCACACCATAACAGACCCACCACCAAATTTGTCATGCTGCCTCAGGTTAACACTGGCATGGTGTTCATTACGATGTCGCCAGATGTCACCACACCTATCAAGGAAGTCTAAAATGTACCGGGACTCATCTGAGAACATTACACTTGACTACCAACAATTTCCCAAGTTCCTGCATTGTGTACACCGTTCGCATCAATTGGTAATGTGGTGGTTGGTCAATGGTGGCACTGTACGAGGCTGTCTAGCATGAAGATGGGCATCGTGTAGACGATTCCTAATTGTCTGACCTGTCACTCGGACACCAGTAGCGTGGTGTAGGTTTGCAGCAATCTGTTTTACTGTTTGAGTGTGATTTCTCAGAGTCTGGGTACGAATCAACCTATCCTGAGCTCTTGTTGATGACCGTGGACCAGTGGCACCTCGTGAACTGGCAACAGGGGAAGCTCAAACAATCCCTTAAAACTAATGATTGGTCTTGACCTGTTTTCAATCATTCATTTAAATTACCATTATAGAAACTTCAAAAACTCTCAACATGATCAGGTGTGGTCAGTTTTCATTAATAACGCACGCCTGTCAACTCTCTCACATTCGGTGTGAGTTTAAGTGGCATATTTACGTTCCTCTAGCCTGACTCCGCCAGCCTTCGTACTTCCGCTTAATTTCATTTCGCTTCAGTACTCAGTCTGATCACTTGGAGCTCTGCCCCGTTTACCTCGGCAGAAAGTACGCCGGACCAACCAACGAACAGAAGGTGTGGCCGAGAGCCATGATGTAGCCGCTTTCCCGAGTTTGAAATTGTAGCCTCCGAAATCAACAATGGCTACGGTCATAGATACATTGGAGGCCATTCGCTCTGTCGTGGAGAAAATCCCGGGTATCAGTGACTTATAGCCACAACAAGATGAATGTTTGGTTAGTTTTTTGAATGGAAATGATGTTGTAGCGCAACTCCCTACAGATTGTCATATCTACTTAATAGCCATCATGAGATAGGCACCCTGTTCATCTCTGTGAGAGACAGCCGAACCACCTCAGCTAGCTTGTAGCTTCTAGTGTTACACTGCCCGCGAATTTCACACTATTTAAGTTTGCAGTGAACTTTTTAAAAGCCGTGTTTTTATTCATGTCACAAGACCTATTTGCTGTCTCAGTGTTATGTTGTCATTATCCATGAATGAAATGGCTGTCTGAGACAGCCAAATGCTTAGAGCCAAACGGTGTTGCTATGAAGTTAGATAGCGAGCTCGGCATGATGCTACCGCAAGTATGGTTAACAGTTCAGTTTTCGTGTCAACGCAGATTTCGTCCTGATGTAAATAATGCATTATTCTCGTCGATTCTGCCGTTGTTTTCGGGTCTCTTACGTTTTTTTTAACAGCAGCAGTATCTGTAAGAAAAACGATAGCTCAACAGTTTGTTTCTTGTAAGGAGAACAGAAAGAGCACCTTTGGTTCTTTTAAGTGAATGAGTGAAGGATAAAATTTGGTAGATGGGCATATGTATGGGTACAGTATTAACTTTAATGTACTGATCAGTTTGTTTTCACTGCATTTCTGGTATGAAGGAGTGTAGTTTCCAGCGAAAGTAATAGGCGGCTGAGCCGGCGCATAGCATACGTCATCGCCAAACGTTAGTGATTAGTTTACGGGTACACCAATGATTTTAAACTTCTGACAAGCGCCCACCCACCAGGAAGCAAACACTTGTCAATGACGACTACCCAGACTGTGTACGAAGCAAAGCGAAGTAGCAGAGTCTGGTTTTACCAGGCTAACGTTCCTCTGCTGTAGTCAGCAATTATGCAATCAACGCGAATGTAAGAGATTCTTGCGCGGAATTGAAGTCCTTGTGCATGGAGGGGTTGGAAGCAATGGAATTGCGTGAAGACGTTTCAAATGATCTTATTTCATTTAAACGATCATGAAACACATGCATTGCTTCCAACCCCTGAGTAAAGAAAAGCGTGAGTAGTTCGGAGTCGTAATCGGTCTGCATTATAAATGAAAACTGGCCACATCTGATAATGTTGAGAGTTTTTGGAGTTTCTGTAATGGTAATTTATTTGAATGATTGAAAACAGGTCATGACCAATCATTCATTTTAAGGGATTGTTTGAGCTTCCCCTGTTGCCAGTTCACAAGCCGCCACTGCCGTGGATGCCCTGAACGGCGTCGATCATCAACATGATGGGTTTGCTGATACCTGCTCCATAATCTGCTAATCACAGACTGGAAAACATTGGAGAAATTGGCAACCTCAGACTGATGCCTTCCAGTTTCAAGCATACCAATTTCTCCTAGACGTTCAACACGTTGGAGACGTCGCATTGCGAATAAACAATCAAAAGATGCATCAGATAAACAGAATCAACGAAGGATTAAAGTCAGAAGCTATCAGAATGAAAGAAGTCTCGTTCACGAGGGAGAAGATGACCTTTCCCTAAAGTGCCAAATTCGAATATACACCCCAGCCTTATGTTCGGGATTTCCACATGCGCACCATTGGCTGCATTTTGGTGCTGTTTTAGAACAGTTCATGTTATCTTCATTGCAGTCGGTTATTGTATCCAAAACGCAATCTTTATTTTTTTATTGACCTTGAAATTCCAATATCCCAAGCTTTTTATGAAGAGTGTGTGTAAGACTAAATGCTAATGAAGATTATTTTTTTGAAAAGTGCACTATGCCACGAAAAATATGAACTGGAACAATGTGAGCTCTGCCGCCATTTTATGTCCAAACCATCCAAAACGCTTTTCAAGTGCAATCATGCTCGCTGACAAAATAAAACATTTTTAAATCATCTCGGGATCTGACTCAGATCACTTCTCAATATCTCTGTTTATTTTCAGCCTTTTGCAGTGAAAAACAGCTGGATCCCCAAGCATACTGCTATCATGTGGAGAATGACTCACTCCCTTTTTAACATTCTGACTCTTTTTTGGGGGCCAGGTCTGTGCTAAATACAGCTGTAAAACTGTAGCCACGCGCTGTCCTCCATTATGAAGTAATCAATTTCATGTTCCTGTCACGGATTTTCCGTGGTTTACAGAATGTGTCATTAGAGGTTTGGATGTCAGTGCATTTGTCCTCTGCTGCCACATCAGTTAAAGCTTTTCCACCAGTTAAAATAATTGCTTTTCATAGTTGTCATTTTCACAGCTGACTACACTGAACTGCTTTAATGGAAGTTTCATTTTGATAAGTTATAACTTTTCAAGGCCATTCAACACTGCAGTTGGTTTATTTTTCTTCTCAAAGTGTGATAAGTAGAAACAGGAGTGATTAAAAAAGAATAATTTAAACTCATAATCTGAGCTTGAATTTTCAGTGCTGAGAATGGGGCAGACAGATGGCCAAAAAAAAAAAAAAACAACAGAATTTAATACTAAAGATCAGGGTAAAGCAGTTCATGTCAAAACCAGAGGCAGAAATGCAGCACAAAACACAAAGCAGGGGCAAGGTCAAAAAGCGGGCAGAAGATCGAAAACCAGAAGGCAGAAAGACACCAAGGACAATCCTACTCGAAAACCAGACACAAGAAGACAAAACTCAAAAAGAGGCTTGTAATTAACTCTAGAAAAAAAACAGAGACACTGACTCGCACTGAACAAAGGAAATTGGGAACTTGCACACTGATGAGCCGGTGCATTCAAAGCACTCACAGATGTGGCAAATAGGCCAAATTTTTATGGAGTGGGTTTGGCATCTCTGAAGTGGCAAGACTTCTGGGGTGCTCCCTGTCAGCACGTGAGTACTTACTGACAGTGGCCCAATGAGGGACAAACCATAAACCGCTACAGGGTTTTGTGTGCCCAAGGCTTATCGATGCACGAGGGCTATGAAGGCTATCCCAACTGGTCCAAACCGACAGAAGGATGACTGTGGCACAGGCCCCTGAGAATTTTAATCATATTTCGATAAGGAATGTGTCACAACACATAATGCATCAAACCCTGCTGTGTGTTGCACTTTTTAGCTTACAGCTCAGTCAAAGTGCCCACTCTAACCCCAATCCACCTCTAAGAGCGCCCCCAATAGGCACGTAAACTTCAGAGCTGGACCTTGACGTAATTTAAGAAGGTCACCTGCTCCATTGAGTACCATTTTCTTTTCATATCATGTGTTTCAGCTAGGTACATGTGCACCATTTACCTGGGAAGAGATGGCATCAAAATGCGCTGTGGAAAAGAGACAAGCTGATAGAGGGTGTGTGATACTCTGGGAAATGTTTTGCTGTGAAACCCTGATTTCGAGAAATCAAGTGATGTCAGTTTGATGTAGTTGTTTTGGCTGCACCAGGGGGACCTTCACTGTATTAGGCAGGTGGTTTTAATCTTGTGGCTGATCAGTGTATATGAAATAAATCACAAGGGAGAACTCAGGACAGTTGCGCTGAAACAGCAAACAGAACTTGGGGCGTGGTTACGAACAAGCAAAAAGTAAAAAGACACAGGGTAGGTGAGGAGGCAGGCGGGAGCTAATCAAGGAAACCGAAACAGGGGCGACACGGGAACGGAGCACAGGAGGGCACGGCTACAAATGGAAAAACAGGAAACAATCAGCAAACCAGAACAGGGACGGCAAGAAAGAGGGAAAATGGAAATATACAGGAAACTACCTGAAATAAACAGAACAATATAAAATACTTAAGAGCCATTCCACGAGAGATTGACATTTAGTGCGCAGTTGACCCCGCTGGAATTGAATGAAACTTGGCACATAGGTAGATACGAGCGTCTCATGGAAAAAGCCAAATTTTCAGGTCCATATTGCACTTTGCCTGCCGGTAGCGCCACTTGGAAGCAGTGGTGCTGTGCCCATACATTTAGGGCGGGAATCGTGGAGGTTCCCCCCCCCCCCTTTCCCAATGTCGCAAAATCAGCTTTAGCTATGACAAATCAGGAGCACTTGTCCATAAGTGCAACGTTCTACAGCTCATGTTTCATCCACTCGTCTCAGGGTAGTCTCATGCTGAACCTCTAATGGTTTATCTTTGGTCAGGAGGCAGGCCTTAGTGAATCCCATCTCGGGAACTTAGCGTAGCGCGCTGTAGGTCGAGACGAGCCCATAACAGATGAAACTAGTATTTGCCGTCCAGCAGGTTGCACGGACAAGCTTACATGTGATGCTGAGGAGTGGACGGGTAGCCAAACACTAAGCTCAGCTACTCAGGCTTGGAAATGTATTCCCTTGCTTTAGAACATACGTTCTTTCAATTGCCGATTAAATGTGGGGTTTTTTTTTGTACTTTTATTTTTGGAAATATCCCTTGTGCTGATGGCTACGCGTGTGTAAATATAGTTTGACAACCCAAAACACTATGTTAAATGACTTATCCATCGATTTAATATTAAAGATATTAAATTGTTTTCTTATCCTTTTGTTGTATAGTTCGTGATGTCACGTCAAATACACGCGCGAAGACTCGATGGAGTGGACAAAAATGTATGCTAGGGTTATTCCGGGCAATTCTTGAAGGCTGCGAATTCAGCAGCAAATTTCCTGCGGGATAGTGAAGTGTTATTGTTGTTGTTGTTGTTATTGCTTCTTGAAATGAAAATGATCAAAACTTATTCTGTACTTAGGTGAAAAGACGCAGAGCTATTTTCAGATAATGCCTCACAATTAGGTTGTGTTTTATACTTCAGGCTAACTGGGATTCAACTAGACGGAGGATTTTTCTTTAGCTCTGCTTATTACTGATTTGCTACCGAATGTGCAGGATGACCTTGGTGGTCACTTTATTAGGTACACTTGTACACCTTCTCCTGACTGCAAATATTTCAGTCAATCACAAGGCTAAAACTCATGCAATGCATGTGAACATGTTCCCACCAAGCATCAGGATGGGGAAGGAATGTGGTGTAAGTGGTTTGACTATTAACTGACTGCTGGGTATAGGACATGTGGACTCTTTTTTTAATATTATTTTTTATTTATGTAGCCTATAACAGAAAACTGTGGGGGAAAAGATTTGTTGAATTGTAAACTACAAAGTTGAATTAAAAAAAAGTTTATTTGTATGGGTATTATTTATGTAAAGGAGACATGTTAAAATTGTACAGTATAGCTAAGCTCTGCCCACCCAAAAATTTGGCTTGCACAGCGCCCCTGCTTGGAAGCCATTAAAGTGGCTCAGTTTTGCTGTCAACACCACATTTTACTTCAAGGATCATGACTTCAGGATACACAGTACCAAATATGCTATACTTTTATCATGACCTGTGACACTTCAAGTCTGGAAAGACATCAGCACCACATCAGCGCCAAACTGGGTAACTATGTTATTGAGCCAAAAAATATACCGCAAACATGCACTCAAAATCAATTTCGACCATCTTTCCAGCCATCCATTGCACTAACCCAGCATGATACCAAGGTATTATTCACTGAAAATGATAGTCTTGTTGTGAGTAAACACATAATAAAGCATTCTAGATTGGTATATGTCTGGGATATTATTTTATTCCCATTTCCATTTTCAATTTTTAATGTTATTTCTCAAATAATTCTGGATCCATAACGTAGTTACCTAGCTTTGCGCTGATGTGGTACTGATGTCTAACCGGACTTGAAGTGTCAAAGGTCATGATAAAAGTATAACATATTTCGTACTGTGTACACTTAAGTCATGATAGTTCATATAAAATGTGGCGTTAACAGCAAAACAGCCACTTTAGAGGCTTCCAGGTGGCGCCACCGGCAGGCAAAGTGAGATACGGACCTAAAAATTTGGCTTTTTCCGTGAGACACCCCTATCTACCTATGTGCCAAGTTTCATTCAATTCCAGGGGGGTCAACTCCTCAACTTCTTCAAAAAGTGCCATTTTCTCACGGAATGGCTCTTAAATACATATATGGTATTAACAAAACAACTAAATACAATGAACAAAATAGCAAAGCTACCAAATGCTTCTTTTTAGTGCTGCGCAGCCTAGTCAGACCGTGAATGCTTAACAGTGGTCAACCATTTTTGATTTACCCCAAATTATGATCAAAACAAGGTTTTATTTTTTCATTCCCCTATTTTTTTCATGGAGTTAATTAGCCAATCCTTAACCTGTTTTCTAAGACTACCTCAACTGCCATACAGGTAATACATAACTGCCAATTTCATAACCAAAGTGCTGAGACCTATTCTCTTTTTTCGGATATTCCCACTCAAAGGCTTTGTTTGCAGGACGCAGTTATCCCAAAAATGAGTGACCTTATCTGTCCACAACCATTAGTGGTCAGGGAGAGACAAACATCTTTATTTTATCTCACTACTTCCCAAGTAGGCATGCATTTAGGCTAGCCTTGATCAACATCGAAACGGGTATTGACCTCGTGCATTGCCTCATTTTCATGACGCTAAACATAAGAGATTCTGGGTAATTTCCAATGTAGATGATCAGATAGATAGATAGATGGTAGACCTAGACTCGAGCTACCTGTAAGGTGGCTTAAATAAAAATTATCCAGGACTTCCTTTGGTTGTATTTTGTGCTTGCGTACTATGGAAATATGCTCAGCTCAATCATGTTGTTCAATGCTGCTCTCTTGTGGACAATACTGAAGTTATGTTTATATTGATATCTGGGATGAGGCAAACACACATGACCACCCTCCAAAAACACCTTTGGTCCCTGTGTGCCGCAAAATAGCTCCAACCCGCCGAGGTAAGGACTCTACAAGACCTCTGGCACCAAGATGTTAGCACCAGATCCTTTAAGTTCTGTAAATTGTGAGTTGGTGCTGCTGCAGATCGAACTTGCTGTTCCGACAAATCCCACGATTGCTTAGTCAGATTAAGATCTGGGGAATATAGAGGCCAGATCGACTCTTTGAACTCTTTGGCATGTTCCACAAACCACTCAAAAACAATTTCTGTAGAGTGGCAGGGGGTATTATCATGCTGAAAGTGACAACTGTCATCGGGGAATACCAATGCCATGAAGCAGTCTACCTAATCCGCAACAATGTTTAGACTGATGGCACATGTCAAATTAATGTGCATATGAATTCCTGGACCTATGAATGCCTGGAGTTTCCCAGCAGAACATTGCTCAGTGCACCATACTCCCTCAACAAGCCTGTCTTCTTGCTGCAGAGCATTGTGGTGCCATCTCTTTCCCAGGTGAATGATGCACATGAACCTGGCCAGCCATATGATTTTAAAGAAAAAAAATTCATCAAAGCGAGCGACCGTCTTACTCCAAGGTTTAATTCCGATGCTCATGTGCGCATTGTAGGCACTCTCAACAATGGACAGGGGTTACAATGGGCACTGACCAGTCTGCAGCTACACAGCCCCACAAACAGCAGGGTGCGAGGCGCTGTTTGTTATGACACATTCCCCTTTAACCATCATTGAAATTTGTCCACATCTTGTGTTGCAGTAGCTGTCAGTTCGGACCAGGCGGGATGGCCTTCCTTGCCCTTGTACATCGATGAGTCTAAGGCGACCAACACCCTTTCACCAGTTTGTGGTTTATTCCTCCTCGTATCACAGTGTCTGTAGGTACAGTACTCACCACTGCTGACTGGGAGCACCCCACAAGCCTCAGTTTCTGAAATGCTCAGATCCAATCGTCTACCCATAACAAATCAGCTCAGGTCTTTATGACTGCCTCTCTCTCCTACGTCCAACATATTAACGACAAGAACTGATTGTTTTTTTACCGTTTACTATATCCCAGTACTTGATATGTGCCACTGTCATATGGTAATCATTGTTAAGGCTGATACATACTCCACAAGAACAGAGAAATTTGTTCTTGTTCTCGAGGCTGCAAGCAGCCCTGGTTTCGGAGTTCTTGCAGCTTGTTCTCAACACATCATCTGGGCAGAACTTTTTTCTCGTGGTGTCCGAGAACTTTTGTGTGATTGGTCAGGAAGATGGAGTGGGCGTGGCCCTTTGAGGACTTACCAGGAGTTCGGCACTTGAGTTTCTCGTGAAGTATGAAATGTCCCGGTCAAAACAAACTTTGTTCTTGTTCTCGCAGCCTCAAGAACAAGAACAAATTTCTCTGCTCCTGTGGAGTATGTATCAAGTTTTATTTCTCTCATTTGTGAGAGCCCATAATATTTTAGCTCATTGATGCATATGAATGATTATGGCTTCACATTTCTAAATAATAAGTATAATACTGATACCACTATGAGGACTACTACTGCTTCTAATAGTAATGGGGTGTAGCTTGCAGAGCTGGTTCAGGCAGACAACTCAAGACATGCTCTCATCCGTTAAGATATTCCTTTGCACAACTGCAACTGCTTGGGCCCTCAGTGATACAGGCCATTTATGCTGGTTGGCCTCTGTTGCAAAAACAAACCTTTGCCTGCTGCTGTGCTGCATCACTCCCTGCTGCTGTAAGAAACACTGCCGGTAGCTGCATCATTCTTGCTAACTGCTACAGTCATTCCCTGAAGCGGTCCCTAAACTCCCAAACATCCACAATGATAAACTCCAGAACAGGAATTCACATCCATCTTTCGCTCTGAGATAATTGGACAAATAAAAGCAAAGTAAGTGAGATGCCTCTTGCTGGTGTATTCGTTTGGAGAAAGATACAATTAAGTTTGGCAAGGTTAGGTTGTCTGCCCTAATCCAGCAAAAAAGTCATTTCCCATGCATGGTGTCATAGTTCACAATATCCTGTAACATCCACTAGATGGCAAACTAATCCTTTTGAAATTCAGTACTCAGTTGGACTGTATGATACATCATAAGACCGGGAATATACCGGTACTTACATTTTTTTACAACTGGAAACATCCGGAGTTTACAATCTCTTCATCTAAACCTTTGTGTTCAGCTCTTTTTAAGATAAAAAAAGATATGTGGTATTGTTTAAGATACCACAATAAACAGATGCTAATACAGGAAAACGTGCTCATTTAAAAGCTGGAAACCTCTGGCTGAATTTCAGAAAATACACCCCACAGCCACTGCAGACGATTCCAAGTAGCCATAGTCATAGTCATAGTTTATTCACAGACCAAGCGGTCCATGAATATTCACAAACAGTAAGCATGTAGTTTCACACTGTCAATTTAACAGCTGTTGCTTGTGATTCTGACTATATAATCAAAATAAATAACTGCAGTCAAGTAAGACATGCAAAACAAACGGACAAATGCATGAACCTAATTAAAATGACAAAAATGGATAGGTACTGAAAATGAGAGCTCGTTGAAGTGATCCTCAGATGCATTTGCTGACGCAAAGAACAGAGAGGAAATGTTAAGTGTCATTCAGGACACCCCCCTTCACAGTCACACAAAGGCATATCCAAGTCAATGGAGACTGTGACGGAGATGCTGAATGTATGCACACACAATGTCTACTGTGGCCTTTAACAGTCAGTCAGGGCCTCGGGAAATAATAGTCACAGGCAACAAAAGCAAGTTAATTATAAACCTGGAGCAGCTCCAATCATCATCATAATTTAAAAAACCATTAATTTCAGTCAGTTACAGATATAAATGAATAAAATGCACATGACTTCTCTATTCTAAAAGGTGAATTATTTTTAAAGAGCATGGATTTTTTATGACACTACTTTAAACTATGAATGACTTCATTGATTGTAACACTATGAAGTGACTTCTTATAGAACTGAGTGAATGCAACCTGCAACCAGTGAAAATGTGTTTGTAATAACTCACAGAAAAAAACACAATAAGGTATTTCTTTTTTTTTTATTGAGGAGAGCCAAGTTGGACTCTCCAAGTTTTAGAAAATAAAACCATTAACAATATTACAAATAATCAAATTGTTGGATCATTCACAAGGTTACAGTCAATGTACATTTATACAAATTTCAGGGGGTGGAGTTCTTATTCTTATTCACAGTGGTCTGGGCTGGCAGTGCTATACATGGACATTTGGGGGGGGCACATTTTAATGATGAATGTATTGGGGGGTTGGATCAAAAATAACAGCAGCAGATAGGCAATGGGTAAGAAGCAGGGGGGAGAAGGGTTTTTACAAACATCCCAGTAAGGTGCTTCGTTTGGGCTCAGTAATGCTCGTCTGTGTTTCCCTGCTATCTGAATGATGGCCTGGTGCTGTGGAATTCTGGGAAGTGAGCAGATCCCTCTCTGTTGAATGGTTCCTCCTCCCACATAAAGAACTAATTACCCTGGTTAGCAAATTCTGATGATTGAAACTAAATCTGCATAGGGCCTCGATTAACTGGACCAAGTTTTTATCCCCCGCCAGGCGAAAGCCCAAAAGGGGGATTATGTCGTGGTGCAGTCCGTCTGTCCATCCGACCGTAATCAGAAGGTGCTTGGCTAGTGAAAGCACTCCTCCTACAGTTTTCCTAGGATATTCATGAAACTTTGCACATATGCTGCAGATGGACTGATTGATACGCATATTGACAGTCATGACTCCGGCAGGAGATACAGTGCTCTCAGAGTGCTCTTGTTCCAGATCTTCGCACCTGGCTCAAAACTGCAGAATCATAATGCAAAATTTCTTATTTTCTATTTTTCTTTAAATGCCTTTTCATAAGAAATTGTCAGAGTTTCTGGAAACTGATTCCCTTGAGATGCTGAGATTCACACAAACATCCACACAGTCAAGTGAAGAAGATGCCTCAAACCCGCACCCCCCCCGTCACAGAAATGTGACAATAGAAGGGACGTTCCACAAACTCTCCTTCTAACAGACGAACTTAATCACATGACCTCACAAAAACAGGGACAGCCCAAAAAAAAAGGTGCTAAAAGGGCCGTCCTGCCCACAGGAAGTAGAGTCTGTTGTACCTTTCCAGGAGGAGATGAAGTGTCACAAATATATCACTGTAGAGGAGTGATCCCTGCTATGACTTTTAAGTGCAAATACATCTCACCCATAAAGATGCTCATTTTCAAAATAGCACACACTTTTAAATAACCTCCAGATCACTTGTCAGTAAAGGGAACTTTTTAATTTTACAACTGGCCCAGATATGGGACAATTTAACATACCCACTGGAAAACAGTAATAAATAAAATGGGGACAATATTCTGCTTAATTAATGGCCAGCATACTTTCCAGAATTTATGCATTTTATGGCCTCTGCTAACGACACTCCATACTGCAATGGAAAATAAATCCTGCTTATTTACCAAGATGGACAGAAATTAAACTTGAAGAGAGTGGGAGGGATATTGATATTAATGGACAAATCCTGACCCAAACACATCATGGCTGTTCTTCCTGGCATGGGTCATTTTGGCAAGAATGAAACCAACATGGCCAACAGATCAATCAAAATGGCTCCACAGCAGCGCCGGCCAAAGCTCACGTACAGACTCTTCAACATTCTCTGTATTTCATACAGCACAGTGTTCCAGATGACCGCTAATAATTTAGGCAGTGAAAGTAATTTCACGTGTCACATCATCTAGAATATAGTACAGCGACATTTCAAATGAACCAAAAAAAAAGAAAAAAAAAAACATTTCAGGAGATGCTAGTAAAGGAGATCTCACTGTTGGGACAGAGAGAACAACAGAGGTTGCTTTAAAAGCATAAAAAGAGCAAATAGTCGTTGCTGGCACAATATTCGCTCGCTCAGTTTCGATAAATGTCAGCATGGTGGGGGTGTTCTGTGATTAAAAAGGATGAGTTAAAGGAGACAGAAATCAAGCTTTAGATGCCATTAGCCCCCTGCATCTGTTAAATAATCACCAGCACAGAGCAGCGCAGTAGTGGACGCGTTCTGTAGAAACTGCTAACATTAGCCACACGCCGGCAGACTTCAAAAATTGCATTGCGATGGCAAAAAGGGGCAGGCTGAAAAAAATTAAAAATGATGTACAATAAAGTTCAAATATAGTGGGGTCAATTAGGATTTTGACAGAAAACATTTTGGAGGGCTCCATTTCCAACACAGTTCACTTTAAATCAAAGGGCAGACTACCAGCTTGATTCACAGGTATTTTCATCCAAATTGCTTGAACAATGACAGTATTACAACCCTGAAAAATTGCCGTCCAAATACTTATTCATCTCACTTTATTACTGAAATCAAAGGCCCTGCAAATTGTTCCTTCTGATCCATGCCAGTGGTATTATAGGTCTTAAGACCTGGTCTCAAATATACTGTTCCAGTGCTTTATGACGGTTTGTTAGCCTCCGCTAAAGCTGTTCCAGTTCATGCTGATAGTATGCAGACAGGGCCCTTGGCCATGAATCCAACACTGTTTGCCTTCCAGTTGATTTTAGAGGAAGACGCGCTGGATCTGTTCTCAACACCTACAGTTCTTCTGCTGTTTGATCACGGGGGGATGCGAACTTTGACTGACATAATCTGCTGCCGTTGCAGCTTTCACTGCTGTTATGAATAAATAAAACCCCGGAGGTTCTGAAAAACTGACATTTTGCTTTAACATGTCAAAAAGAACACACACAGCCTTTCAAAAAAAAACTTAAATAAAAATAAACACTGGCTTATAAGACAAGTGCTCATTTGGAGGAGGTAAGGGGGAGTGATGATTAGAAATGCCCAACGAGGATGGTGTCTGATTCAGCAGCCAGACCCAAATGCTTTTTTGTTAGGGAAGCACATTTGCATGGCACTATTTTAATATATTTCATGACTGTAGCTGGTCATCAATTGGCCATACACTGAACAAATCTTGATATTTCCTTTATCAATGTTGAGATTAAATATTGTCACTGAAGAATATGTTATTGAAAAAGTTAAAGAAAGACTAGTCAGGTCTTGATTCTGCATATAAAACCACATTTAGCTCAGGACTAGGATTAAACCGTGTTGGCAACATCAGCCGTTCAAACTGTACTGAGCATGACCCCATCTATGAGGAAAAGACATACTGGCTTCTTAAATACATCAGACACCTCTAGACATGAAAGAAAAAAAAAAATCATCCCACACCTCCCTTACTGCCATTCCAGGTGACAAAAAGCTCAATGAAGAAGAATAAGTGTTAACACAGCAAATTCCGGGGAAAATAACAGAGCATCAGATAAGGTTGAAGGTAACACACATACACATACACGCACACACACACACACACACACACACACAAAAACACACACATGCCGATACAAAGGCATAATCTTGCACTCAGAATGAAAGATCCAGCTGAAAGGAACAAAAAAACGTTTATGGTTGCCTGGACAGACTTAGGCCAAGAAGGAAAGGTGAATTTTAAGGAGATTCAATATAGTGTCTTTCAGAATGATTTCTCTTTCTAAAATAGCCTCTGAACCAAAGTGTTGGTCTGATGGTTATAAATCCCAATCTGTTGCAGAACTGTATTTTTGTGACACTGAGAGGGAGAATTTTCTACAGAGAGGCTGGAAGTGAATGCAAGAGGTTACTCTCTCTCTAGATCCCACTCTCAAAAGAAAGTAAAAGCAGATTCTGTTCAATGGGAGAGTAGTCAATCCTTTTCATTACAAGGGAAATACTTCCGTCTCAAGTAAACTGGCTGATGTTTTTGAGGGAAGCAGGTGAGCCAAGACACAAATCTGGTGATGAAATTAGCACAGCAGCATAGTCTAAGCTCGCAAGGCCAAATAAGCATCTATGAATAGGGTGAGAAAAGCATGTCCGGGAATTAAGATTCAGAGATATTTAGATCCCAGAAAGACAGAGCGCAGACACTATTCTTGTCCAATGGGGATTGAGGGGATAGCTACTGAATGCAAATGTCAGAACATATTTCAGAGAATTAAACTAACGGCATCAGGACCTTAAAGGCAACATATTACGAAAAACTCACTTTTTCAGCTCTCCTCCAGTCCTTAGTGAGCCATCATTAGTCGCCTAGCTCAACAAGAAAACTGAGGATACTCTAAATAGAAATAAATAAATTAATTAAAAAAATGTATGTTCTCTAATTTAACGTTTCTGTGTTTGTGTTCAGATTTTGTTTGAAGACTAGTCCGCGTTCCTTTCTCTGTCCTGATGGTAAGTTTGCGGCTATTGAGCTAGCAGACTAAGCAAGCCACATTGCTATGTTCATAAAAAAGAGCGACAACTGAGTGTTTTAAGCAAGCTAGTGATTCAACTGACTGAGAATTAAGAAATCCTTGGTCGTACAAACACGAATGGCTGTGCCTTAATGATTAAGTGAGTGGCAATTGATTGAGTTATCTTAATGCTAACACATAATGGGAATTGCAATTAAGGCGCTAATAGAAATTAGTGATGCTAACATGTAATGGGAATCACCATAAAGGAGCTAAGAGAAATTAGCATCACAATTGCAAGAATATTAAAAGTCAGATTTTAACCTATCTTGTCTTGTTTAGCCAGAGGCAATGAAGGAGACACGCTGATAGGAACAAAGTGATTGGGTGAATTCAGTTTGGGAGAATAGTGCAGCCATTCCCAGTAAACTGAATTTTAGTAAACGGTCGCTATCACGCAGATGCTAGCCACGAATCAAATTTAATGTTAGAATGCATGTTGAATTTCTTTAAGAATGCCGTCTTTACTTAGCCTGCAGACATAACTTTCCCATACTCATTAAATAGTTTAATAGCTAGCTAGCTACTAATTCAGTCATCTGTATTTCGGGACTTGACAGCAAAGATGGAAAAGCTTTGCTTCCATCTTATGGTCTCATCGTCTTACCATCTAACATGCAACCATACGCCAAAGTGGCTGCTGAAAATACTGAGCACAGAGAGCATGTGCTGATGGCAATGTCCACTTAAGACCAGAACTACGACCAAAAAATCCCATTCATTTTTAAGTTATGCCCCATCTTGTCATTTAGGACTCCAGTAACTTTACTCATACTCATGAAGATTGCCTTTCGTCTTGTATTTACAGGTGCAGTATTTGCTGTACAATAAAATCACTGGCACTTTGATGGACACTGTCATCATTGTACATGTGTAACAAGTGCTATTTACTTTTTATCTGTCTGCTTTATATTGCTAACGTAGATCAGTGCAACGCAGGACTTTAAGGGGAACAATTATGCTTTTCAGAAGATTCAAAGAAGTGGTGGTTTTGATTAATTTTCAAGGAGAACGCGCAGCTAGCTTGCGAGGTAATTGTTTACAATTTCTGTTAATATTCACACTAAATTCCAAGTGTAACCTTAGTTAAATGTGTATAGTTTAATTTTTGATGTAGCAAGTAAAGTACTACTCTCAATGCTAACTTACTTAGCTCGCATGCAGGCATTACCTTTCTCTGATCATTGTGTGGTTTATTAGCTAGCTAGCTAAGCACTAAATTGTCTCTCCATACTCATTGTGTAGTTAAATGGCTAGCTACTTCAGTCATCTGCATTCAGAGACTTGCCAGTAGCTGGGGGATAATGACATCGCTGCACTCCATTGACATGGTGGCTCTGCTCACTGGCCAGTTGGAACCAAGTTCATTCCATTGTGGGGACACAGGTCTACTTAGAACAGCCCGTTTTGCAGAAGGTTAGAAATGACAGGAATGTAGTTGCCAAGATTTAACGGACTTTTAATGTATTTTTTTTTTGTAAAAAGTTTATAAACTTCCCTTTTGGAAATCGATTAATATAATAACTTGGAAAAAAAAACATTATAAGTCCCCGTTAAAGTTAATCAGGTCTACCGCCACCAAAAAAAGAGCAACAAATTTGGTATATCTTATTATTTATTTTTAGTAACTAACACCCACTTAAGTCCATAGATGCCACTTCCAACACTGACGGAAAATGGGTTAATGACTGAAAGGACACTAGGAAAGCCTCCAGACATGAACAAGAGTTTGATAACTTTGACATTTTGACTTTAAGAATTACTGTTTTATTGGGCCATCATCATCTCCTCACTCTAATTTGAAAAATAGAGAAAATCCTCTTGTCTTAAGCAGGCCAGCAAAGATAAGGCCCAGAACAGTAACACCAGAGGAGCAGCACAATGTCACTAAGGGAAGGCCAGACCGATTTAAAGCCCCACATAGGTACTACTCACCGCAGCGTTTCTACATCGAAAATCCGGGAGAGCAGACGACATAAATACATTCCGCTAACTTCTAGCAGTATTTCAAAAAACCACCAATAAAGTGCATGTTCTGCCTCACAGAGCTGGCTAAGATCCAGAGGACCAAACCACGATACTACACTCTCAGGTATAAAAAAAAAAAGAATCCTCTGGTTCCGTAAGTGAGTTATATGAAGATATACGGTTCTTAGGAAAATTGGCTCAATCTGGGAGCTTCTGTACATTTCACACCAACAATATGGGCTTCTATCAAGAACTGAAGAAGGTTCCTCTATGGAGACGGTTAACTTAATTAATTGCGCATATAAGCGCATACACGTGGACACACTCACATGCACACAAATGCACGCATACACAAATACACACGCAAACACACAACCCAATGTCAATATATGTCGGTTGATTCCAGTCAAAATGCCAAAAGAAATTAAAGAAAAATAAAAATGCCTGAAAAAATCTAATTTAAAAAGAAAGTCTAAATCATCTCACAACAAGGCTTTGTAAAGTGTCTCATTGTTGGGTTCCCTGAAACAACAAGCATTCATTCCCATGATGCACTGGGCAATGAAAATAGTGTCAGCACCACTCCATCAGGTAAGACCGAAAATATTTACAGAGGAGAAACCACCCCCTTTTCTCAATTACACATCCATGTACGAAGAATGACTGTTTCTTACTTACTCAACGTGAACAACAAACACCGCATTTTAAAAAAGAAGCTAACACTGAATGGCTCTCACTAAAGATGCTGATGAATCCAATCTTGACCTCTCGGCAGGCTGTCTCATGATGATGATATCACAATGTCAAGTTCATCTGATATGTACAGGTCACGCATGGAAGATGCCCCACTTGGCAGGCTGAACCATTTAATTAAATGGAAGAGAGTGATGGCCATTCTGTTGACTGAAGAGAAGGTAGCAGGAGAAAATATTCATCACCACATCCACACACCAGAAAATGATTTGTGTTTCTGATTGTGTCTGTATTGTATCCATTTTTTATTCCACTCTTTCATCTTTTTAGTGTTTTAAACATTGCCTCTCACTGATGTCTCTAAGAGGGTCCAACAAGAGGGTTCAAATGTGCATAAAGTCTATTCCCCCCATCCTCATATTGCAACAGAAGTGCAATCAAGGCTAAAAAATATCCCCCAAAATTTGTCTGTCAAAGCCAACTGGGAATGGCATACATTTCCACGAATAAAATTCGTTTCTCGGGCATGTGCTGCACGTGTGGCAAATTCATCAGCAGTCCTGCCTCTCCGCAATCCTGCCCATAGTTAGTTCCATTACCCTTCTGAATGATATTCAATTTTGATCTTGCAATCCATCCAGTCCATCTTGCAAATATTACAACACCTACGCATCAGCACATTGTAGATTGTAGATCTGCATTTATGCTCCAAATTCTCTTCTTCAAATGCATCATACAATGCAACAATTAAAAAGTAAAACTATGGCGAACCTCTTCCGTGGAAGAACCTTGTTTAGAGAAAAACTGCAAAGAATGATAGATGGTGGCACTGTGCTGTTCATCGTCTGTCCACCTGTATCCATCCTCCTGTACCTGCCCTCCGGAATCTTCTGAGCATATGATTGATGAGGTGATGGTTCCCCCACATCTGCTGGAACCTTCCTCAATACCTCAGAGCAGGCAGACAATAAGGTGGTCTTAAGGTTCTTGATGGTGAGATGGCTGAGGAAAGACGGCCATTGGAGGGATGGACAGCCTGACGGGAAGACTAGGCTGGAGGTGTGGAACTATGCTAACCACCCGAATATCCACCCCCCCCAAACCCCTCCCCCCCAGACCCTGTCCCCCTCCACAGGGTCAAACCTCCACGGAGTGGATCTGGTTCATCTGGGCCCTCATCATCTGAACACTGTTGAGAATCTTCTTCTGGTGCCCTGCTAATGTGACCCCAATCCTGAGGATGTCCCTGTACAGAGGGAGACAGAATAAAGCCAGTCAATGAGTGAGGGAGACAGAGCAAAGCCAACCAATTAGGGAGGGAGAGGCTGTATGGTCAGCCAATGAGCAAGGGAGACAGAGCTCCTCCAACAAAAATGGGGAGGGAAACAGAGCACAGCTGGCCAAAGAGTGCAGGAGACTGAACACAGCCAACCAATTAGGGAGAGAGACAGAGTGCAGCCATCCATTGAAAGAGGAAGACAACTCAGTCAACCAATGAGGAGTGAAATCTCAAAGAGGTAGATTAGCCATGATTAGCAACCTACCTAAACAAGATTTAATGATCAAAATGAATGAGACACCAGGGTTGTGAAACAAACCCAACACTATCACTGGTATTGTGTCCAATGGTTTAAAACAGTTTTTATCTATTTTTTCACCTGGATGAGGGTCATATAATCTATAATCCTCTCATTTTTGCCTATAAGTCTAGAAAATGTTCACCTTTTGCTCCAAGACCCACGCAGAGCTTGTCATTTCATTCAAATATTTTAACAGCTTTTACATATCAATTATACTGTAGTAACCTAAATTAACACATTTGAGTATTACATTTCTAACACTTTATTGAAAGTCATCCTGTTTTTTTGAAACAGCACAAGCGCATTATCCATGTAAACTACTATTTTTTGGGGGAGGGGGTGGTGTTAAACTTACTCCATAGTCATCTCGGAGACTATGTCGAAGCTGCTGAACTGGGCGTTGGCGAAATTCTCTTTGTACTGGCCCATCTTGATGGCGTCCAGCCACTCGTCCACAGAGCTGAAGCTAGAGAAGTCTGGCAGGCTGCGGTCCAGGAGAGGGAGGTGAATGCTGCAAGCAGGAAGGAGGAACGAGTGAGACCACACAGCACATTGCCCCCTTTTGGTTGGAAGGGGGAAATTATAAAAAAGCCAAGAGATATGCTGCAAGATGCTTCAAGATCTTGGATCAGACGGAAGAGTTTATGGCATCGTTTTGCCACTTAGGAACAAGTTAACTGTAGGCCGACATGTAAAATCACAATTGTGATTTCTTTTTTCCTTAAAAATCCCAGAGAGGGCTGCCAGGTTGGCTCGCTCGGTTAAGGCGGCGCGTAGCGGAGCAGTAGTGATCACCACGACGCGGGTTCGATCCCTGGTCAAACCAGCCAGCAGTGGTCGGTAGCCTTTTCAGAGCAGCACACAATTGGCTTTGCGCTGCAGGGAAATAAATTGGGAAGGGACTGCCGGGTTGGGATATTAGAATTGTAGCTTTGTTTGTTGCACCAGTGCCTCCTGTTGGCCAGCCCAGCGCTTGTCCGTAAGATTCTAAGCTTGCTCATGTTCGGGTATCCTCTGCCATCATTCTGAACTTGCAAAGTTTCGAGCTATGAGTGTAAAGAAGCAGTGACTGACAGGCGTGTGCTTCGGAGGAGAGCCGCAAACTGTCTCGCTCTCCGGAGGTGGTAACATGGGGTCACATATATGCAAGCTTGTATACATAGTTCTCTAATTGGGCATTCCAGATTCAGGTGGGATTGGAGACGCCAAAAAAAAAAAAAAAAAATCCCAGGGAGTTACACCAGAAACAACATAAGAAGGAATCGTACATGCGTACCTGGTACAACAACACAGTCACTGCCCAGCCAAGAAACTTGCAATGCCTTCTTTTCACTGTCCTTAATAAAATGCATCTGTGAGAAACCATTCAAGTATATTAAAGAAAAAAAGCCAGAAACCGCAGAAACATGGTGAAATTTCTGTATGCAAGATAAAGTGCTGCCCACAGCACAAAGAGAGGGGAACTATAATTGAATCAAACACTACCAAAACAAACAGACAACTAGACTCGTGAGAATATTGCACTTTATTTCTCCTTTGAAAAGCAGAGGCTGTTTTTAATCTAACTACCCCTCTCCTCTTCACCAAATGAGTGATCTGACAGATGAAAAGGCTTATTTACATTCCAGCTACGCGCCAAAATGAATAAAAATTCACATTATTGATGACTTGGACTGACAACACTATAAGGATAAACCAAATGATTTGGCTTCCCATTGTGAGTAGTGCTGTGTCAGCAATGTCTTTCTAGAACAGGCTGTTATGCAGCTGACCAGGGCAAGTTCACCATATTGGTGATGGAATAATTTTTTCCTGTATTTGTGGAGCTGCAGTTTTATTTTACAATATAGACAGAGCATAGCACGGCCTTAAAGTCTTCATTCACCACGGCACATGGGAAAACATGACACGAATCAAACGTGGAGGAAGCCGTAGCCTACAAATGTGCAGGAAATTGTGAGACCTGCAGCAGAGAGACAGAGATAACACTCTGCAGAGGGCCCTATAGTGCGTGCAAAACACACACACACACGCACGCACGCACGCACGCACGCACGCACGCACGCAAACGCGCACACACGCACGCACCGCAAACACTGACACCTCCTTAAATTATCTACTTCTACATCGACAAACACAAGCGTATCTTACTATGTTGACATTTACTACAGAAAACAAGTAGACATGGTCAACAACATCCCCCGCCAAAATGTCTTCTTTAAAGATACTATGAACAGAGGCTCCCAAAAATGCCACAAGGGCAATAACTGTGTAAAAGATAATCGTGTGCTTCTTATTTTCGAACTCCATCAGGGTCTTTATGGTCTTAAGCTACACACCAAATTTGGTTATCCTATCTCAAATAGTTTCTGAGAAAAGCTGTCCCCTTTAGAGATACCGTGGACAGAGTCCAAAAATACGGATCAAGGGCAATAACTCCGGGAAAAATACTTGCGCGCATCTCATTTTCGAACTCCATCAAGGTCTTTATGGTCTGAAGCTACACACCAAATTTGGTTATCCTATCTGTAACAGTTTCTGAGAAAAGCTGTCCCCTTTAGAGATACCGTGGACAGAGTCCAAAAATACGGATCAAGGGCAATAACTCCGGAAAAAATAATCGCGTGCATCTCATTTTCGAACTCCAGCAAGGCCTTTATGGTCTGAAGCTACACACCAAATTTGGTTGTCCTATCTCTAATAGTTTCTGAGAAAAGCTGTCCCCTTTATCTCGGACGGACGCACGGACGGACGGACGGAGCTCAAACCTAGATCCCCCTCCCACTTCGTGGCGGGGGATAATAAGCACATTCAATATAGGCAGCTGTCAATCTCAGCAAACAGCAGCTAAAGATGGCGCAGTTCAAAAAGGAATTCATGTGGGTTACTTCCAGCAAAAAAAAAAAAAAAAATCATACACAGCAGTTTGGCCTACTAACTCACCTAACTTTAATTTTAGTGTTACATTAAATTTCAATACATACATTACATGTAATGTTAGCCCTGAGAAAAAAAGTTTGCTCCCCTGACTCGCCCAGTCTTACCCTGATGAAAGGGGGGTGGTGGTCTTCAGGCTGCAGGGGTTGCGGATCATCTTGTCCAGGTTGCTGACAATCTGGCTGAATTTGGGCCGCTTGTTCCTCTCCTTCTGCCAGCAGTCGAGCATGAGCTGGTGCAGAGCGCTGGGACAGTCCATGGGCGGCGGCAGTCGGTAATCCTGCTCAATTGCATTAATCACCTGCAGGGGGAGACAGAGAGCTACGTGAGAATGCCGTCTTGTCAGGCAACTTTGGCTGAAGCCCTCAGCTATTTTCAGGTCCAAATTACCACTTCTCAGTTCTGAATTTGATATATTTTTTTCAGAAAAAATAATTAAATAAATTGTTTTTTTTTTATATAAAGTTCAACAACATTACTTTACTTCCGTGATGAACATGTAAAATATGAAAAGAACAGATATTCACGGAGGACAAAAGCTGTTACAACCCCACCGCAAAATTTATATCCAGAAAGACAACAGTAAATGAAGGCTTGTACCTAATCTACAGTACATTGACATTAACACCCAGTTGAAACCAATGACACTTGATCAAAATTACAGAAAAGTACAGGCGAATGGAGACTCATTTCTCAATGAACCCCAAAACGAGCTCAAAGTAGTTAAATGGACCACTTCAAAAAGAAAATGGGCACATGGAATCCTTTTCTTTTTGTTTTCTGAGATGAAATCCTTCTTGAATGCAATCAAAGACAAACCTTTTTCTCAGATGCGTGATGAGATTTCATATATTTACCTTCCCTACATTACCAAATGACATGGAACACTGAAACTCAGACTAAAAAATTGACACCTATTACAGACACAGAGGGATAAATATTGTTTGCTCGCAAACTGTCTCAGTATTGATTTCAATTTCAAGCTTGAACATGGGAATATGTTGCTTTGCAAACAGGCAGCCCCAGTAAATTGAGACACAGCTGAGATGAACCTGTGGTGCAGGCAGAATACTACAGGAACTCCTGTCTGCAATGGAACAAACCTTTAAAACGATCTGCCAGTGCACAACAACATCAATAGGAGCGACCTGATATAGTGCAAAACTGTCATAAATCAGGAGATGAGATGAATGAAGGGGATTTCTTGCAGACTTCTGCACTTCCGGTAATAGGACCAGCTTCGCCAAGCCAATGCATGCAGCCACAGGCTAGGCTACAAAGCCCCAGCAACTGCTGCGCGTAAGTGATGAAGTGAATATCTAAGATTTAATTAATTATTTGAATTATTGTCTTCATTCTGATCTTTTTAAACAGCATAATACTAAAAATTAAATGAACATCACGTATTTACAACATGACTCGGCGAGGTGGCGTTTGCACTGTACTGTATACGGTGGTGTTCTCACTCGATCTAGCTCTGCCACCGTGCTATCGTATTCAAACTCGACTGTGATTTGATTTAGTTTTCTCACTATGCGATGAGCACTGTGAAGCTACACAAAAGACATTGTGGCTATGAACTTAAAAAATACCGCTAAATTTTTATCTAAGCCTGTGTCCACGTCTTGGAAGTAAACGCTATAAATCGCGATAATACAAGTATTTGATCGCGCGCGTATATGGGCGGAAGTTCAGTCGTATACATTTTGACTGTTGATCCGTCATTATCGACGATCATATCCGCCTTGCGATGTGCCGTATTGTATATCAGGTCGCTCCCATTGCTCTCTGAAATGTTGTTCAAGCCTGCAGGTGCAAAAATGCTCTTGAATGCGGTCGTTTACAGAAGAATTGACGTGCTTTGGTAGAAAATCTCAATACACAGTCATCACTGGCAAGGGAAATCACCGTAGATTACTAAACTTAATTGTATTTTATGAGAGAGACTAGGCTATAATGATAGGAGTCGGCCGTTCAGAGATTTTCAGATGTCGTGGGCAAGAGACATTTTGAATACGCTTCAGGTTTGTACTTCTGTTACCATTGAAAGCAAGCCGAGATCAAAAACTTTGCCCGCAATTACATCAATTCTGAATGATAAGAAAACATTTAAAAATCCATGCATTTTGTAAAAATACTAATAAGAAAATTGTAAAAACTCTGCATTTTTAAGTTGAAAATCACTTACTTCCGCATCCAGGAAAACAATACTGGGTCAGAGCTAGTTCAAAGGCAGATCACTCAAGACAAGCCCTCATTCTCTTAAACACTCCCATGCACAACTGCCACTGCTCCGCCCCTCAGTGAGACAGGCTATCGAAGCTGCTCTCCTGCTCTGCTTCTGTTGCAAAAATGCTTATGCCTGCTGCTGTGCTGCATCACTCTCTGCTGCTGCTAGCAACACTGCCTGGAGCTATTCAACATCCCACCTCCACCCAAGCATCCACATGTGGGCTTTGAATTTCCCCCAGAGAGGCGGGGGGATCCTGCCACTCCTTGCTCTCTTCTCCTAATGTTTAGTAGGCCACAGGGTGCATCATTGTCAGAGCCTTTACACCAAACTATTAGGGTATCGTTTTGTTGGGACAGCAATTAAATACAGCATTTTTACATCAGTTGGCAAAAGGAATTACATTTAACACAATGTCATCAGGCATCAGCTAGCATGATCTTGATTTAATACAGTCTGTGAGTTTTCTTTTTCCCGGCACTCAACATCCAGGCCTATTATGCTTTTATTTTCCAGTCTGTGGTAAAAATCTATCACAGTTCAGAACGCATGTTCACCATTTGACGTCAATAAAATTGACTCCCCTTCTTTTGAAAATTCCACAGATCAATTTAGTTTTACTCTGATATAAGTCATATTGCGGAAGCCTGCTCTGCTCTCTCTCCCATTTTATCATGACATTGAATGGTGCATGGAGACAAAGGACAGTTTTTACCCCGGAGAGAGCTGCACTGTACTTCTGCGCATTAGAACTGGCCTTCAACAATACACCACAAGAACAACAATTATGATCCTTATCTGATCTATAAATGAAACCCACTTACTCGCCATTCTACAATGATTTGAGAACGAAATAACTGAACCAGTGTTCTGCTTCACTTTCCCCGGAGGAGAGTCAAGATGCAGAAATTTGCAATTTATAAACACAAACATGCCACATTAGACTCTATCAAGATGAGTCAGGCCCGCATTGAATTAATCATCGATGACCACAGTGCAATACATGCCAGTTAGGTAAGTGAGATCATCCCGATTTGCACTGATGTCATGCGAGGCAGCCAAAGTTTTTAGAGCCAGGCGCTGCAGTTGCTCACCGTCGACGGGAAGGATCAGGCCATCATGAGAAACGCCAAACTGTCCTTTGATTCAAGAGCTGATTGGCTTTAACTCCGAACCATGAACACCACGTTTTGCAGAAGACCCAATTTTTCTGAATAATTGTGATATTTAACGGTAGATCATATTAGTCTCGTGTTGTGCAATGAATGTTTAATCTGTTAACAAAAAAATAGTGCACGGTTGATAATAATGAACGCATGCACAATATCTTCAAGCATACAGCTCTATACAAATGTAGTCTGTAAGCTCCAGATAGCCAGCAAATGGATTTCAAAGGATGTAAAATATTTTTGGGACTTTCCGTATATTCTCAGGAAACAGTCCGACTTGACTTTGGCTCATTGTCACCATCCCCAGCTGCTGCCGCCTGATCTCGTTCACTTTTCAGGGGAGGCTATGGTTTTAGAGGAAAAGCTGCCTATTGATCATGATGAATAGTTGTTTAAAGGTATTCAGCATAACTACCTTATATTTAAATACCATAATTTGCATTTATACAGATATATGTACATTGCACATGTATACAACATTTGTTTTGGTAAAATGTTTCTTAAAACTCTCTGCCTAAAAGAGATTAAATGATATCACGGGAAAGATCTAATTATGCCAGCACATGCCAACTGATGATAAACCTGACAGGTGCAGATGCTTAACTTCTGTTCTAGCGCTCATTAACATACTGATTAGTCATCATTGGGTCCCTTTAGACCACTCAGATACTAAATGAGGGGCCTAAGGGGAGGAGGAATATCACTATTAAAGCCCAACTGACTGTCTCTCTTGATGTGTAGTAATTTCACTCTCTATAACGTCAAGTATTCAGCTTTAACTGCCACTCCTGTATTGCTTAGTTTATTTACAATAAAAAGGTTAATTAATCAGACCAAACAAGCAATACTAAACAGACTGCTAAAAGCCAGGTTGTATTTATATAAAGTTACTACTCAGTGGGATTTGGCATTCTCCCACAATTATTGTTAACTCATTTAAAGTCCGGGTAAAGTGAAAAACACTGCACGGTCTGGCTTTGGCGCACCACAGAGAAATGTGTAACTTAGCACGCAGCCCAGTTTTTCTGATTAAAAAAATCAGTAAGTGAATAAAATTATGTGTCAAAACTGCCAAACGTAAGCCCTATTCTCAGCTCTAAAATGCTGTGGGCATGTTTGCTAGTACCACTAAAACCACACCCAATTGCAAGGAGCATCTTCTCTTAGCTGTCTCAAGTGCACCACAGACAGAAAAATGGATGCTCCAGCAAACAATTTATTAGAATAGCACAGCCGTATATGTTTGAGGCCACTTTTGCCAGAATCCAGTTTGAAACAAGAGAACACCGACTTGCTGGACAATCAACCTGGTTCTTTATAGTCTGCAACGCAATTATATTTTTCTTCCATTAATGCAAGTAAGCTGTATTTAGCACCAACGACCAAGCCTAATAAAGTCAGGCTATCAATGAATAAATATCTAAAACAAAACATATTTTGTCTCGTCACCAGATGGTTGTATTTGTCAATACAGTGTTTCTCACGGAATTATTTTATTTGTGGTGGCAGCAGACCAGGGTGTCAGATGATTTAGTGAAACCCACGGCTATTAACTGTAGGTCTGTCTCCGGAGCTTCGGCGGCATGGCAGACAGACCGCGGGGAGCGCCAGCAAGCCAGGAGGTGAGCACGCTTAAAACGATGTCAAAGCTCGATTCTGCAAGAAATATGCTGCCACTTTAATTTTCCTCATTTGCGTCATTTTAAACAATAGCTGCATCAAATACAGACATATGGATATTTTAAGCTGCTGTAGCCTCAGTAATTATCAAGATTCCTTTTAACTAGAGACAAAACTTTTTATCTGCTCCATGAAGCTAGATCATGCACCAGCTGAACTGAATACAAGTCATCTAAATCAGTTAAGAACTGTAAATGTTTAAGTGCATTTTTTAATCCAAAAAAAGGAAAAAAACAACAGCACCTGCATACTAGTTAGCTAGCCTACAAGTCAGTATAGCCTGCTGTGTATGGCAGTTAATGTACTGCAGCAATGGGCCTAGGCTGTCAATGCGGCTACGTCTATGCAGCTACATAATTTAAAATCATGTAGAGGAGTGGCACATCCTGCACAATTTAATGCAGTTACTGTGTACTACCTACCAAGCTAGCTGGCTAGCTAGCTACTATAATTAAAATAACTGCTCACATTGTGACTTACCAGTAAACTCACTGATAAGCACCTTGGCTAACGTTACTGCCGACGAGTGTACGATGTCAGCAGAAGGGGAGAACAAAGCCCGTAAGGTAAGATGGTCGGGTGGGCCGCATTTACCAATATCAGCATCTATTTTGTAACATGTACATTGTGTTTAGAAGCAAATCTCGGGTTTTACTTTAGCCAGACTTTAAAATAAAAGTACATACTCAGGCTTTGAAACTTTTTATTGTGCAGATAGGGGTTTAGATTTAAAGCGCAGAGCGCTACCATCGACTGAATGTTTAAATCAATGTATCATTAAGAAATGTCTGTCCTGCAGTAGTTTCGACCATTATCCAGTGTGCTAAGCTTGCTCTTTTTGCTTTATGCTTGCTGAAATATGCAACTCGAATGAACTCATCTCAATAAAAATTCAGCAGCTCTTAACGTCTAATTACTTTTCACAAAACAGTTTACTTGTTCTTAAATTAAAGTCATTCAGTTTTATGAAGACATTTGGCCATAGCTGGTGTACCACCTAAAACAGAAACAATCGGGTAAGTCAAAATGGTTGAGGAATTAATAATGATTCCAGTCAAGGATAAAACTGTACACCTTAACATTTGTTACGTAAAATGACCGTGGCAGCAATAAGCCTGAAAATTGAGCAAATTCATGATTCCGCTTGATAACGCTAAATCATCAGCACGAAAAAAAGCCACATTGACAGAACTTACATCCTGATTGGTCATATCCCAGTAAGGACGCTCTCCATAGGACATAACCTCCCACATGACAATCCCATAGCTCCACACATCACTGGCTGACGTGAATTTCCTGTACTGGATTGCTTCAGGGGCTGTCCACCGAATGGGAATCTTTCCTCCCTATAAAGAACAGTAAAAATCACAGAAAGTCAAGGAAAGACTTTGGGCCAGATTCACAAAGACCTTTTATACACTCTAAACATTTTAGCACATGTAAAATCAATAAGACGGCCAACAGTCAATGCAAAAGTCATTTCCAGGCCAATCTTTGGCCATGATATTGCTTTTGTATGAGTAAAAAAATTTGCACATGTAAGGGGTCAAATAAATCTGGCTTTCTGTTTTTAAGATACATACAAACATTGTCAGTCCTTAACATTAACCTGACCTAAAAAAAAAAACATGCTGAACGAAGAATCAAACTTCAGCACCGATATAACTTTGATTTAGACTTCAGTAAAAATGCATTAGCTTCACTAAGTAACAGCCTATACACGGCGGTCCAAAAGTATTAGGATAGAAACACAATTGTAAAGGGCTTGTAATTTTAATGCATCAACATGGAGTGAACCATGTAATAACTACCGTGCTTGTAAAATTGTGTCCTTGTCCCAGTTCGTAATACCACATTTAATATCGCATCACTGTCCCAATACTAGATCTCATCACACAGACCAAACTGCTCTCTCAAACTGTGCATACCGGTGCGCAAGAAGAATTCTGAACATGTAAATAAATTGCTTTGTTCTGCCCAAACAGAAAATGGCCGGAGAGGAATGAAGGCGGAGACCCTCACCAGTGCGCTGGTGTATGTGGGATCTGAGGTGTCGTCCTCCAGGAAGCGGGACAGCCCGAAATCGGACACCTTGCACACCAGGTTGCTGTTGACCAGGATGTTACGCGCAGCGAGATCTCGGTGCACGTAGTTCATGTCAGAGAGATACTTCATGCCCGCCCCCATGCCCCGGAGCATGCCCACCAGCTGGATCACCGTAAATTGCCCGTCGTTTTGCTGGGAAAACAGGAGACAAAGCGCCCACGCGTCAGCGCTGGTGGAGGAGAGACTAGACACAAGGGGGATGAGGCAGCACAGTGGGTCAGAGAGAGACAGAGATGGAGAGGGAGAGAGAGAACTCAGCTTTACATGACTGAGGAGAAGGAGGGAGGCAGACTGTGTTGCACATCTGAACAATATCAACGCACTAGGGAAAGACAGAAAGAAAAAAGAGACATAAAATGTGGAAAGTAAGATAAATAAGGGAAATTTATAGAGAGAACAAGAACATAGAATGCAATGCTAAAGTACCCTCGGCCGTATGGGCGTAAGACAAGGAATGACAACATATAAAGGGTTTTTTAATGTATGCCTATGTAACACAATGTGTTTAATACTTTCGGGCTTGAGAGAAGTTTCAAGAGTGAAAAGGAAGACAGAGGTAATTGTCCAATTTCATCTAGGACTTGGCAGGTTATATGGAAAGTGTGGAACAGGACAGCTGGGACTTCACATCGTTTAGCATTCAGAATATGAAGTCTGACATGATGCGCAGTCATCAAAATGCCATGTTATGTTGAAGGTGACTGAACAGTTTGGCTGATAATGTTGCTACATCAAATTGTTATTAGAAGGTATTTAAAGCAGGCGAAGGCCATGTAGCTTCCGTGTCCTCCAACTTGATTATCCAGTGAGTACACCTTATGAATTTGACATAGCTACACCAAAAAATGTCATGGTTGTGCAAAGGCGTAATGAAAGTAACACAGTTCAGAAACAATGTGACCTTTTGACCCCATTAACCAGGTCAAGGTCATCCACCTTTAATGTTCCGCAAGCTGATTATCCAGAACATACACGCTGTAAATTTTACACGGCTACAACAAAAATAGTGGATGTAATCAAAGAAACAGTGTTCACAAAGAATGTTACCTTTTGACCCCTTAAAGTAGGTCAAGGTTAACTATCTTCGAACTTGTCCAAGCTATATGTCCCAATAAGACTCCCTGTGAATTTCATTACCCTGAGATTAATAGGAAAGGAGTTATTGTCTACACAGACAGACAGACGGACGCAAAGTCTTCGCAATACCCGATGGCCATACTTTGGTCTCGGGTAAAAATAAAAACAATAAGAAAAAGATGAAATTTTCATCAATACTTCCCCCTCGACTATGAAATCCCAGTTTTGAACCCAATCAGGGTCACAACTAATGGCATACACAAACACACACGCACACACACACACACACACACACACACACAATGTCATTCAACTTGGTAAAGCAGTTTCTGAGATGAATCTGTCCCCACATATCCAGATGGATGAAAGGACAGAAGGACGAGCTTCTTTGTAATGTCCCCTGCTCCATTTTATGTAGTAGTGGAGAATAATACAGACACAGACAGAAAAAGAAAGCAGGAAGAAAGAAAGATTAGGGCAGTACAGAATGGTACTTATATTGCACTCATGGGGAAAAAAAATCACAAGCCAGATTAGCAGAAAGAACAAGAGTGAGAGGTACGGCTCCATTAGAGAATTAATCCTGGAGCCCCTTCACCCCCCTTCTCCCCCCCCCAAGTCTGAGAGAGGAGCTGGATTCAGGGCTCTACATATGACCTGCACCCCCTCAGGACCCCACTGTGGACCCAGCCGCAGGCAGCGGAGTGTGAGCCATGAGTGAGTTTTACTCTGTAAAAACATCCTGTTCCTTAATAGTTTAAATCTCAAAATCTCATTTTATTTCCTCTCAAGTGTCAAAATACTAGCCTGTCTGAAGTTGTTTTTACAAGACAGGTTGACATTTTCTGAGGCCATTTATGAATCTTGAAAGGAGACAAACCGCATTGCCTCAATGTAAGTACTTTTGTCTGTCTTGTATGGCAAAGTAACAGAAATAAGATTGTAAAGACTTCATATTAGGTTAAAATGTTCATTGAGATCGACTAGTTTCTTTTAGTTTTTGCAGTGCAGCTTCAAGGTGTGAGGAGTGAAGATGATACAGCGAGGGTTTGTTATTCCTCTTTTACTGCTGTCTGGTGCTGTACGTCCCTCATTAACAGAGACTAAAAAAGGGGAAATCCAATATTGGCCTCAGACATAGATTTCCTGGAAAAATAACTAATTTTTTTTGTTCCACAGATGCCCATCTGGTCAGCCATCAGCAGCTTGCCAAGCTGAGAGTGAAAAGCAAAAGTGCAACACTTGTTCGTGAGAGGATGGGACAAATGTTTACCAAATACAGACAAAAGAGTCCTTACATCCCATTGCCACTTCATTTCATCCCAAGCTTTTTGTGCTGCTCTTAACTGAGGGATAACATGCTGATCGGCATAGACACTCAACTCAAATGCAAAACACAATCATTTCAACAGCTGCAAACACTTCCCCTCGCGACTTGTAGGTAGTTTTGATCTGTCAGCACATTTTTCCCGTCCTGAAGAAACCTGGTCATCCTTATCCCTGTTCTTCCGCTTTCTTTAACACAACTTCCTTATTTACAGGTGTCGTTTTTTTGTACAGCGAGAAGACATTTTTCAAACTATTCTATCGTCTTTTGTTATTGCTTTTCATTAGAATCTCTGCTGGCCTCCATTACTTTATTCTTCCTTTCAGTCGATACTGATGCTCTGTTTTTCCCTCGTTCCCCCTCTCTCCCTCTGACAGCCCTCATGGTGTGAAGCTGCCCAGTAGGACCTCATAGTGGGGAGGACAGCTGGAGATTACAGTCCGTCCAGTTGGTCTACTGTATCCCCACTCTCCCAATCTTCCTCTCCCGCCATTAATCATTATGAAGCCTGTTCTTCTCCTAGGGGAGGCACCAAAGCAGTTATTTTCATACTTTCTCTGCTGTTAGAAACCCTCCCAAGCAACTTTCAATAGATAAGCCTTTGATAGGTACAGTAAGATAGAGAGAGTCCTTCCTGACGTTGAAAGTTTCAAAACTCGAAGTTTTCTAAAGACCAGGGAAAAGCCGGGGGCTGTAGAACCACTAACAGGTCTGCTGTTGAGTAAGACTGGCTGAGAGGAAATCATGACATATCTCTATCATCTTCTCTGCAGTGAAACTGTGTGCATTTGTATGTTTATAGGGGTGTGTGCATGCGTAAGTGTGTGTGTGTGTGTGTGTGTACATTAGGGATGTACCCGAAGCCGAATATAGTATTCGGGAAAACACAGATATTGCAAAATTGACATATAACGAATCCATACGAATATTGGCGTCATTATTCGGGAGTCGCGACTAACGGGGAAACAACGCTAAAATGCTCCAGCTGCACATCTGTTCTCTCAAACCAAATCTCTGCCCGATTTCACAGAAGCATTTTAGCGTGCGTATAACTAACATGCGTTTAAATTTTAAACGCATGTTAAAATGCCGTTGTACGCGGACAGCTAAACAAATGTTTAAACACCATTTCACGAGATGGGATCATCGCACGTTTAGCTGCACGCGGATAACCTTGCGTTTAGCCCGCAGACTAAACAGGTGCGGTCAAATTATGGCAACCTGCCATTGCATAATGGGCATTTCCAATTGTCGTTACCGGTTAATAACCCCGTATCTAAGGGTCGTTGCGTTGTGGACACGCATTTCGCACAGAGATGTCGGCAAAAAAACGTGGCGAGAATTTCACTTCGCTTCAAAGAGTGTCAAAATTTCTTTGTGAGTCGGGTAGACGTGAGCAAGATGCTGACGTCACACGCATCCTTCACCAAGATTGTTTCATCCTTGGCATTCGTAGTGATTCCGTACATTCATTTGTGCTTTCATTATCGGTGAAGTGTAAAAATGCAGTTCGGACTTCACTCACGGTAGCCTTTTTATAAAATGCAAACGTAGATGTAAACAAAAAATGTGGCCTTGCAAAACCCCTCTGTTAAGTGATTAGGAAATGGAAGAAAGCAATAATTTATGCATTCATCTCATTTATTTTATTTCTTTTCCAGAAAAGGCAAGTCTTGCTCAAAATCTACCAGGCAACAAGATGAAGGCAGGTCGGCGTCACTCATTTAGGTGCAAATCAATCTGTGGTAGTAGTTTTCGCGAGTTAAACATACCCTCACGAGCATTTAAGTGTTCTTTTGTTATTTGACCGCAGGCGTTTAAAATATTTAGACGCATGTGGACAGTTGCGCCTTGAGAAACGGTGATTTAAATTGAACGCATGCTAAACGCGCGATTAAGAAAGTTATCCGTGTGTAAACCTTAAAACGCTTCTGTGAAATCAACCCTTAATATTTAAATTGTCAAAGCTCCTGCGACAAACCACACCCACTTCCGATTCCATATCCGGATACAGATACAAATACAAAAAATTTTGTTGCCTTCACAGATACAGATACAGATAATGGCATCGCTGTACACCCCAAGTGTACATATACTGTGTGTGTACGTGTGTGTGCGTGTGTGTGCATATACTGTGTGTGTGTATGTGCGTGTGTGTGTGTGTGTGTATACAGTGTGCATGTATTGTGTGCATGTGTGTGTGTGTGTGTTTCCGTGTATTGAGGTGTGTTTGTATGTGTGTGTGAAAGTGCGAGAAATAACTGGACCTGTAAAGTTCAAATTCAGAATTTGTTAAGATTGCTGAGCCTCAATGAGAAAATTTCACCACATGTCTAACCTACTTCATTAATTTTATTTCCTCAGTGTGCACACGGGCCAGTACACAGATGGGAAATGGACCATTAACACACACATTTCCAAACTGTGTGCAATTGACTTAAGCAAAAACAGAGAGAAAAATCTGAGTTTGGAGAGCTGGCAGAATCTCAGGACAGATTTCTGGAAAACAAGGGTCCCTAAGAGCATTTAAACGGTCACTTCTCAGTCGTGGAAAATTTGATTAAATGTTGTTTATTGGCAAAGTGATGGAAAATTTCTCAGCGCCTCACTTCAATAACTGATAAAAAGCAAAATCAATCCAGGAAAGTCCGTGGTAGGCTGTCCAGTGTAAAATCCATTCTTCCCATTTATTTGATCTCAATCTGGAGAGAGTGGGCTAAAATGGACGCTGTCAGAGTTAATTTAATTCTGAACAAATTACTGCTGACTTTCTCATATAAGACAAAAAAAATGAGTATGCTTATGGAATATTGCTCGTTTGTCATTGTCTGCACACACACACACACACACACACACGCACACACTCCAGCTCACAAAAAAAGATGCAAAAACACCAAGTACCCTACATTGTAAACCTGATAGTGTGGGGAACTCAAATAAATTGTGTAGGCAAACTTAATTGCTTTGTGTGGAAGGAACTTAAAGAAAGTCAGGTAAAGTTATTTTTTACACGTTTTTAAGTGCTGTGAACACAAGATCAACTCAATTTTTTTTTTTTTTTTTTTTTTTTTGCGGTAATTGATTTCCACAAAACATTTGAGTTCACCACACTTGTCAAGGTTTACAGTGTACATTTTGAGAATACAACTGCCACAGCTCTTAGAAACTGAATGCCACAGGCAGACTTTTGTCATTAGTCGGTATTTTATAATGCCACTCACCCGGAGAAAGGAATCCAGAGAGCCGTTCTCCATGAACTCGGTGACAATGATGACTGGGCTGCTCTTGGTGACCACGCCCTCCAGACGGATAATGTTGGGGTGGTCAAACTGTCCCATGATGCTGGCCTCGCTCAGGAAGTCCCGCCTCTGTTTCTCCGTGTAGCCGGACTTCAGCGTCTTGATGGCTACCATCATTTCTCTCTTTCCTGGAAGCTTCAGGCTGCCGCTGCACACCTCGCCAAACTCCCCTATAGCAGGGCGGGAACAGGCCAAGCCATCGCAATCAGAGACCTCAAACAGTCAAAAATTGCATCCTATCATCTAATTCTTAAGTGCTTTTCTTGAGGTAAAGGAATGTCCAGAAGGAGAAATCATAAGGATGTAGGAAAACGCAACTGTAGACCAAAGAGAATCTGAACGCAAGTACGCAAGGCAAAATCATCATGCCACCCCCGTCAGTCATGTTCGTTTGTCTACGTGAGTGGCCGGATGGATGGTGAGTCGCTTTAAATTTTGCTGCCATGAAGAAATGTCGGACAGTTATCTCCTTTATTTCAAAAGGGGTGGTCCATGGTACCCCATGAGAAAGGAGATAAGTAAGGAAGCAGTGAAGCACCTTTTCGCAGCATTTAGACAATTTGAACAGCTCTCATCTTGGCAGTCATGTGAGTAATTTGTCTTTTTTTTTGTAGATAGGAACTTTTATTCAACTCTCGTTCATAGAGAGAGATTTACTGGTCTCATGGAGACGTATTGCTCTCTGGTGCCACCCTGGCTGGATCCAGTATCAGTCAGATACCCCTTTTCCACCGAGCTGGTTCCAGTGCTAGTTCGGAGCCAAAGCCTGACTTAGCACCGGTTCTTTGCTTTTCCACAGCCTAAGCACCAGCTCCAGGCTCTCAAAACTGGTGCCAGAGCAAGCGCCAACTCATTGCTGGTCCAGAGCCAAGCACCGATTAAGTTAGGGAGTGGGGGCGGAGTTTTAGTGACCAACAAGACCAGCGCAAACACTGTACCGCTGTTTTTAAAACAACAACCGAGCGAGTGTAGTCTACTTTCGTTTTAAAAAAAACAAAAATGGAGAAAGCTAAGCCAAACACATCCCCAATATACCCCCATTGTAAGAAATTGGTAACACTTCCTGTCTCCTAAGTGCACGCGATTGCGGAAGTATTTTGAGCGTTCTGCTCGCAGTAAATGTTGGAATATACGAGCATCTGTCTTATATCTGCATGATGCATTGCTATTTCATGTTACTTTGCTTCTTCGGGCATTTTTCCCTATGCCGCTAATGTCTATATTAAGCATTACGAATTTGAGTTCGCTTGCTATCTCGGATGTTTGCGAATTACTATAATTGCCATTAGCGAGCTTAGGGCATTTCAAAACGAAACAACATTAGATCATTCAAACTTATGAAGCTGGAATGAAATACGACAGTTGCTCATTTATTTCTTACCTGTCTGCATCCTTGGGAAAAGAAAAGATGGATAGCGTGTTCCTATTATTACACCCTATTGCTGCACAAGGTTTCAGTATTTCTAACATGCATGGACAACAATGCAAGATACGGTACACATTTTATGTTTGCACCGTATTTTTCCACTTTTTAAATATCTGATATTAACCCTGTACAAGATCATAACAATCTAGTAGGTTATATGCCTTTCCCCTTTTAAAAATGATAAAACCTCACTGACAATAATAGTATCACCTAGCATAGAAACATGAGCATTATTTCAGTTTTAAATTTTTATTCATGGTTTCCCGCAGTCGATACTGACGTTATACAGTGACATAATCGCGCGGCTTTGATTTGGCTCCTTGGCGATGGAAAAGCAAAAAGGTTCTTAGGAGGTGCGTGGGTTGAACCAACCAAGCACTAGCACTAGCACCAGGTTCTTTTTGGTGGAAAAGGTGTAAGAGATAGCCCATGACTTTCACATCAAATAAAAGGTCAGCAATTACTTGGCTATATTATGTTAAAGGGCTAGATGTGTGCTTGATGTGATGAAAATTCCCTAAAATGAAAAGCTTTCCGTCTGTCCTCTTGCATTTATACCATATTAAGTGTACCATGTAATTACAACCGTTAATAATTTGTCACTGTTGAAAAATTCAAAAAGAAATTGTTGTAAAAAAATAGAAATATGGCGAAAATGTTGAATTTAGTTCTTTCCAGGTCTGACCTGCACTTCAAGAAGGGTTTTTGGTGGGTTTCTGTTCAAGTAATTAACCCTTAAAGTGCTAGTCACTGCTATAGTCACACTAGGCGCAAAATATGTGAAGCAAAATGTCAGATTTCAGCATTCAAAAGGTCAAAAATTTAGTTAATTTTCAGTTGACAATTTAGTTAGCAATGACCTTCAAAAAGGTTCACAGGTATCTGCGAGTCCTTCTGAAGGTCATTTGTCAACAAAATAATGAATGATTAACTTTTGGAAGGATAGGGTGAGTAGAAGTTAAGCGCTTTAAGGGTTAATTTAAGTCAGGTCCACACACCCTGTTCACAGGGCATTAAAGTGGCAGAAGCAAATTGGAAACCAGGTAAACCAGCAGATACTGCAGTCCTCCAGGACTGGAATGTCACATATCTGCCTTATAGGAAACCAGTGTTTGTTGTGGAGTTTCTGACTGGGCTTCAACAATTCAACTGTTTGTTATTTGTTTGGCTCCTTTCACTGGTGATTGGCTGCTTTACTTGACAGTTCATTCAAATGTGTGGTACTCTTTGCGTTCATCAATGGGAATGGGTCATGGCGTTTCTACAACTTAATTTTCCAAAAATGAGCAATTCTATAATACAATTTCATGCAATTTAGAATTTGTACACAAGAAAATGCAAGCAGATTTGGGAGGGAGCGGGGAACTGAAATATCGGAAAAGAGAACATGCAGAAACAAATTTTTAGAATAAACTATAATGTCTGGGGACTTGATTTACATGCCTCTACACCAGGAAGGTTAAAATAAGGCAATAGTCTTTTTTTGGATTTAAAAGTCCTCTTCATAAGAATTGGTGAAAAATACAATGATCACATGTTTTTCTGCCAACTTCGAAGAATTTGCTGAACAGTAGCAAAAAAATAAACAACGATGACCATTGTCATCAGTCCAGTGCCACTTACCCGCCCCAATGACCTGCTCGATTTTAACACAGGAGATGTCGATCTCTTTGGCAAACTCACGCACAGCCTCGTTGGGGTCCTCGTACGTGAAGGGATCAATGTAAATCTTCATTCCTGGAGACACTGGCGAGAGAAGAGAGATGACGGCTATCGTCCTATTTTGGAATTCCCAGTAGTGTGCATTGTTGAGCCATAAGTCAGGCAATTCCAGAGTCTGAAGTGGAATGAGAATCCTGGCCTCTCGCCTGCATCAAATGGTTTACATGCATGCGCGCATACAAACATACACACGCAAACACACATACGCACACACACACCTATGCATACCAACACACACACACAGACACACACGCACACACACACGCGCACACACACACGCACACACACACACACACGCACGCACGGACCCGTACCAATGCACACAAGGACCAATGAACACTCTCATCTGCATGGCACACACAAATGCATTCATAAACTTAACTTTACTGAGCTTGATTGAAAACTGACGTCAAAAAGGCTACAGCATAAATAGTTTTTTTGAAATTCCAATAATCTGGGAGCCAATTGCACTATCAGATCGAAACTGAAATGGTTCTGTTAAACTTTTAAATTGGTCATAGCCAAGACCAACTTCTAGTGAGCACGTTACGGCCTTTGCACAAAGCATAAGTTACCTGGGCGTAGCAAAGACTGGTCCTAGCAGGGTATGTCCACGTGAATACATATATAACGATTATTGAGCAAAACTGCTTTCGTTCCCATGTGCATGTATGCTGTTTCCATTAGCTAGCTCTAATTGCTAAGGTTCCCTCTTAGGCTATTGCTTAAACAACATGGACAAAAAAAAAAAATCTTACTGAATTGGAGTTTCTCGTGATCTGTTCATCAGTGGAAGCTTCCAACAGATTATCTTTGTTGCATATTATTCTTTCTCTCTTGTTGTACACATAATAAATCAGGTTTGCAATTGCAAGAATTTGGTTGTCAATGTTTGGGCACGTTAACAGTTGGTTTTAACATGCGTTTTGGGTGATAGGATCACAAGTAGTCGGGCGAGACATATTGCTGTTTATTATTATCGACAGCAATATGTCAATGATATATATTATTGCTTGGATTTCATTGCTTACTACGTGGCTTCTGCTAAGACCCACCATGCAGTTAATAAATCTTATAACAACAATAGCAGCCATTCCCCCCAAGCGAAGCCGAGATTTTGACCCCATTTCACATTGTTTTTTTTTTATGGGGTAGCTAAGATGTTTCTGCCTTAAGTTTACATGTTCGGATTATTTCAGTGATTGAAATTAGTCGGACAGGGCCATTTGCAACTTGCAAAAGCACGCAGGACCGCACAGAAGAGGAAACTTCATTGAAAAATACTCGCTTTCACCGCTGCTATGATAGCCTCAAGACCTCAAAGAGCAGTATGATGACGTTTTTCTGGTTACATCCTTGTTGGTTATGCATCAGGACGGATTTGCGTTTACACTGCCAACCATATGTGGTCAGATGCATCTCAGACCACCTCCGTGAGTGGTTTGAGTCATCAGATCTCAATGTGTCTTGGAGCCCATTTACACTTGTATTTAGCCCTGAACAGTTGTGATCCAATCACCTAAAACGCATGTCAAAGCCACGTGTAAATGGGGCATTTATGTTTTCTGCCATTCCTTAGGAAACTGCCAAGAGGTTGACTTCATGCCTACCCTGGGCTAGGCCAAGATTTCCACATGATCTAAGTGAAGATAGAGTTTACAACCTAATAGTTTAAGGGTCTTAAAATGATGCTTCGAAAGTTAAGCCCAACTTAACTGAAGTCGAGGCCTAAGTCTTGTTGGCTCCTCGAACAGCATGGCCTGGATAAGACCAAATTAACCCCCAGTGAGGCAAAATAAAGGCTTACTGCAGGACTGATCCACAGTCATATGGAGCTCAGGTCTCTCATGCACAGTGGTGCTCGAGCTGATTTCACAGCCTGTTTGTCCATGCAGGCTCCCATAGTTTCACACCATAACCATAAATCTTGTGGTGCAGCATTGCACACTTCAAATGGAGGGTTCTAGAGTCAGGTCTTTAATGTCGACTGCAACATACGGCCCACTTAAAGCAGGATACCGCTCCATGAAATAAGTCAGCCGTCTTCAGATTCTGGCTTAGAAACCACCCTTCAAAAGCGTATAGACTTTACAAGCCCAGGTCTGATCAATGACGATCTAAATCTGACATCTGAACCTAAATGCTTTGATCAGCGGATTTTGTTTTTGTCTGGAAAGAAAATGTGAACGTGGGAAAATATTTGATCACAATCTGGTTAGAACACTGCAGTGGCACTTTTTAAAAGAAACCTGAGAATATCCACTGAACCTCATGAATAATCTTTGATAAACTTGAATAATGAGGTGATGACGAGTAGTAGGGTTGAAAACAGCTCAACAAGACCAGACTGCTCCACATAAAAGATAAAGGACAATAGAAGGGCAGTGAGTATCAGTTTCCAAATTCATTTTTCCTCATTATACACCAGGGGCTCAAAACAATGAGTGTGAAACCGGAGGAACTAATCACACAGGATAAATCTAATTATCTTTTTAGAGATACCAAAACTAAAGAGATAAATAGATGAAGAGATAAAGGGAGCAATTGCTTTATTTGGTGTAGGCGGCCACTCTGTGGGTCTGAATGCACTGACTTAAACGCAAAGTGATTTTGTGTTCATTACTGTGCGTACTCAGACACTTCATTATTCATTATTATAGTTTTTATCATTTTGAGACTTTTATGGCTGGAACAAAGGTGAGATAAACTCATTTCCGGAATAAATCGGAGAGACAGAAGAATAGAGGGGAAGGGTGTGTGGGGGGGCGGAGGGGGGGTACTTACAGTGACCGCTGGTGTAGTGCTGCAGTTTATCTGTGTACTCCGAGTCTGCCCTCTCAAAGCCCCTCCTTCTGGGAACAACACAAACATGCCTGCAGCATTGTACCCCAAAAACTTACGTGCAAACACACCAATACCCCAAAAACACATCTGCACCCCAAAAATACAATCACAAACTCACCTCTACCCAAAATACAAATACAAACACATACTTCAAAAACACAATTACAAACACACCTGTACACCAAATATAAAATTACAAATGCAACTGTGCCCAAAATACAGTTAGAAACACACTTGTACCTAAAAAATATTCAAGAACAGTCATGTACCCCAAAATTGCAAACACACAAGGACCCCAAAAATACAATCACAAGCACACCTGCACCCCAAAGTATAATTACAAATGCACCTGTGCCCCAATAACACATCTTTACCGAAAAATACAATTACAAATACACCTGTACATAAAATATAATTACAAATACACATGCATCCCAAAAACATAAACACACCTGCACCACGAAATTACAATTACAAACACACCTGTATCTCAAAGTACAGTTTCAAGCATACCTGAGTCCCAGAATGCAATTACAAACTGATCTGTTCTCCTAAAATACAATTACAAACACACCTGAGGCCTGTTGAATAAAGGCTCATTTAACAAACTCAGGGCAGGAATGAACTTTCAACTTCACGAAACCAAACAAATGGCATCAGCATTAAGTGAGCACATAGAATCAGGTTTAATCATCACCTGACTGCATAATCAGGCTTGCACATAAAAGTGTCCTATTGACAGCCATCAGCCAGTCAAAATCGACCAGACAACAGCTGTTTATTTCACTAAGGAGGAGCAGCGGATTAATATAGAGAAATATGAATGAAACAAACCGAAAATCACTGTGAAAGGCAGTACTGAGGCTGCCACAAAAGTAACAGAGGCGTGCAGGCAAAAAAAAAAAAAAAAAATCCCTGACTGCGTCAATGTGAAAGTGAAGTTTACGTCTCTTCGGATATACAAGTTAATGTATTTACAACTGTGAACGGATCTTCTTTTAAATTAGCAATGCATCGTGTCCTGAAGGTTTTGACCTTCCTATTAATGAAGTCTCTAAATTTCTTATCTCTGACAGATGTTGTTACAACACGCCTTTGACATTTTAGGCCTGTACCCGATCCATCACCCTGCAAATACAGATGGCTCATCATAATACTGTTTATGAAAATAATTTTGTATTCCCCCGTATATCCTTACTGTCAGTGTTTCTGGTAAATTCCATTATTTTAGGGAAAGATCTCATTAAAAAAATAATGTTTCATTGGCTCCACAACACTCATAAACCTTGAGCTCTTTATTCCTCAAAATTATTTTTAATAAATGTATCAAATGGACCATTCCAGGCCATATTTACACAAATGGTTTGTGTGATAACTGCAGATATCTGTCAATGTTTTCACTGCTCCAGTGTTGGAAGAGAGTCGGGAAACCCCTTTTGTTATGTCAGACTATAAAGATTCATTTACAGCTATGGTCATAAGCTCGACCGTAACCTGCTCCAGAGCAGGTTAGTTTGACAGTCCAAGCTACCCATGGCAATGTAGCTCGCTAAGATAGCCACCATCGTGTTCCAGGAAATCAAAAATTGTTTCCAACTGACCTCTAAGCTATCCAGTTAAGCAAGAAATCGAGCTATGTGCAACAGGCCTCTGTGCCCCAAATACCGTTCGAAAACACAATTAAATACAACACACCTGTACCCCAAAAACCTACACATAGAAACACACTTATAATCCAAATACATACGCATACAAACACACCTGTACCCCAAATACACACGTACAGACACACCTCTACCCAAAATACACACATACCGACACACCTGTACCCCAATACCACACATAGATACATCGATACCCCAAAAACATACACATACAAACACACCTGCACTCCAAAACCTCACAAACAGACAGACCTGTACCCCAAAAACAAAAGAGACATAAAAACACACCTGTACCCCACACAGGCTCAGCTGCAGCCCTGTATCTGAAGCAAACACTTGCAAACACACCCATAACACTGGAGCTGCTACACCCCAAAAATACACATACAACAGTGATAAAAAGCGTATTATTTCAAACAGTCTTTGCAGTTTGATATAAATTCGTTGAAATGTGATAGCAGGCAAAGCTTATGCCTGGGATGACTTGGACTGACAGCGACTCACCGGTTGCAGACGATGATGATGACGATGATTGCGATGAGGAAGACGAAGCCGGCTGCGGCCGAGCCCACGATGAGCGGTAGTTTCTCCTGCAGGCTGGTCCTGTACTCCTCTGTGAGGAGAGAGAGGGGAGTCAGAGGGCATTAACCAGGGATCCAATCATGGGGGGTTCGGAGGGGTTTCATCCCATATACCAAAACAGAACCCCCGTTTCATTAAAATATTCTCAGAAGGCTCTGATTATTTTAGATTCGGTCAGCGCAGCTGCAGTTGAATTCCAGCTCTTTTTCATCCAATAATCCATCAATCCATCCATTGTCGCAGTGGTTCTCATACGCAGTCCTGGGGTACTACCGTTAGTGCTGACGTTCACCTCAAACTCAATTGTAATCCAAGAATTCTATCACGTTGCAATCGAGGCAATTAATTATTATATTAAACACTAAAGTCTCCTATGAATCTAAAATAGCATATATTAATTATCTTATAATATCTTATGATCCATCCATCTATCCATCCATTATCACAATTGTTCTCAAACTCAGTCCTGTGTGTGCTGCCTTTTGCTCACAGTCCCAGAATTCCACCAAGCAGCGAGCCCGGCGAATAATGTATTCCTCTGTAAGACACAAGAGTCTCCTATTATTCTTAAAAAAACACATTCTGCAGTGCAGAAACCTTCACTACAAGAGACATTCAATGAAAATACAGAAAATTGTCAAAAATAGATGTAGAATTTGCAAATATGAAAATAAAAAAGTATATCAAGTATAAAAGTAAACAGAAAAACAGCATACAGTATGTCAATACACACCCAATAAATTGCAGACTACTATTTTAACATATGCCATATTCTCAAATCTGAACAGAAATGTTGTAGTGGCTAACAGAGCAGGTAGAACATTAGAGACCCTGTTTCAGGTTGCAATTTTTTGCCAACCACACACTCATTTCTCTCCAGGAAACAGAAAAGAAGCAAAAATCTGCCCAAATTGGCAGTCCATGCTTGAACTCAAAATTATCTATGATTGCTTGGAACGCCATGGTCCCGACCTCAATGGAGTAGAGGTTAAAGGGCTAATTAGCCGAATTTCATATTTACAGGGGGAATTCACTCTCTTACTTCACATTATGAGAAGTAGGTATACCTGAAATGGAGAATAAAAGCCTGTAGTCCATGCTGTGGTTAAATTGCTATGTTGAAAGTAATTGTTCAAGATCTAACAAATGTACTGATTAAAATAATAATATTGGGAATAAATACGTTCCTACAAATGTTCTTTCAATTTTTCCCTTTGAACTAAACATAGTAATAACATATAACAGGTCATAATCTCTTGCCTTCTTTTTGAGCGCTAATAAATGGTTAGTTTTTGTGACAACATTCATATAATGACACGAATAATGAGCTTATCGATTCTTCTAAATTGATCAGTCACATTTTTGCTCGAATTTTTCTCTTTACTGTTTTTTTTTTTTTTTACCAAGTATTTAAGCACATTGTGAATTTAAAGGATAATTAGGAAAAAAATAACTTGTTAAATTCATGGATTGCATTGGTAGCCAGAACATCAATCAGCATGCGCAGTGGTCCCCTGGGATGAGTTTGAGAACCACTGCATCATCGAAACTGATTATTCCTGGTCAGGTTCACTGGGGGGTGAAGCCTATCCCAGCATGCAATGGGTGCAAAGCATGAACACTCTCTGAACACGTTTGAGTACCTTGATAAAGAGAGTCGAACTACAACTGAAGAATAGGTACCATTTTGTGTCTATTGTGCAAAACTAAGCAGTTTTGCGCAATGGTAATCATTGGATTTTTTACTCTTTTGCCGGGAAACATTAATTCTGGGGCCAAGACAATAAACCAACTGGCATTGGAGGGGAAAAATGTTCAGACAAAAAACTAAAATGCCCAATAACACAATGGAAACAATAGGGCACCGTGAACAGATTTTCTGGAACTTTCAGGTCACTACTCCCTCTATATAGGAACTCAGAGAGGTAAAGATAGACTCTTCACTCAGCTCATAGATACCTTGTAACACCACATTGTGTAATAACACCGCAATAGGTAATAACGTAATAGATTTTCACCTCATAATGTAATAATGCCGCATTTTGTAATAAACATCCTGAACGCAATATGAAGTGAACTTTGCCACATTTTGTAATAAGTTATTACATATTGCAGTGGTTATTACAAAATGCGGGTGTTGCACTTTTTTATGATGAAAATGTAATAATTTGGCGCATTATGTAATAAACCACCAAAATGGATGTCTCAATTTAAAAAAGCATTGTAACATCAGAACAATATTGGTTTTAGCATTCTAGCATGAATCATAACTACAAATTCATTTTAAAAGCTATTAGTTAAGTAGATTAGTAGTATGTTTCATTGGTCAAAACTAAATCAAATGTACTGTAACTGTTTTCATTATAAAAATGTTGTGTTTGTTATTTAATGTACTCTGTAGTCGCTAGGTCCGTTTCTGTTTATTACCCCGCCCCACCCGAAGGGTGAGGGATGAGGTATTGTTTTCCGTTCAGTTTGTTTCTGTGTTTGTTTGTTTGTTTGTTTGTTAACACTCTAGCTTCAAAACTAATGGCCAGATTCACCCCAAATTCAGTTTAGGGATTGCCACTGACCCAGAATGGACCCCTATTGAATTTCGTACACGTAGGTGAAAGTATGTGCGAGGGGCAGGGTTTGTTGTGCCTGGCACCTCTTGTTCATTATTGTTTTTGTTCTTTTTAGGTTTATTGTACTATTGTTTCCTACCCAGAACCACCCCACCATAGTTCTTCCCAGTAATTTCCCTGATGTGCTCCATCTGTGTATTGTTACCCTCCGTGTATTCATAGAGCCCCCTGTGCAGCTGGATTTTGCTAGGTTGTCATGGATTCCACTCTTTCAATTCCGTGGTGCTTCTAGTGTAAGTCCTCTCGTGTATCACCTCTTTTCGTTAACCTCCGATTTTCGCCTTGCCTGTGATTTTTTTCCACTGCCTGTGTTCTGACCCATTTTTGTTTTCTGGATGATGATCTTGGATTGCCGAGGACTGTGTTCTGGAATTTCAATTTTGTTTTCTCCCTGGTACTTTTGCTTTGCTGACTGATCTCCTGTGCATTTTTGACCTCTTGTTCTGCTCCCTGGTTTTTCAGATCTGTCTAGCCCGTTTGTACTGTCACTACCTGGACTGATATATTTTATCAAATCCTTGCCTGGAATAGCGGATTCTGTGTTTGCCTCTTGATTTCAAGTCTGTCGAACTCTGGAGTGGATTGCAATTGGTTTCTTGTTCCAAGTCTTCCTGAACCCCTCAAGGATCTGACAGTTACTGACACAAACGTTACTCGCGCTCTGAAATGTCGGGACATACACAAATGCAATATGTAATATGTATGTAAATATTATACGTGATAGAAAGCAGAAATATGACAAAAACAAATATGGAACAGAAAAAACTTTATTCTGTCTATGACCAGTTGTGTGTTTATGCAAAGTAGATGTCCTGTTCTACAGTGGTGAGCAATACTATGGATGAACATTTAAACTAAACAGTCTAAATCTTTGAATCAAAATGAGGTACTATCTCTAATCATGTTCATGTACTTTAAGTAATTAAATTTTAAAAAAGAAGGCTATAGCCTAAAAGCAAAATGATTTGCAGTATAGAGTTTATAGTTGGGGGGGGGGGGGAGCCATCTCTAGAAGCAAAAATAGAAAGAACTTTTCCTCCAACATAAACTTCTCTTTAAACAACCAGTACTTACATGTAAGATTAAAGATGATCAGTCTGAAAATTACTGAGCTACAACCCCATTTCCAACACTGGGACTGTGTTAAATTTGAATGAAACAGAATGCAATGATTTGCAAATCAATTAAAACCCTATATTTAACTAAAAATAGGATAAAAACAATGTATCAAGAGTTGAAACTGACAAATTTGTTAAAATATCGGCTCATTTGAAGCTGATGACGACAACATGTTTTAATAAAGTTGGGATGGGACAATAAGACTGGAAAAGTTGTAAAATACTAAGAAAAGGCAACTGGCAGAACATCTCACAGCTAAGTAGATTATTTTATTATTGGGTATAAAAATCTTTCATCAGTAAATATGGCGAAGGCTTAACCACTCTATGAAAGACTGCATGGGGAAATATTTGAACAATTTAAGAATAATGTTTTAACCTTAAAATTGCAAAGAATTAGGAGATTTTATCCTCTGTGGTACATGATATCATTACAAGATTCCAAGTATCTAGAAAAATCTATCTTTGCATGGGACAAGGCCAAAATACAATTTTGAATGGCTGTGATTTTCAGGTCCTCATGTGGCACTCCATTAAAAGCAGACAAGATTCTGAAGTTGAAACCACTGCATGGACTCAGGAACACTTTTGTAAATCATTGTCAATACACTCAGTTTGTAACTGCATTCACAAATGCAAGTTAAAACTATGCCATGTAAAGATTAAACCATATATAAAAAAATATCCAGAAACACTGCCTTCTTCTCTCAGCCCAAGCTCATTTAAAACGTACCGAGGTGAAGTGGAAAACTGCCCTGTGGTTTGACTAATCAAAATGTGAAATTCTTTTTTAAAATCATGGATGCCACGTGCTCTGGGCTAAAGAGGGGAGGGGCCATCCAGCTTATCAGCAAACAATTTAAAAGCTAGCATCCATGATAGCATGGGGGTTCGGTTGTACACATGGCATGGGTAACTTGTGCATCCGTGAAGACACCACCAATGGCGAATGACAGACAAAATACAGGTTTTGGTGCAACATCCACTGCCATCCAGATGCCTTTTTAAGGGAAGGCCTTGCTCATTTCAGCAACACCATGCAAAACACCATACTCTGCACGTAATGCAATAATATGGCTCTGTAATAAGAGTGTGAGTGCTGAAGTGGTCTGCCTGCAATTAAGATCTGACATCCATTGACAATATTTGGCGCATTATGAGTGAAAAATATGACAAAAAAGGCTGCGAAGTATTGATCAGCTGAAATCCTACATCAAGTAAGAATGGGATAACATTTTGCTTTCAAAACTACAGCAGTTGGTCTCCTTAGATCCCAAACGCTAACAAAGTGTTGATTTGAAAAGGACGTGATGCAACACTGTGATAAAAATGCCCCTGTGCCAACTTTTTTGAATCGTGTTGCTGTCATGAAATTCAAAATAGGCAAATATTTTCTAAACAAACAGTAAAATATCTCAGTTTCAACATCTGATATATTTTCTTTGTACTATTTTCAAATATAAAGTTAAAATGATTTGTGCAAGGGTTGTGTCACGTACCCTCGTGACTGGCACGGAGGACAGGAAGTTGAGGACTGGACTCAGGTGCAAGGATGGACTTGGTTGTTTGTTTTATTATGCTATTTGCCGTAGCAGGAGGCGTACACGCAAAAGATACAAACAAAAGAGGAATCGAGGTTCCTTTAAATATGAACACTATTAGTAAAACAGAATCTGGGCATTAGCTACAGTGACAATGTATTACAAATAGAAAACAATTAGGAATCAAGGTTCCTTTACGTAAAGCGCTGGCATGAACATTAACAGCACTAAGTTTAAAGAGTTTAGGATAAAGATACGTGAATATGAGGAGACGAAGTCTACACAAGACTATGAATGCCGTACAGCCATGTATTTACGGGACTTGAGTGTGGTGATCTGCTCTCAGGGCTTTTCTCTTTAACATTAAACTCTTAAAAAAAAGAGATTTTCTAAGTCTGAAATCTGTTTTTTGGTCATACCTTTCATCATGTTGCCTTCCAGTTATTTTCCAGCTTAAGTGGATGGAGGACATGACACCTACCCACAACTGAAGCCAATATGTTTGGATTTCTCCCTGGTGGCTGGCTGTGGTATAAGTCATAAATTCTGCCACAGCTATGTTGGCTGATAGGACATGAACCAAACTAGAAAGTCAAGTATAATGCGAGTCTAATTAGGGAATTCATCCTAATTTTGAAACATATAATGGATACAGATGAAGACCAATTTTGATGGTTTAATACATAACGCACCAAATTATTAAATTTTCATCATAAAAAAATGCAAAACCTGTATTTTGTAATAGCTAGTGCAATATGTAACAACTTATTACAAAATGCGGCAGATTATTACAAAATGTGGCGTTATTACATAATGAAGTGTAAATTCATTACATTATTACATATTGTGGTGTTATTACATAATACTGAATGATAAAATCAGTGTTCAGTAATGACAAATTAACATAAATTTGGTTTATATGAGGTTTAATACAGTAAAGATAGACTAAGAAAGGTTTATTTTATTTTGTACCCAAGCAAATGAATAATTCACGACAATTTCAGTATGGTAGTTAACAATAGAAATTAACTCATATTCTTGTAATTTTATTGATCATTGTTACCAGAAGCACAGAGAGTAAGTTAGTGTGTAATAGGCTATATCAGTGGTGTCCAATCTAATCCACAAAGGGCCAGTGTGGGTGCTGGTTTTTGTTACAGCCCAATCCTAACACACCTGATTCTACTCACCAAGGTCTTGATTGAGCCCCCTGATCAGCTAATTAGTGGAATCAGGTGTTGGGGCACTGGGCTAAAACAAAAACTTGCACCCACACCGGCCCTTTATGGAGATGATTGGACACCCCTGGGCTATATGAACAGTGATCAATTACAATACAGGATGCTTTAAGCTCTTCTATACGATGGTATTCCCTCGAGATATGTGTTTGGATGGGCAGACCAGGCAACAGCTAAACAGTGCCAGAATAGGGGCTCCATCTATATTGTTCAATGAATGCACTTTCTCCAGGATTCAGTGTAACAGCGATGTTTTAATTGGTATTTGGGCGAGTGCTCGGTGATGTGGACGTGGCGAAGCACTGAACATCAGTAATTAGGACACATCGTCCATCACACGAGACGGCCACGCCACAGAGGACGGCATGATGGATGCCCGTCTCTCCCCGGGGCCTGGCCGTTTGCCCACACAGCGGAGGCAGCGTATGAGCCCCATATGGACGTCTCAGACAGGCAGCGAGACGTCCGCACGTGCTTACAGGATGGCGGAGGGGGGGTGTGTGTCTGATGGAGGTAATTAAGGCCTTCCTGGCTCCGGAGGAAATGTTGGCTTGCACAGTGTGCCAATGAGAGGTGATAAATTTTCCTCTCTCATACACACAAACATGCAAACACTCACTCAGGCGAGTGTACACATACAGAAACATGCATGCACATGCATACATGTACACACAGACGCACACACATGCAAAAACATATGCCAACACACACCCACACCCACATGCACGCACACATGTACGCGCCAACACACACCCACACACACATATAGGCACACATGCACGTACACAAACACACACTTGAACATGCACGCAGAAGTGCACGCGCACACGCGCACACACACACACACACACACACACACACACATACATACGCACGCACGCACACACTCGCAAACACAAAAGCCTCTGATAAGCCCATCTTATGAACAACTTGTTAGCATGTGGAGCATTAACTTGACATTTCGGGAATTTTTTGCATTCTGTCATGAAAACACTCAGAGCGCAGGTTAAATGAAAGTCTGGTCTCCGTCTATTGTGAAGTTTTCAGCAGTTTTACAAATAGTCAAACACACATTCAGCTACCGACGACTGAGAAGTGTGAATAACAGCGCCACATATAGCACTTGACAGGGTTGGATATCAGCTGTCTCCACCATCGAGTGGCAGAGACCGTGCCAATTCTAACGGTCTCGCAACAGGTATAACTCATGATTTCACAATCAACCGCACCGTATCAACCAATCGGCAGAGGAGGAGGCCGGTCAAATCTAAGCAGCTGCCTCTGAGTGCTGAGATAATGGTCACAAGGTCCCATTGGGGGATGACCCTCCTTCCAAAGCTTGGATGCTCTCAGAAAGGACTTCAGCAAGCGCTCAGGCTAATTACATCCTCGAACGATCCAGGTAATGAGTATTGTGGGCAATGCATGGCTCCCCCAGTCGACCTTCGCCATAACACCCACAGTGCTGCCTAATTTACGGGAACAAAGCCCCAAGCATCAAGCTACAGCTCTCTCTGCACTCAAAACTGCACTGACTCACTGAATTAATAACACCATTACCCAGCCAGCCCCTGCTTTTCAGTTGCCTGTGATACTGCAGCACACCTGCCACTTAAGGAAAAATTAAATACACTCGTATAAATGGCAATAAATAACGTTTGGTTCATGTCGCTTGGATAACCTTCTGTGCCAGAGACTTTTTAAAAAAGTTTTGTGTTTTTGGTTGGCGTTAAAGCCCAAAAATGCACGACTTTTGCAAAACAAACAAGAGCTCAATGTACTCGATATGAATCAAGATCAGGTTGCACACCTTCAGGGGCACTAGGGGGTAAAAATTGAAATGCATCTAATTTTGCATTTTGTGTTATTTTCAGTAACTATGGTATTCTGCTGATAACCGCTTCAAATTTCATGGACTCATCACAAATACGAAGAACTCTATGGCCTCAAATGTATGCGTACATAAGATCCATTTTGTGACGTTGCGGACACTACAGCAATAAGAGTAACGAATTAAAAGTCTGGAAAAAAAACAAGCTTTATTCGATAAAACATGCTAAATACACACATTTATGGCATATTTATGTCATAAATACATAACTACTGACACACTCCAAATTAATCTTATGTCAAATTTTTTTGCACAAATCACAGTAGAGCTTTTCTCGCTCCACAAATATTTTAGTTCACTGTTATTTTTTGAACACCCTGTATATCTTCAGTGGGTGTAGATGAGTTCTGTCATTAGGTAATTACTACGGTGGCCCTGAAGGGTCACAACACCTGCAAACTCAGAAAACATCTGTAAATTCAGAAAACACTTTCATCGATTTCACAACACATGAACTGCAAATGCCAAAACACCTGCATATTCAGAAAACATCTGCAAATTCAGAAAACACTTTCATCGATTTCACAACACATGAACTGCAAATGCCAAAACACCTGCATATTCAGAAAACATCTGCAAATTCAGGGAACACTTTCATCGATTTCACAACACATGAACTGCAAATGCCAAAACACCTGCATATTCAGAAAACATCTGCAAATTCAGAAAACACTTTCATCGATTTCACAACACATGAACTGCAAATGCCAAAACACCTGCATATTCAGAAAACATCTGCAAATTCAGAAAACACTTTCATCGATTTCACAACACATGAACTGCAAATGCCAAAACACCTGCATATTCAGAAAACATCTGCAAATTCAGAAAACACTTTCATCGATTTTACAACACATGAACTGCAAATGCCAAAACACCTGCATATTCAGAAAACATCTGCAAATTCAGGGAACACTTTCATCGATCTACTTAACACATGAACTGCAAATGCCAAAACACCTGCATATTCAGAAAACACATGCAAACTCACAAAACACATGCAAACTCTGTAATGACAACGGAAATGTTTCGCGGGGGGACCATAATCAGTGACGGACCCACATCCGGTTGCCGGTCCAAAACGATCCAGGCAAAGATAATTGTTTCCGAAGAGGTACGTGTTCTTTTAACGGGCTTAGCGATGTCTGATACCACCATGGTTTTGTTTAATTTCAACATATTAAGGCAGTGTCCACATAACGTATTAGTCCACTTAGATAATTGTTAAACGTTCTGCAAACTTTGTTAGCTGTAAACTAGCGTTCTACATTGTTGTCCCAAGACAGCGCACGCACCTTTCATAGTGCAATTTCGTGCAGATAAGAACACTTTGCCCATTTTTAGCACTATTCCCTCTCCTGCTACGGACCCTACTACCATTTTTTTAATCGCTCATGTATCAGCTCATGCTGCATTCCATTTGTATTGGGAAGTCGGGATCTCCGAGCTCCCAGTCGGAAATTTCAATTCCAACGCCCCCATAAGTCGGATTTTCAACTCCGAAAGTCGGAGATTCTTCATCTACCCCGAATTCCGACTTCCGAGTTGAAGATGGCTGCACCATATATCAACAGTAAGCGAAACTTGTGTTAATAAACTGCATTTGCAATTCAGTGTCATTATTATTTCATTAAATCATTCGTACACGCAGTACTGAAAAAAGTTTATCGGCGGACTTGTTGCTCCGGTGTTTGCACGCTAAAAATACCGAGTAATGCGTTGTTATCAACTAGTATAGCTAGCAATAGCTAATAAAGGCTATCCTTGTCAGATGAGACACCACTGACCCCAAGTCAGTTTTCCGACTTACTTAATGGAACGCAGCCTGCTTGGGTATGACATTGTTCCCAACCCCGACTTCCAATCCAAACCTAACGCAGCATTAGCGCCATCACCACAGGTCTCTCTGTGGTCATGGCGCTAAGCTGATACATGAGCGATTTAAAAAAAAAATGGTAGTAGAGTCCGTAGCAGGAGAGGGAATAGTGCTAAAGAATGGGCAAAGTGTTCAGATTCTGCACGAAATTGCACTGTGAAATCAGAATTGACATACATAATATGTGACAGTGATAACTTTCAAAAATAGTGGTGCGGTGCGCTCGTCTTGGGACAGCAATGGAGAAACGCTAGCCAGCTAGTTAACAGCTAACAAAGTTTGCAGAACGTTTAACAGTTATCTAAGTGGACCAATACGTTTTGGGGACACTGCCTTAATATGTTTAAATTAAACAAAACCACTGGGGTATCCGACATCGCTAAGTCCGTTAAAAGAACACGTAACTCTGATTATGGTCCCCCCGGGAAACATTTCCGTTGTCATTACAGAGTTTGCATGTGTTTTCTGAATATGCAGGTGTTTTGGCATTTGCAGTTCATGTGCTGTGAAATCGATGAAAGTGTTTCCTGAATTTGCAGATGTTTTCTGAATATGCAGATGTTTTGGCATTTGCAGTTCATGTGTTGTGAAATCGATGAAAGTGTTTTCTGAATTTGCAGATGTTTTCTGAATATGCAGGTGTTTTGGCATTTGCAGTTCATGTGTTGTGAAATCGATGAAAGTGTTTTCTGAATTTGCAGATGTTTTCTGAATATGCAGGTGTTTTGGCATTTGCAGTTCATGTGTTGTGAAATCGATGAAAGTGTTTTCTGAATTTGCAGATGTTTTCTGAATATGCAGGTGTTTTGGCATTTGCAGTTCATGTGTTGTGAAATCGATGAAAGTGTTTTCTGAATTTACAGATGTTTTCTGAGTTTGCAGGTGTTGTGACCCTTCAGGGCCACCGTAAATTACCCTAGTTCTAACTTTCAATAAACATATTATGTGAAAATATTCATTTAAAGAGTGATTGATGCAGTATTAGAGGATGTGGGGGAGAACGTTGCGGACACTACAAACAATATTTGAATTCATTTGTGCACCTGAAAAGGACCCATATCTTGAATTGATTTTACTGAGTATACACCTTATCTTAGGAGCATTATTCAACTTAGGTGGGATAATCCCACTTGGCCAAGTCTTTACAGAAATATATGCTTGACAGTATACTGTTGTGGACACTACATATTTTTGGCGACACCATTCGATGCCAAAATCAAGGCAATATACCTGACAGGGTGGTGTTCCTTTATCAGATGTGTTATAATTTCTTGGTAAGCATGGTAATAAGGTATTCAGATGTAACTTTAAGATGTTTTAATGTGATTATAAACCCTTCAAGCAAGTAAATATTTAAAAAACTAAGGCAAAAAATGAAAAACCAATAATGAAGGACATCAGAGATTCTAATTGCGATAATCACAATTCAAAATCAGTTAATGCCAAAATAACCCTCCATAACTATGTGAAAACAAACTGGCTTTCTAGTAGTCACTGCCCTGGCATCTAAACAGCTGGGAAATTCATCAGTTGCATTGCAACTGATCATTGTATGTGTATGTTACTAAAAAGTATGATATTGAACAGTGTTGTATACATACTATTTAATAGAGCAAACTATAACACAGACAAGGGGATATTTACAACCTGATCTCGATTCACATCCGAAAATGTACAGGAAACAAACAAAAATAAAAGTACTTAATTAATAATGATGGTGTGAAAATAAAGACTGGAGACATAATAAGACGCAGCAAGCTGTGAAAGTATTTGCACAGTGACACCGATTATAAACGGCTGTGAATCCCTGCAATGTGGACACAAAAACTCTCAAATTACAGCTGACACTCGGGAATCTACATCCGCGCAGAGCAAACTGCGCATGAATTTCAGCCTTTTAAAATCACATCATAGTGCAAATGCTTATACACCTAAATGCTTAGACCAACTGCCACGTACCTTCGGTCATAGTCTGAAAGTACATCTTGCCACTATGACGACCAAACCCGGCCACAGTCCGTGCGCGCACCTGGAAGACGTATATTGTACCAGGCTTCAGGCCACGGATGACCGCTGTGTTTGTCGGACTCCTGACCGTAGATGAGTTATACTCCGTGTGATCCTGCGGATAGAAACATAGACCACTTGACACTAACCCAAAAGAACCTGCTGGAACACAGGCGTCACACACACCTTAAATGCCTTAATAATACCCGCTTATAATATACATTTTTGTTGTACATAACCTTTGCCAATTGTTTGCCTTTTATTCTGCAGCACATTAAGTCGACACTTGTCGGAGGAAATGTGCAGTATAAATAAACTTAACTTGACTCGGTACATTTTACATTCCATGATCGCTCTCAAAAGACACCATGTGAAATAAGCTAGAACGGAGCCAACGTCTGTGATTTAGCATATATACAAGTAAATTAACCCTTAGAGGGCTGAAATACATTTTTAAACATAAATCTAATTATCTTGTGCTGTTCAAAACCTATAATGTAGCGACTTGTTTAAGCGGGAGCTCTTTTAAACAAGTTGCCACATGATTGGTTTTCAACAGCTTTGATTTTGATGTCTTACATCATTGTGCAACAATAGCTGCATTTAGCGCTCTAAGGGTTAACTTTCAAGCTGAATTCTTGAAGGAAGAGGAGCTCATTTGATTGACATGAAGTGTGGATGTACACCTGTAACTGTAGTTGATTTGAAAGTCCAGAAAGTATGTTGATCGGAGGAGGATGGATGATTGACAGAAAAATTTAATCAACACCACGCCCACAGATATCTAATCATACATTAAAAGCAAAATGGTAATCCAGTAAGTGGATGGAAACAATCTGGTCTGTGGAATTACACAGTTTTTCAAGTTTTAATTATTATTTTCACGTAATATACACTTAAAGATATTTGAAAATGGTTCTTCAGAATAACCTAAATTGAAGAAAAAATTAATTTCAGCTTGTCTTTAGTTCCAAAGCAGTCTTTATGTGTATGATTTAAAAAATAATGTTCTCCAAGATATTGCTCCTGAAATGGACTGTTTGAAGTCCTTTTGGTCTAGTTTGAATCTCTCATAATTTTCCTTTTCGGTAAAGTAGGTCATGCTCTTTGTGGGTAAAGCCTTTTATCGTGTATGCCAACTCACAGTAACCTAGAGGTTAGCAACATCATTACAGTAAATGCTGAGAGAGTAACAGTTGCACTAGACTCAAATTAATTTGTGACACTGCTAAGGCTGGTAAGCAAAATAGATTTCTTGAGATGGCATAATATTATACAATGTACATAATAGTAACACTCTCACTAAGTGAAAGAGCAAGGAATTAAACCTCTCTGTAGCAGGAATAATACAATGAGGACCAAAAGTATTAGGACACAGAAAAAAATTTCAAGGACTAAAATTCCTACCCAGTTCACTCAATCTAATGTAAATGCCTTCAAATTAAACCCGACACTCTCAACTTTTAATTTGACATTTGCATCCATATAGCTCAAACTACGGAGGAATAAAAAATGTGCCACCGTACCACTATTTATGAACTACACTACCCACCAAGAATTACTTGCAGACCAAAAATAAATTTTTCTTGACCAGAATATTCTGAACGGCATATTCACTAAGACCTGCGCTGAAACGTGGACATCTAATGGTGTGCGAGAAATATCGTGGAAGTAGAGGATGAAACATGACAGCTTGAGGTAGATGTGATCAGTATGCTCCTCACCACCAGGGGGCCAGAAAACAATGAAGACAGAGCTGGAGGTGCAAGTCACTCAAGGACATCACAGTCAGCACAGCACAGGCATTCATCACTGAAACCCAGTTCCAGTGCCTTACAGTTGAGGTCAGCGGGAGATGATGGGAAATGAAGTCCAAACAGCTTCGCCAAATCTCACTTGCACTGAATCAGCCTCAGAACAAAGTGGGGGAGCGGCTAATCGTCAGCTGACTGAATCAGCAGTTTTTACCGGAGTGTTTCCGAGCACAAATCGGCCCTTGGGCTGGGACCTTGTCCGGAGAGTAATCGCTCACACCCGGCGGCTCCTCTGGCATGAGCAGCGAGATTAAATTAACAGCCCAGGGAGCCGCTTGGCAGCTTTCGGTTAGCTGGATGGCTGATGCTCATTTGTCATAAGAGCGAGGATAGTACAAGGAATTTGGAAGCAATCCAGATGTTCCTTTTTTTTTAAATCATGAAGAAGCCAGGGTGCTGTTTCATTTGGCATCTCTCTCTCTCTCTCTCCTCTCCTCTCCTCCTCTCCCTCTCTCTCTCTCTCCCTCTCTCCCCCATCTCTCCTTCGCTTTCCCTTTCTCTCTCCCTCTATCTTCTCTCCCCTCTCCCTCGCTCTCCTCTCTATCTCCTCTCCCCTCTCCCTCGCTCTCCCTCTTTCTCTCTTTCCCTCTCTAGGTTTGTCAGTCTAGGTAACGTTGACATTTTATGGGGCAAGTTCTGGGTCAGGTATCAGAGAGACAAGAGTGCATGTATGGATGTGTGTCAGTGTGTGTGTGTCTGTGTGTGCATGTGCGTGTGTGAGTGCGCGCATGTGCTAGTCATCTGGTCCAGAGAGGGTGCAGGTGTGTGTGACTGTGTGTATATGTACAGGGGGTGGTCAAATCATTAGAAATACTGTCATGAACACCAGTTTGTGAAGCTCACAACATGCTTCTTTCACTGAGACTGGTTCAGTTATGGGGTGAGTCAATTCAGTAGAGAGTTTTAGAGCTGTAGTTCGATGTTTATTAATAACCATGGAATCAAGTGTTCATCTGTTTTTGTTAGAGAGCTTAGACTTGTGGTCACAGTTGTTTCTTGCTGTTGCTGTATGAGGCGTTGGGCATTTGTCTTTGTGACTGATACACGAGCTATTTTGCCCCTAAGGTGCTTTGTCAGCATTTGCATCTCGCCCATGGCAGCTGGCAAGACTTCTTCAAAGCAGACACGTGCTGCAAATTTGAACTGAAATTTCATGAAGCACATGCATATTTTGTCCACCTCAGTATATATATATATATATATATATATATATATATATATATATGTGTGTGTGTGTGTGTGTGTGTGCACCCTCTTACCTTCTCATAGTACTGTAGCTCATAGTCGAGAATGACCCCATTGGGCTGGTCAGGCTGAGACCAGGACAGAGTGATGCTGTCGACCTTTCTGCTCACCTGGTGCATTATGGAGACAGCAGACGGAACTAGAGAGGGAATGAGAATTATTATTATTATTATTATTATTATTATTATTGACTATAGTTCTCCATCATGACATGAGGTGCTCAGCCAATTAGCTATTAAAAGCCATTACAAAGTCTCTCCTTGGTGACATCACTAGGAGGCGGGATTACCCAGAATACTGAAGGAACTGGTTAACTGGTCAGCTGAACTTAATCAGTCCTTCTTGTCTCTGGGCAGTCCCTTCACATGTGATGTCACGAAGAAAATATTTTGAAAGGGCTTGTAATGACAAATTGGCTATCCACCGGGTGACATTACAGGGCACTTTAAAGCAGCATAATGCAAGGAAAGCTTTTGAATAATTAAAATGGCAAATGAGAAAAGATTGATTGTTTGATCACAAGGTCCATGAAATCCACAGAAAAAGGCAACCTGACAAAGCTGTAATGTTTCTATCAGAAGTTAGCATTACAGCAGAAAAAAGTGTTAAATCCCCAGATGGGCAAACTCCCAAACCCAGGTAGCCGCCCCCAGCAGCTAGCGTGGCTGTTCAATGTTCATGTCGCGCAGACCGGCAAAACAGAAAGGCTCAAACATTCAAAATTACTGAGCATGACACTCTAGCCTTCTCAAAGTCCAGGAATTGAATTATTTGATACCCGTAAAACGTCCTCAGAGTTCAGAAGGTGAAAGCAAACACATCGCCGAAGATGAAATGACGCGTATTTTGCGGTGCATGCCCAGATTTATGGCCGCTGGCTGCAGCGCGAGACTCACATTGCTTTTGGCAGCAGTAGCCGCCTCTCGAGCACACAAGGGTCGCCGATGCCAGCAGTAGAGAATAAACTCAAAAGTAGCTCTTTTTGCCATGGAAAATATAGAGACGGGATTTATTTTTAATTAGCTGCTCTCGTTTACACACCCGCCAGCATGATATCAGTGGGGTTGAGAACTTTGCACGGTGTTGAAAGAATGTTCATTTAAGCTCCACTACTTCTGAATCTGAATACAATTACTGGTTGTGAATAATTTCAAATGCAGTTCAGTGGCTACCCAACTGAGAATGCAATGGACAAAGCCCACATCTTTTACTAGTCCTGCGACTGCATTGGTTTTTATTCATGCCAGACACTTGGCCATTTGGATTCAGTGCACAGACTGTTCACAATGAGATATCATCAGCTTGTTTGAATGAGCACAAAATTGTGAATTTGGCTGCAAAGAATTTGGTCTGGAGCAATTTTTCAGGCCTCAGCCTATATTAGATTTACCGCATATTAGAGATGAACCCAGCCGTTCATCGCCTTGGCAACCAATGTGGAGTGATCGCACACAGGACTGTGCCAAGCCCTTCATGCCTTAGGCTGAAACCTTATGTATGCGAGTGAAGCCTATATCCCCCTCCCACTCCCCAAAGTTATGAATAAAATATGGGTCTCAATTTCTGACATTAAATAATTTTAAACATGCTCTGCACAGGCAGCGCAACATAGCACATCAAGCACTATCTACTTCCCACAGCCATTAGTGGCATCAAGGGTATATGGGAAATAAATCTGAGGAACCGCACATTTCCATACATGGCAAACATTTCAGGGCCTGACCATAACCTGACATTGGGGTCAATAATGAGTTATTACCAAAATAATTCACTTTGAAATATGTTTTTGTTACACATACTTGATTAGTGACATGGAATATGAGCCGATAACCAGCATTATAACACCACGTGTTAGGATATATGGGATCAGAAAAGTGCAAGGCAATTTTCTGTTCATATATTTCTGCAATCATAGTTTATTCAGAAACAGCTAGATGATTCTACAACCCCAATTCTGAAATAGTTGGGACGAAGTGTAAATTGTGAATAAAATCTAAATGCAATGACTTTCAGATCACGAACCAATATGTTATTTCCAATAGAACATAGATAAAATTTCAAATGTTGAAACTGAGACATTTTACATTTTTATCCACAAAATGAGCCTATTTCAAATTTTCTGGCTGCAACAAGTCTCAATAAAGTTGGGACACAGGCAAAAAAAAAGGGGCTGAAAAAGCAATTAATATATAAGAGAATCAGCTGAAAGAACATTTAGCAAGTAATTAAATTAACTGGCATCAGGTGTGTAACATGATTGGCTATAAAAGGGATGTCTAAGAGAGGCTGAGTCTCTCAGAAGTAAAGATGGCCAGAGGCTCTCCAACCTGTGAAGGCTTGCATAAAAAAATTGTGGAATACTTTAAAAACAATATTCCTCAATGTCAAATTGCAAAGGCTTTGAAGGTGTCATCATCGACAGTGCATAACATCATCAAAAGATTCAGAGAAACTGGAAAAATCTCTGTGCGTAAGGGACAAGGCCAAAGACCTTTACTGGATGCCTGTGATCTTCGGGCCCTCAGACACCACTGCATCACTCACCAACATGACTCTGTCATTGACATTACTAAATGGGCCCAGGAATACTTCAAGAAACCACTGTCTGTAAACACAGTCCGCCGTGCCATCCACAGATGTTACCTAAAACTCTATCATGCAAAAAGGAAGCCATTGTTGAGCATGAGCCAGAAGCGTCGCCGTGTTCTGTGGGCCAAGGCTCATTTAAAATGGACTGTAGCAAAGTGGCGAAGTTTCCTGTGGTCAGAGGAGTCCAAATTTGACATCTTTGTTGGAAATCATGGGTGTCATGTCCTCCGAGCTAAAGAGGAAGAAGACCAACCCTCCTGTTATCAGCGTTCAGTTCAAAAGCCAGCATCTCTGATGGTATGGGGATGCACTAGTGCATATGGTGTGGGACATTTGCATGTTTTAAAAAGCACCATGAATGCTGAAAGGTATGCAAAGGTTTTAGAGCAACATATGCTCCCTTCCAGATGACATCTATTCCAGGGAAGACCTAGTGTATTTCAGCAGGACAATGCAAAACCACATACTGCAGCTATTACAACAGCATGGCTTCGTAGTAGAAGAGTCCATGTGCTGAACTGGCCTGCCTGCAGTCCTGATCTTTCACCGATTGAGAACATTTGGCACATAATTAAATGAAAAGTCCGAAAGACCCCAAAACTCTCCAGCAGCTGGAAGCCTGTATTAAACAAGAGTGGGATCAAATTCCAATGGCTAAACTCAAGAAACTTGTCTCCTCAATGCCCAGACGCCTCCACTCTGTGTTAAAAAGAAGAGGGGGTGCTACACCATGGTAAACAGGCCCCTGTCTCAACTTTTTTCAGACCTGTAGCAGCCATCAAGTTTGAAATGAGCTCATTTTGTGGAAAAAAATTGTAAAATTTCTCAGTTTCAACATTTGCTATGTTATCTCTGTTCTATTGTGAATAAAATACTGGCTGGTGTGATTTGAAAGTCATTGCGTTTCGATTTTATTCACAATTTACACTTTGTCCCAACTATTTCGGAATTGGGGTTGTAATTCTCCAAAATAGTTTCACAGATTAAAAAAAGAATACACGTTCAGGGGCTTTGGCACGCATAAAAGTTCCCCCAAGCCCTCTATTAGTACACGAAAACAAAAGATCTATCATCACATGTTCAAGTTCTAAAAATTCCAGATTTCATAATGTTACAGCAGTATCCCCAAAAGTACTTGGACCACCCACAAAAAAATTCTTCTGGCTTCTGCAATGAGGCACAATAGCTGCCATTTCAACCCAAACTCAAGAAAAACAATGCTCATTTAAGACAAAGAATAGTTGACTTCTGTGGCAAGTGTGTGCCCACAACACCAAGAGTGGCAATGGGGGTGCGTCTATCCTAAGTGTCTGTGTTCCTCCCAGTGCGCTGCAGTAAAATAGCTGTGCATATGCCTCTTGTTTGGCGCATAGACTGTAATCAAAACACATACATTCTTGTGTTGTTTCCAAACTATTTGTTGATTAGGCCTGTAACAATTATTAAATAATTGTCTAATTGTCAATTATGTAAAATAATCGCGGTTTCATGGTTAAACCGCAATTGTTCAAATTGCGCAATCGCCGCCTGTTGATAATGTATGCGCACGTTGAAGAAAAAAAAAAAAAAACGGAAAAATGAGAAAGTACTGGAATATATTGTATATACCTATATTGTATATCGTACTGGAATATATCGCATATCTCTCCCCCCCTGCTCAACAAACAAAATGCATGCCTATCCCCCCCAACTCAATAAACTGAACATCATCTATTAAATTGTTAATTGTCAATTATTTCTCAGACAATTAATTGTACAGCAAAATTTGGAATTGTTACAGCCCTACATTGTTGATACAGTGCAACAAATTTATTAAACCACCCGACATAAAAAAGAGAAAACACAAATATTTTCGAAATTTGTCCAAAACTTGTTTAAAACTAAAAATTATATTGCTATTTCTTTGGCAAATGAAATAAACTGAAACAACTAAATAGTCCTTATTCACACATAAAAACAACAAAAGAAATGTAATATTTTGTATGGCCTCCTTTGGACTTGATAACAGCTTGCATTCTTGCATTCAACCACTAAAACTAATTTTCATGCTCAGGAATGTGAGTAAATAACTGTTATTTGGCATATTCATCAAAAATTTTATAATGTGCTTAACTATTTTTTCTGCTTTTTTTGTAAAACAGTAAATTCGAAAATTCATGGAGAACAATAGTTATATTTTAGAATGAAAAATATCATTTCAATTAAAGAGCTAGTGCGTACTGGTGGATTCACCATTACAAAAACATAAAAAATGATTTTGGTAATTACTGTAATAACGCTGTTATTTTAGGGCAGCTGTAGCATGAACCTTACATTGAGTAGTGGTCTAATAAATTTATTAAGCACTAAACAAAAACATTTTTCTCTGTTGGGAATGAATGGCCTAGGACAGGCAGTACACAATCACTGTAATGGCTGGTAAAATTAAGAGGCCAAGTGCAGCGGTCAGAGAGAGAACGAGCAGTATGGACACAACACAAACATAGAGAATTATACAGACCACCAGAAAGTACTCACGCTTCCAAAGGACGTATAATGGTCCGAAAAAACGGAAGCAACGCGAGAGAGAACAAAAGTAGAAAAGAGAAACTTCCTAAAGTGAAAGGAAGTCCAATAATAACTGGAAGATATAAAGTCACACAAATCCTGACGAGAGATATCTTCGGCTATAGTGCTTAGCTACAAACAGACACTCTAGCAAAGGAGGCGTGGCGGACTTCCGGCTTATATAGAGTCCGGGGAAGCGCCGCCCCAGTTCACTCAGCCAGCTGGGAAAAGAATCCGATTGAAAAGGAATTCAATCTTGTCCCGGGACGAGAGCCACAAAGAAAAGTCCAAAACACACGCATGCCTCACAAACCATGACACTCACAATAAAAAAAGTTTCCATGGCATGGACAGGGTGCACATCTGGCTACTGTGGGCAGACTTATGGAGCATTTCTTAATTTTACATTCTGCTCAGCATATTCAGTCATGGAGCTTCGTTCATTGCTCAAAGATGTGAGTTGGAGAAAAATGAGAGATGAACATTACATACATACATACATCTCAGTAACCCAGACACATAAAATAAAATACATTTCTTCTTCATTTTGTGCAAAGCCATATTAAGAGTCATTCCGTGAGAAAATTTTTTTTTTTTGATTTTAAACTTTTTGAAGAAGTTGAGGAGTTGACCCCTGTAGAATTGAATGAAACTTGGCACATAGGTAGATATGGTAGTCTCCCAGAAAAAGCCACATTTTTAGATCCGTATTTCAATAAGTCAGCCAGTGGCGCCACCTGGAAGCCACTAAAGTGGCTCAGTTTTGCTTTTGACACCACATTTTACATCAATTATTATGACTTAAGGGTACACAATACCAGATGTGTTATACTTTTATCATGACCTGTGACACTTCAAGACTGGATAGACATTAGCACCGCATCAGCGCCAAGCTGGGTAACTATGTTATTGAGCCAGAATTATTTGAGAAATCACGGTAAAAATTGAAAATGGGAATGGGAATAAAATAACATCCCAGACATATATCAATCAAGAATGCTTTATTATGTGTTTACTCACAACAAAACTATCATTTTCAGTTAATATTCCCTTGGTATCTTGCTGGGTTAGTGCAATGGATGGCCGGAAAGATGGTCGAAATTGATTTCATTGCATGTTTGCAGTATATTTTCTCAGTGACCCAGACATGCTCCATGGTGATAAATGCCATTTGTTGTGCTTTTGGAGTTCTGTTTTCAGGAATATCAAGAATTTCTTTGGTAGTATCTACACTTTCAAGCTAGACGGAGCCAAAGTTGGAGGAAAACTCAAAACGGACCATTTCATAGCAGATTGTGCCTGTTTAGGTGGCATAATTTTGTTTACCCAGCAAGACAGAGATCTGAAATTCTCTGGATACATAGTCCCTTTGGGGTACATTACAGCATTAGTAAAATCTCAATGGTAGTATTTTCAGTGTAGATGATTTTAAACATGAAAAGTCGGAAAAATTCGCCTCCAGGGGGCACTGTATGCTGGATGCAAGTACTGACCATCCCCAGCAATGTACCAAAGAAATTGTTTTTGAATTGTGATACACACAGCTAGTTTTCTCAGAAAGTGAAGAGCTTGGTTTGGTACTACGCTGAGTAGATAGCTTTCTGACTTAACGTGGCGCTCTAAAGAGCTAATGTTCTGCCGACCTAATATTCCATATTCCCAGACATATACCAAAGTTCTGTCTTTTGAAATATATGAAGCACATACACAGTTATACATAAAATTTGTAATGTCTTTGGTATAAAGCTTGTTTGGTTGTAAACTGATGGTGACTGTGAGCATTACAAAAGCACAATACATGGCTTATTACCAAGTACGGGTATAGCGCAGTCAGAAACGTACAGCATGTTATAAAACATGACCAGTCCAAAATTTTTAAATGCCAAAAAAAGAACTAATGTAAAAGGCGTACGTATGCAGACATGCGTCAACAGTATACGTACACTGACATAAAATAACAGTCCATACTTTCTCTCTTTATCTTTACTTTATCTCTAAAAAAAATCTTCGTCACATAACCGTGTACATGAAGACAGAGTGTATAGTACAAAAGTTAAAACTGTTTTATACTTTTCATGCTATCCAAAGCGAAATGAAGTCAATACAGCATGTGACTAGCTCTATCTGTCAGTCTGTTTTTGGAATTCAATTGTGGGTTGGCGGCACCTGGTGGTGCGCACGAGAGGTGCTCCTTGGCCTTGGCCTTGAGCAGCCATCCATGGCCTTCTTCGTTGGATCCGGGTTGGTGTTATCCATGGAGCCAGTCGAGCCCGAGGCAAGCCCTACTGCACTGCACCCTGGGTCTCTACAGGGCTGCTTACAGGCCGTTGATAGTGAGCTTGTCTGTCTTTGAGTTAAAGAGCGGGCTGCAGCCTATATGGCGCAATAGTTGCGTCAACACCCATGCCTTGGTATGCACGGAAATGGGAAGTCTGTAAAAGAAACCCCACCCTCCCACCCAGCGGGCATCTCGTAGGCTAGACATCATGGGCAGGTGTTGGGAATGAAGGCATGCACGTTACCACTACAAATGAACTGCCCTTTTCTTGGCAGGGTGCTGCTTGCTTGCTAGGATTTCTGTGCCCTTTATCAGGATAACCACTCGCTAGACGTGACTGCTGTGCCCTTTTTCATACCCAAGCACCATACCCAAGGGAAATCCTAGAATTAACACTGAAGCCTGTTCTCCGATTCTAATAGTAATGCAAAAATGCAGAGAAGTTGTTATTTTCTGAAACTCGCCAACACAACGAAACTGTACACTGTACTCACTACTGGTAAAAGTCTTGCATGTTGACACAATGCTACAATCACCACCAACATTCTTTTCCAATTTACAACCAACCCAGCTTTATACCAAAGAGATTACATATTTTACGTATAACTGTGCATGTACTTTATATATGTGAAAAGACAAAACTTTGGTGTCTGTCTGGGAATATGGAATATTTGGTCTGTAGAACATTAGTTCTTTAGAGCAGCACCTCTGGTCAGATAGCCATCCACTCAGCATAGTGCCAAGCTAAACTGTTCATTTTCAGAGAAAACTAGCTGTTTGCATCACAATTCAAAAACAATTTCTTTGGTACTTTGCTGGGGATGGCCAATACATGCATCCAGCATACAGTGCCCCCTGGAGGCGAATTTTTCCGACTTTTCATGTTTAAAATCATCTACACTGAAAATACTACCATTGAGATTTTACTAATGCTGTAATGTAGCCTAAAGGGACTATGTATCCAGAGAATTTCAGATCTCTATCTTGCTGAGTAAACAAAATTATGCCACCTAAACATAGGCACAATCTGCTATGAAATGGTCCGTTTTGAGTTTTCCTCCAACTTTGGCTCCATCTAGCTTGAAAGTGTAGATACTACCAAAGAAATTCTTGATATTCCTGAAAACAGAACTCCAAAAGCACAGCAAACGGCATTTATCACCATGGAACATATCTGGGCTACAGAGAAAATATACCGCAAACATGCACCGGAATCAATTTCGACCATCTTTCCGGCCATCCATTGCACTAACCCAGCAAGATACCAAGGGAATATTAACTGAAAATGATAGTTTTGTTGTGAGTAAACACATAATAAAGCATTCTTGATTGGTATATGTCTGGGATATTATTTTATTCCCATTCCCATTTTCAATTTTTATTCTTATTTCTCAAATAATTCCAGCTCAATAACGTAGTTACCCAGCTTGGCGCTGATGTGGTGCTGAAGTCTAACCGGACTTGAAGTGTCACAGGTCATGATAAAAGTATAACATATTTGGTATTGTGTATCCTGAAGGCATGACAGTTGATGTAAAATGTGGTGTCAACAGCAAAACTGAGCCACTTAAGTGGCTTCCAAGTGGCGCTATCGGCAGGCAAAGTGGAATACGGACCTAAAAATTTGGCTTTTTCTGTGAGACACCCATATCTACCTATGTGCCAAGTTTCATTCAATTCCAGGGGGGTCAACTGCGCACCAAATGTCAATCTCTTGTGGAATGGCTCTTAAATATCCAACAGAAGGTAGTCAAAATACTTCTTTCAAGAATCAAATTGATTATTAATATTATATTGAATTAATTTATATTTAATTAATATTGAATGGAACTTAGCTTGCGCAGATAGTTTAGGCAGACAAATGAAGACATGCTCTAATTCTCAAACACATGGCACATCAGCCACTGCTCCGGCCCTCTGTAAGGCAGGCTACTTAAGCTGCTCTAAAACCCCATGCCTCAACAGCAAGAATGCCTCTGCCTGCTGCTGCACTGCTTCGCTCTCTGCTGCTGCATCTCTCCAGCCTGCTGCAAGTTAACATCCCACTTCCTCCCAGCATCCACCTGCAGGCTCTAAAAATCCCTCTGAGAGAAAATATCCTGATACTCCCTGCTTTCTTCTCCTCCAGCATAGTAGGCCACAGGGAGTGTCAGGGTGAGAGCCTAGACGCCAAACTGGAATTGGATCTAACTGTCAATAGAGAAATTAACTCTTTATACTTGTGTTGGCTAACTGAAGTTTGTTTATGCCTAAAGGTTACCAGATGGTAATAAAGCTTAAATGGGCTTTATACTTCATATTTTATGTGGCAGGATCCGGAGGAGATGGCTATAACAAAATATAAAATCAGAGCAGTTTCATGACCCCAAGTCTCCTGAAATTAAGCTTCTTATCTATTTTGACTTACAGAGCACATTTTTCTTAGCTGGAGAAAAGTTTTCCCAAAGATGAGCGCTGCGTTGATTGAAATGTGGTGCTGCTTCAGACTCAGTTACACGAGGCATAAATACGTCTGCACTCACAAATATTTTACGATCTCTCTCCTTTGTAGCTAGCAATGTGACCCAGAGGAGACAACCCACTTCCTTTGCCAGACCCTTTTGATTAATTTCACATATGAATGTAAAACTAATAGTGTTAGAAGGAGAAGTGCATATTAAGGATAAGCGCATGTTTTCAAGCACTCCCTGGTATGCAAAATGAAAAGCAGTCCGGCAGTTATTTCCATTTTCCATCTGTTTTGGATTTGAGGAATGTTGTTCCGGAAGTTTTCCACTGCTGTAAATCATAACATGAGATCTGACTAAATCATGCATTAAATTTGCTTTAGGGAAAACCAGGACATTAATGTATTTGTAGATCATCGGATAAATAAGACTAGGCAGCCTTCCCAATGCTTTGATTCACAAAACACAAGCACTCACAAGACTTCACAGTTATTTGACTGCAAGCTTTCCCAAATAAATGTTATCACAGCTTACTATGAGAAAGAAAGTAAAATGAATTATTCTGTCTGTTGTGCTAACTTTCTTCCCCTCTATCCCTATATTTATTCTCTGTGATTTACAAGCTTTGAGGTCAATGTTCTAAATGATATTTCATTCCAATCTCTGCTATTTTTTCTAAAATAAAAAAGTCACTAAAGTCACTGTGAACTAAACTATGTATGGCAAATATATGCTCCCAGACATATTATTTTTAAACACTATTTATTGGTGTAATCTTCCCAGTACACATTAAAAATTGATTAAACAGATTATTATGTTGTTCAAATGGCTATATTGTTTTAGTGGCCATAACAATGCGCCTGAATAATTTACACAGCATGCAAATTAAAGTTAAACTACACTCCTCCCTGACTGGCAGTCCATATGCTTGAGAAGAATACTTGAAAAATAAAAATGTTGCTATTTTAAGAACTAATGTTATTCAATTAAACCCTATTCCATGACAGCTAGCATTCTGCTTTGCAAATTTCTTGGGATGTTATGATGTCACAGTGCCACGACTGGTTGGAGAAACTCCTTCAATGGAGAAATCACAGCACTTACATGTGAGAACTAAATACATGTCTCTTGTGTAAAAAAGGACTACTTTTTGTCACAACTCAACAGCTATTTTTTAACTAAAAAAATTTAAAATCCCCCGCCCCCATTTGCCAAAAAAAAGTGTTTTTTTATTGACAGAGCAGTAGAAGGTAAAATTTGCGCAACTTGAAATTTAGATCTGTACCAAATTAACAGCTTCATAAGCCTCTCTCATAAAAAGAATAGCATGACTGAAGGAATTATCACAGAACATTTCCAAAGGCCTCGTTATCAAAACCAGAACCAAATGACAACTGAGACAATGGGCGTTATGCAGAATAAAGAGCTGTAATACCAAGAAAGGAAGTCCTTTGCATCAAGCCATTGCATGTAAAAACACTAATGGCATAAAGAGGAACAGATGAGACATTACATTGACCTCCACTACAGTGGTCTTTTGCTCTTTTATTTCATAAATGTGTCATTGGAGGGGAAAAGCATTAAAAAGCCGTGTTTTATTGTGCACAACAAATTACTATTGTAGAATTCTCAAATTTAAGCCCTCCACTCAAAAAAAAGTCCCACTTTGAAAAATTGCCCTTAAATTAATATTCCATAATTTTTGAAAATCCTTTTACATAGGTTAATAGACAATGGTTCAGTGCTTTTTTGTGCAATTGCACATACTCAACATGTCACGCATGAGTGAGCACAGGCTAATTACGTAAATTGCGATACATCTGTTTTGTGCAAAAAAAGTGCTGGGATGAAAACAGGATCTGAGACCATAGGAAGCAACGTTAGGTATGCCCTTTGTTTATCACTAATTACTTTTGAATTAACCCTTTCACACGTCCTCAACATGTCCACCATTTCTTTCCTGGCAGATTTGGGCCCTCCTCAGCATATCGTACACTGCACGGTGGATCAAAGCTCTGTCCCCTCTGAGAACATTGACCTCTGCCGTTATGCGTTCCTCAAGGTCATCCAGGTCTCTAGGTGGAGTAACGTACACTTTTGACTTAAGTTGACCCCACAAGAAAATGTCAAGAGGGGTTAAGTCCAGTGACCTCGGGGGCCATTCCACGTCGCGGTATTGGGAAATCACTCATTCTCGGAACAGTTCTGTAAGTTGAACTGAAATGTGTCAAGGGATGTGCTGAGATCAAGAAAGTGCAAACACCTGGTGTTGCACCATTCTGGGGACATCCATTCATTCATTACATAACATGACATAACAGGACTGTTAGCCACCTGGAGATCAAAGGGTTAAAGCAATTTCCTGAAAATTTTTAGGACACTTAAGGGCATACCTAACATTGCTTTTCATGATCTCATATCCTGTTTTCATCCCAGCACTTTTTTGTGCAAAACAGATGTATCGCAATTTATGTAATTAGCCTGTATTCACTCATGCATGACATGTTGAGTATGTGCAACTGTACAAAAAAAGCACAGAACCATTGTCTATCAACCTATGTAAAAGGATTTTCAAAAAATTAGAGAATATTAATTTTAGGGAAATTTTTCAAAGTGGGGCTTTTTTTTGATACACCCAGTAGTATGTTCTGAGCCAACTTTGGGAGGCAAATTTGCAGTTATGTTACATTTCCAAATACAACGTTTATGTGTGGAAAGACCTGTAATGCACACTTAGAGCCTGATCTACTAAAGCTTTGCGTGTATAGAAACTCGTGAAAATGCCATATCACTCGCAAATTTACCTGCAATCTTATCTACTAAGGGTGTGCACTGAGGATTGTGTCTTTGAAGCGTGCAAATTTGCACATTCTATGCAGTTAGTACTTTTGGCCATAATGAATAGATAATAAGGGGCGTGCCTATCCTAGCGTGCAAAATATGGGAGGAGAAAATGCAAATACAAAATTTTAGCACAAGCATAGTGACTTATCAAGCCTGAAAGCACTTTCAGTGATGGTGATTGCGTTTGCTATTTAATACCTTTGAAGGCTAGGTACTAATTGAAGACCACAAAGGAAAAATGATCCGTGTCCAAATTTAGCATTTCTGTATATTTTATATATTATTATAATATTATTATAATATGTAATGATATTATATATTATTATAATATTTTACATATTTTTAATTTTTTGCATATTTTTTCAGTGCTTTGCTTCTAAGATTTTTTACATTTTTCATTCATCATTTCTCCACAATGTGAAAATGTGACTGATCATTTTTCCATTGTGGTCTTCAATTAGCTCCATGTAATTGCGCAGACATGGCTGCCATTATTGCCGCAAGGAGAAGACACAGGTGGCGAGTACGCTGAGGACGGGTGTTCTCCATCTGTGTGACAATGTATGGGATGTCAGAAGAGAGAATAATCAAGACATATCGCCTATCCAGCAATGCCATTTTGGAGCTGTTAGATGAAATAATGGCTGATTTGGAGCCAGTCACAAGAAGTCATGCCATACCTGCAATAACAAAACTTCTCGCTACTCTCCATTTTCTCGCAACTGGTTCATTCCAGCGTACAGTTGCTCTCACTGCTTGGATCTCCCAAAACAGTTTCTCATGTGTACTGTCTCAAATACTGGATGCAAAGTTGCGCAGGATGGGCCGCTACATAAAGCTTTCTTCCACACGAGATTCACTGAATGAAACCAAACATGAGCTTTATGCATTTGCTCGCTTCCCGAGAGTAATCGGAGCGAGTGACTGTACTCATGTGCGAATTGTTCCCCCCTCAAACACTGAGCATGCACTGTTATAAACTTGCACCTTTTTTGCCAGTTATTTTAACTGTAATTTTACAATCAGTTTATAACACAGTTTCCGGGTATGTTAACTGTAAACCACAGTTAAATGCGCGCAGGACTCTACGAACAGTCAAAATAACAAGGAGACAATGCGCTTAATTTAACAGTAAAATTCAGTCCATTTATGACAGTGTATTTGCTTCTTCCACAAGCACCTCCAACTCCATGAAGTCAAATTTCATTTTACGTTTGCGTTCGTCCTGTTCCTCCAAACTGTCCATGGTGGAAATGGCTGCAGCATGCAAAGTCCTCATTTAAATAATGCTGTTTGCACCAGCAGTCATTTAGGCAATTACTCTTAGTAGATCACCCGCAAAATGTAAGCAAACCAAACGTGCAAAATGTTACTACGAGCGCGCAATTTAGCGCCCTTTATCTGGGATCTTGGTAGATCAGGCCCTTAATCGCATTGCATTGCTTCCCACAGAGAGACCCAAATGAGTTTCCAGTGAGTTGAATAATGAACAATGGTGATGAAAGTGATGGCAAAATGACTTGTCAGTTGCTGCTCAAGGGACAGAAGCTTGAAGTGACTTGACAGTAAAAATACGGGCTACATGTCACCGTTTCTCACAGTCTATCTCTGTTTTATACGTACACTCACCACCCTTATTCATTAGACAGTGACTTTTTTTTTGTTATTATGGTTTTGTTGGCTGAGTCAATCACTGGATCTGAGTCCTGTTAAATATGCATTTTATATGCTGAAGAGGAGACTGAAGGCAAAAATTCCCCAAAACAAGCAAAAACTGAGGATGGCTGCAGTACAGGCCTGGCAGAGCATCACCAGGGAAAGTACTCAAGTGCCCAGTGACGTTTATGTGTCACAGACTTCAAGCCGTCATCGTAAGCCACAGATATGCAAACAAATGTTAAAACTGATCATTTAATTCAACATTATGTTAAACAGTGCAAAATATTTGAAGAGCCCGGTAACGAAGGCAGCTATCTATAATATGGTGTAGCCATTTCCAAACAATTCATCTAATATGCATGAAAACACACTCAAATTAAAACTGGCAGTCTGTTCTTCAACCTTGTTGAAATTTGATCCTACTAAACTCAAATTGCTAGACTGCAGAACCAAATAAAAAGCATTTCACTTTTGAATGAATCATAGTTTTGCCTGTATATATTTTCATGATCGGTTTTGCCAAACTGATTGCAAAGGCTGCTTGCATCTTTGTAAGAGTTGCAAAACTGATTTGTTTAATCTGAATACAAATTAATGCCTTCTCTCAACTGGAAACAGCCTACACACTCATTTTATGTACACCTGAAGGGTCTAATCAGGTCCAATCCTGAGTCGGTTAATGAGTAGATGTTTGGAAAAGGATAAATCTCTTGTGAGATTTGGGTAACCAATATGTCACTGACAATGAATAGCTTTGGACATTTGCAAATAAGTTCTCAGAGTCCCCGATTAAAGTCTTGCAGAGTTTTAAATGAGGCATGATCTTAATTTCAGTGCACGCACGCACACACACACACACACACACACACACACACACATTCACTGATTGAACATACTCAAACACTTGCCAATACACCTTCTGTTCAGTTTCTGCACAAAGCATTCCTTAACCAGAACAAGACACAAAATCCTTGCCTTAGCATGAAATAAAAAATAAATTAAAATAAAAAACAAATAAATGAATAATTAGCAACAAAACAATTTAAAAAAATCAACTGCTCCAAGGACAGCACCTGTCCATTATTTGTAGGTTTCCCAAAAGTCTCTGGGGCCCCAAGGAATAGGCAGGGCACCCGATGGCAGTCTGACCAGAAGCATTTAAAGCAGTGGTAGTCAACCCTGGTCCTGGGTGTGCTGAGTTTGGTTTTCTCCACCCTGTTTAAACCTAAGACACCAGGTGAGATGAGTTAAGCGTGTAATCAACTGCTTTAATTCATCAATTAAGTGCTGAGTAACATCAAAAACCAGCAGACACTGTGGCTCTCCAGGACCAGGGTTGATTACCACCGATCTAAAGCATAGAACCCAAAAACAGCAGGACAGGTCACCAACAACAAGCCTGACTCAATCACCTGAAATCTGTGCAAAATAAGCCCTCAGACTCTGGTGCTCAAAACTAAATTGGCACAGCCACAAATCATGGGTCAGTTTTGTGGTTCACTGATTCAGCCCATACACCGTATAAACTCAGCCAGTACAAGCACTTTTTGGTTACACTTCACAATAAGGGTACATTAACTTACATTAGTTAATGCAGTAGTAAACATTAACTAACAGGTAATTAACAGTTAACTAATGTTTATTTAAGATCTATTTCAGCAGGGGGCCTGACTGAGACTTGAGTCTCCTTTTCTGCAGGGCATTATGAACAATTAAAAAATCATAGTTTACAAGGAAGTTAAAATGGTAATACAAAAAAAAACATACGTACAATGTCATCATAAAATAAAAATTACTTAAAAGAAAAATAATTTTCTTGATAAAGTGATTTTATCAATGTTTTAAAATGTCCGAAAGGAACCATTCATTCAGTTTCAGCTCACCTTGCAGCTGATTCCAGGTGTGAGGAGCATCATAATAAAAAGCTTATCAAATAATAATGATCATAACTAGAAAAGGTTAAATTTTCTGAAGAAAATTTGTGTGCTTGCTTCAGCGAGAAAACTTGAAGAGGTTGGCTGATAAAACGAAGGTGCTTGGAAACTGAGTGGCCAAGGAAATTGCTGAAGAAATGTTGAAAAACTGCTGAAATGTAAACCCAAGACTGTAAAGCTGAAAGTAATTGTTTAAGGAATTCTGACTTTTCAGCTGCGTCATGACCGAGTCTACTCCGCTTCAACCCAGCTGTTAAAAAATGGTCCATTGGAGTCAATGAGGTTGACGAATCTCTTTCTATGGCTCTGTGCGTATCTAGGTCAATGCAGTGAATGCTGAGAAATTAGCTTTATGTAATGGCAGGCCACATTGGCAGACTGCCGGAGCTATTGTTGCTTATAGCTCATTGTCAGTGTCTCCCCCAGTCCTGAACTGTACAACACTGACCTGGCCAAATAGTGAAATGCTACTATTCTCGGCTCTCTGTTCATTTCGGTGAACTGTGTGTTCGCTAGCTAAAAAGCTAATAAACGGAAGCGGCAAGATATCGTTAACACATGTTGTGATATAATTCAGGGCTCCCTTTTTATTTCTGTGCTATTATTAACTAGTTAGCTCGTGAACACATAGTGCACAGAACGTGTTCGAAACAGGTCGAACTTGAGCGTTGAAATTGCCATCACTGCAAATGACATAATCAATAGCTAGCTAACGTTAATTATTAAACTACTCAATAAGTATGGAAAAGTTACGTCTGCTGGCTTAGCAAGGATGGCAGTTACGGTCATTTTGATACCAATATTTAGCCTGTTTTAGTAGATACGATCGTAAATATATCTAGCTAGTGTGAACAGTTGCTTGTATATACTGGAATAGGAGCTTGAGCAATTCTTTTCTGCTTTGCAATTTTTTACTGTAACATTTGCTGTCACGGTTCCGCCCTGCAAAAAGACTGGCCTTTGCTGCCTTAAATGTGCTCTCTTAGAGATGGTTATAGCGACTGTACGAACGACGATACCGAAAATTCTTTCACTGAGTTTGACGCAGAAGAATGAGATATGTCCAACAGTCCTATCAATCATAATCCGAACAATGATAATGCTGAGGCCAGGAAAAAGTCCAGCAGAGGGCAGAACTGAACCGCAATACCGCTATGCCACAATTTTGCTGAGTCACTCTGAGCCAATTTGAGTTCATGGCTAAAGCATTTGGTCCAATGGGGATTTTAGCTAAGGCGTCTCTTACATACTACTCCCTCTACCTCAGAGATACTAAGTCCAATCTACGAAGTGGAGGTACCATACTGAAGAGGAGAGTCTTCTGAGCAAAATATGTCAAAATTGTGTGTGTAGTGCCAAAAATGTGGGAACACGACCAAGTTATACACCTGTGTTTTTCAGCCTCCCAAATAGAATTTTCTTGTGTCATTTAATGTAGGAGTTAATGGAGTTTCAGTTAGCGATCCCGTCGCTTTTCGGCTCATACTGTAATGGCCGGTGGAATATGGAGGCCAGGTGCAACGACCAGAGAGAAAGAGTAGGACGGACACAGTACGAACACAGAAAATAATACAGACCAAACGAAAGTACTCGCACTTCCAAAGGACGTATAATAGTCCGAACCACAGAAGCAAAGAGAGATAGAAAAAGGGAGAAGAAACTCCAATAATTAGAAGATAGAAAGTCAAACAAAACCTGACTACAGATATCTTTGGCTATAGTGCTTAGCTGCAAACAGACACTCTAGCAAAGAGGTGTGGCGAACATCTGGCTTATATAGAATCTGGGGAAGTGCCGCCCCAGTTCAATCAGCCAGCTGGGGCAAGAATTCGATTAAACAGTAATACGATATCGTCCCGGGATGAGAGCCACAAAGAAAGTCCAAAACCCATGCATAAACATCCAGAACCATGACAGGACCCCCCCCCAAGGGACGGCCCCTGACGTTCCCAAAAAACCCTGAGCATGGAACTCCGAAATAAGGGTGGGACCCAAGATACCCTGAGCAGGGACCCAGCACCGCTCCTCAGGACACCAAACCCTCTGGCCAACCTGATAGGAGGCACCGTTTTGAACCGGCCTATCAGTGGCAGCCTTCTGTTTATGCACCACCATGGGGACAAAAAAACAGCCAGACGGCTCCCCACCAGAACCAGGGTCGGGCCGCAAGGCCTCCCGCACAACAGACTCAGTATCCCACTGTGTGGGAGCCACAATCTGAGCCGCCAGAACAACCGGCCCAGAAACGGGATCACGGCCCGAGCGGTCATAAATCCGTGACAAGGTGCCAGGCTTGATGCTCTTGGAACCGGGGCGATAAGCCAACGCAAAGTCAAAGTGATTGAAAAACAATGCCCACCGCGCCTGCCGGGAATCACGTCGCCTAGTTTGCTGGACACACTGGAGATTCCTGTGATTCATCCAAACTACAAACGGATGTTCAGCCCCCTCCAACCAATGGCACCCCTCTTCTAACGCAAATTTAACAGCTAACAACTCCCGGTCACCAATACTGTAATTCCGTTCAACCAGTGATGACGACCGGGAGAAGTAGGCGCATGGGTGCAACTTATAGTCCTGAAGGGGGCGCTGGGTCAAAATGGCACCCACCCCGACCTCCGAAGTGTCAACCTCCACCACAAATGGGAGGGAAGGGTCGAGCAAAACGACAATAGGTTCAGAGCTAAGTCGTTTCTTCAACTCCTGAAAAGCAACCTCCGCTGCTGGAGACCAAGTAAACGACAAGGAGGAATTCCTCTTAGAAAGCGCAATGATGGGGGCAGCCACAGCGCTAAAATTGCGAATAAACCTTCTATAAAAATTAGCAAAGCCCAAAAATGGTTTAACCTCCTTAACATTGTGAGGGACAGGCTAATTCCTAACCGCTGCCACCTTGTCAGGGAATAGTTTGATCCCACTATCGTAAACACGATACGGAGGCAACGACAAAGCCCGTTGTTTGCCAAAATCCTCCGCGAGATCAACATCATCATCTGACACGTTAGGAGGTAAACCAAGGTTCAGCGCGGCTCCTACACATCAATCTTGTTCAGAACCCGACGCCTCCCCCATAGGTTGAAATTCGGGGCGACTTGCCAGAATCTCACTACAGTGAGACCTACAGTCAGAGCCCCACTGGACGATTGGGTTATTTTGACTGCCCCAAAAAATCTGTGGCCTATGCTTAAGCAACCACAAATGACCTAAAACCACAGGACAAACCGGGGAATTGATTAAGAAAAAACAAATTTTCTCTGAATGACCACCAAAAGGGAAAAACATAGTCAAAAAATCAGAGAGCTTGGTTATAAGCCCATCTCCAAACGGTCGACCATCCAAAGCTTTGATCGAGTGCGAATGTGAAAGAGAGCGGATGGAAATGGAATGTTTTCTAGCCCACTCCGCATCCATAAAACAATCAACAGCCCCCGAATCCAAAAAGGCTTTAACTCATATTCTCTTTTTCCCCATAGTCAGCTTTACTGAAATAAGAGTTTGAACGGGAGATTGGGTCTGTCCCTCTAGTGCCCCCCCCCTTACTGCCAGAGGGGCTTCCCATCTCCCTTTAAGCTCAGGGCAACTTAGACGGATATGTCCCAGTTTGCTACAATGATGACAGATTATTTGTCTGTGAACAGGCTTACGAGCCCGGCTCTCATATGAGCCATCAACCTGCATGGACTCACTAGAACTGGGCATTTCAATGGGCGGAGTTAGGGCTATATGCCTGTTGCACGGAACATTAACCTCTTTGCTATCAAGAGCCAATGCAGTACGTTTCCCCTTGTTTCGTTCACAGATGCGATTAATAACTCGCACCGCAGAACGCACCAACGAATCTAAAGAAACGCAAGGCTCTAATGTGGCCAGAGCGTCCTTAACCTCCTCAGCCAAAGCGTGAACAAACACTGTCATAAGAGGTGCTTCTGGCCACCTTGTCTCTGTGGCTAAGGAGCGAAATGAGACAGAGAAATCAGCGACGCTATCAGAACCCTGCTTCAAATGCATTAGACGCGTAGCTGCATCCTGACCATATACATCCTGAACAAAAACATTAATCATTTCTCTCACGAGAGTTTCCACTGAATTTACTACCGGCGATCTAGCTCGAATGAGTGGCTCCACCCAAGTGAGAGCTGTGCCGGTCAACAGTGATAAAATAAACGAAACCCTTGATTCTTCATTCGAGAACCGTGAGGGTTGCGATTTAAAAAATATTTCACATTGAGCAATGAAATCTTTACATTTTCCTGCTTCGCTCCCATATCTTGGGGGTAACTGGAGTTTAGGCTCTCGTGGAAGGTGTACTGATTGTGCTTGTGAAACATTTTGTGTAATCTGAGCAGACAATGCTCTAATACACTCGGAGAGATTTATTAGAAGACTTTCCAGTGTCTGCATAGCCTGCTCCTGAAGGCGAATACTCTCTGTCAGCTCCGCCTGCTGACTGTCTAAGCTAGAAAGACCCTGGCCATATGCAGTAAGGACAGGCTGCTGGTCAGCGACAATGCTATCTAGCGTATCCGCTGCTGGCAACTCCATGTCTGGCTAGAGTGTTCTGTAATGGTCGGTGGAATACGGAAGCCAAGTGCAACGACCAGAGAGAAAGAGAGCAGCACGGACACAGTGCGAACACAGAGAATAATACAGACCAAACGAAAGTACTCACGCTTCCAAAGGACGTATAATAGTCCGAACCACAGAAGCAAAGAGAGATAGAAAAAGGGAGAAGAAACTCCAATAATTAGAAGATAGAAAGTCAAACAAAACCTGACTAGAGATATCTTAGGCTAGAGTGCTTAGCTACAAACAGACACTCTAGCAAAGAGGCGTGGCGAACATCCGGCTTATATAGAATCCTGGGAAGCGCCGCCCCAGTTCAATCAGCCAGCTGGGTAAAGAATTCGATTGAACAGGAATACGATATCGTTCTGGGACGAGAGCCACAAAGAAAGTCCAAAACACTCGCACAAACATCCAGAACCATGACACATAATGCCAAAACCGTCTGTCCGATTGCTTGCATAGTTTTCGTGACCAGCACAACTTTTGCTACAACTTGGATATAAAAATATTTATGTGGAGTGAAAACTGTGGGAGTTAGAGCAAGTTTAAGAGAAGACTTATTGACGATTATACAGCTGTTCGCCACTCTAACGTCACCACACTACGTTCCCAGAATTTATTGTGACAAAAATTATTTTTTAAAATTCTAATTAAAAAATGATTGAAGTTACAAAAAATTTGAACAGTGAAGAAATTATACAAGCTTAATTTAACATTTTGCACTTTGAATGACATTTCTAGCTAACAGTATGACAGAGTAAAAAAATTGCAGAAAATAGCTGAATCTACTGAATAAACACAAAAATGGCTTGATTTAATAGGACCCCAAAAAATGACATTTAAAATAAAGTATCTCAAAAACTAAAAAGAAAATTAAAAAATCTGTACAGATGCAATGTAATTCAGAACAAGCTGAATTTTCTAAAGTTTGAATGGAATCAATAGCTTAAACAGTGTAGGAGGAGTTAGTCGGCCAAATTTAGGCAGAAGAAGAAGTAAGAGAATAGAGTGTGCTGCTTCAATGAAGCAATACACACAATAAAAGTCTTAGCAAGCTCTGTTCTAATCGAAGGAACATCCAGACATAATAAGTCCTTTGACCGTGTTCCATGGCAACCCACTCGCCTTGTAAGACGAGTGGCAAGATTGGTGGGATTTTAAATATAACAGATTTATAAACAAATAAACACAAATGATTTCTAAATTTAGATTATCTAGATTTTCTCTAGTCATTTCTCAAGTCAAAGGATCATTTACTAATGGTGTTTATGTTAACTGGGGATAAATTTATGCATTATTGAATAGTTTGTCAGTTTCAGATGTTACTTAAGAGATACATAAGGGATGTTTACAACTCCGCAATAAGAGTGGCAAACAGCATAAATGTATGGTTAATTATGGTAACATAATGCTATTTCAGCACTCTGGAACATTAGTTAACTGTTAATAAACTGATTCTTGCTTATTACTTCATTAGCAAATGTTCATAAAGATAGCCTTATTGTAAAGGGCAACCAGTTCAGGTTGTCTCCCCCCCATCCACAAAGGTAAGCCACCAGATTTTATTTTCCAAATATGAAATAAACTTGAAAGCATTCTGATAATCTTTTAAAAGTTGACTGATTGGAGCGGAGTTGAAGAGGGGGTGGTGGTGTCCGCATCATTTGAAATACGTAGAACATGTGATTAACTTGGTCAAAAACATCATTAGCAGACTAAGTCTAATTTCAGAAGGGAAAATGAGAAGCAACAGAAGAACCAGAGATTAAAATTTCCACACCTCATTTTCACCATCAAGCTGACATGGACAAAATAAAATTAATGTAATTTACTTAGACACAGGAGTGTGCTTCGTTCAAACTCACTCATAAATTGAATAAAAAATCATCCAAGGACAATGGCTGCTGTATTCCCTCAAATATCATTAAAAGATAATTATGGAACATTTAACCTTATTGCAACCAGTGGCGATTATACACCCTCATGAACAATAACACACACAATCTTTACTAATCTGCCTTTTTCTCTGACAAATATAAATATCAGAGATGCAACATTCTCTGATTAGCATGGTGATAACTGGCTGTCTGGCTAAGGACTCTGACCACTGTGGGCATGCACAGTCCATGCAATAGAAATCTAGGCATGTGCCAGTGCACAATAATACGATACACCGCGATGCTCATCTTGCATGATAGAGCTACTGTGAAGAACTCGAATTACCATCCCTAAAAAAAAAATTAACAAAAAAAAAAAAAAAAACCCCAAGCCATATTACCAAACTGCAATTTTGTTCATGTGAGGGGTGTACAACAAAGCAAGATTAATGGGTTAGCAAGGTATACTGCGCCTAAAGCCGGTGTTTTCAACAAATGCGGCTCTCTTTTAACCAGCCATTATATATTTGTCACCATTTGTCACCACAACACACGCAAAGAAAGCTTGACTAATGTTGAACTTCCTCCAGGTTCACCCCTCTGCTGGTGGAGGATAGCTTTCCTATTTTTTAACATCGCAGGATAAAAGGTTCCTGCGTAGTTGTCCAATTCTACGAATATGATGGTGCATCTCTGTGATAGCTAATAATCACAAAACGGCAAACTTGAGGTAAAGTAACAGTTCGTGTGAAACGTGTGTGTCGAACACTCATTCTGGATTACCTGTAAACTGTCAGTTTAAATTGTGGCTAAGGGATTATCTACGTGAAGCATTTAAAGAAATATCTATTTATTCATTATCACCATTTGCACTAGTTAGTATTCCTTGATGAGTCAATCTTTTATTACATTGTTCTCATAAATTGGGAAAATTGCTGAATACGATTATAAACAGAATGCATCTCTTTGAGACATATAACATTAGTGTTTTTACCCAGCTAAATGGCCTCTATGTCAAGACACATTTTAAAAGCACTGTGGATTTATTATTTATTAATTAGTTCAATGAGACTGTTTGCTCATTTCACTGTAGTCATTTTGACAATGTTTGTTCTGCTATTTTGCCATTACACAGTGTTTTTATGGTCTGACAAATTTGCACTAAATTTTACTCTTAGAGGGGATGCAGGTTTACTGTGGTTGGTTGTTAATTAGTGTTTGGAAATGTTTTAATTAGGCAAGTTTGCTTTCATGGTGCTTTAACTTTTAATAAAAACTGTGGTATTATTGCTAAAAAAACAAGTGAAAATGAACTTAGGTGGTACTAAGTTGTAGTAAGGTGTTTTGTTTTTCTGGATAACACTATTACTGTAACGTGATAATACTGTAGACCATGATAAAATCTCAAACAATTATCGTGATAGAAAAGTTTAGTATCGGCACATACCTTTATAAATCTATAAAGTAAACATTTTTTCAAAGTTAATGACATGAAGAGTTCCAAATAAAAAAAACTAAAGCGATGAAGTCAAATCAGTATCTACCAGAAGTTATGCCAATAAACGTGGCCATGTCCCCCGCCAGCTCACGGAAATCGACTGGGGTTGGCTTACCACACTAATTCACATTGAAGCCAAAGATGAATGAAATCGGTCACACTGTTCTTGAGATATTGCGTTCACAACAAACGGGACGTGAGGGACGGACGGAGCTGAATACTATGTCCCCCGCTCCGCTCGCTACCGCGGCTGCGGGGGACAATAACCAACCTTTCATCTTAAAACTGCATTAACTCTGTCATTGATGATGTCCTACAATTTTATCGGAACATCAACAGGAAATTTGTTCAAAGAATACTTGAGAACTTGGAACTCATCTGCAGACTGGCTGTCTTACAGACTACTTTCTCACTGTTAAATATCATCAGTAAGAAGAGTGTCATATCCTGAAGCACATTCAATTCTGCCTTGGCAGGGGATTTTGAGAAAACTTTGCCCCACAGAGAATGGTTACCAACGGGCCTGGATCAGTAAACTCCTCGTATTTAATAATACCACAGCTTGCATCGTATTCTAAACCAACTCCAATGCCTGCGTAAAGCCTTGCTAAGGAAAACTTCTGATGAACTCAAGGGCTTTGAAAAAAATGAAACAGCACTCTTCTGATTTGTCTCTGTAGAGGAACTCCGGAGTTCTTCAAGTCGCTCTCTATCATGGCGTGAAAGAAGGAAGAGAGGTTTTTATGTCCGTTCTTCCTTGATCTGTCTGTTCTTTTCACAAAACAATGCAGTACATTACACTGTAAACCACGTTTACATCCCTGAAATTCGCTTCTTCACAATCATTAAGATAATGCTTGTGTTTGTTAAATAAACAGATTTTGGATCACACCTCCATGTGTATTCCATGCTCTTTGTGAAAAACTAACAGTCGACCTTGTGTAACTGTGAGACCACGCCTCCAGCCGTCCAGCTCACCGGTCTATTAAGACCCAGACTGCATTTCTCACTCCATTAATCATTGCCTGCATCTGTGTCTCATTTCCACTGTGTGGTAGCAGATTGCTATTTAAGACCGAGGTTCGCACTTAGTCATTGCGAAGTGTCCTAACCACATACCTGTGTTGCATTCCTAGTCTTGTGCAGACTTAGTTTCCCACGTTTCACGTGTATTTAAACTCGAACTTAGTGCTGTTTACTGTTCTGTTCAGCACTTTATGCCCAGGACCTCATTTCCTGAGTTGTTTTCTATTTGTAATACATTGATACTGCAGCTATAGTCCAGACTCTGCATTACGTATAGCATTTATAGATTTTTTTTTTTTATTAGCTCAGAACACAAGGAAAGCCCATACCTCTGCTCAGAGTAATAGCCCCAAAGAAAACTACTATTGAGTGGGTTTCAAAAGTCCCAACTCCGAGAGTCCAACAGAAGACAAATCAGTACATGCTGAAACGTGGGCGGCCCAATTGGGAATAAAGTTTAAGGTTCGGTTTATAATTTACTGATAAAGCACCTCGCTTAGCATGTTGCCAAAAGCAGACCGATCAGTTATTATGCTTGGATCAGTTCTCATGTTGAACATTCGTATGAGCCATCAAGACAAATGCAAATGGGAAAATGACAGGCTGCTTCGTTGGCAGAGGTTGCTTAGCGATACAGGTGGGCTTTTTCACAGCGGTTTGCACGCTCTCAGTCTGTGGAGTGTTCCCAGGGGACCAGGCGCCAGAGGGCTAAGCTAACCGCATGTCTCTCCGGCATGAACTTTTCTCTAATTACCAATCGCACCCCAACACCATCACACGGGGGTGTTAACAAGAGCAAGCGTCAGATCACTTCACTAATTACATATCAGCGCAGCAGAAACAAATTAATCATTCCCTTCCATCACGTAATTACTCTTCACAGATGAGGACAACAGCCTGTTGCTGGTGAAAAGTGCTAAAGATCTCCACTTCACAGCAACACAGCTGGCTTACTGCTTTAATGCGGCAAAGCACGGCAGCGTTCAGATTCCAGGATTAAGAAAGGCTGTGAAATGAGCCTTTCCCACTGAGAATGAATGGACGGCCACCAGGTTTCAATTACTGACTGCCGTATCTGAATGGTGTGGGCATCAACTGTAAAGTAGCAGTAACATTTTCCTAATGATTAATGGGACAATATTGAGTTGTACAGTATCAAACTATTTGCTGGGGAAAATCTTTGCCAGGAAAGGAAACAATAGTGATAAACACATTTTAAAATGTACACAGATCCACTTACACAACCATGCTCTCTTTTACACACATATACACACACACACAAATATGCACATACATGCAAGCACGCACGCCAACACGCAAACACACGCATGCGCGCACACACACAAACAAGCAAGCAGATGCACACACACACGCACGCGCAAACACATACACACACACACACACAGGCACATTGTTTTCATGACCTCTTTGCTCTACAGGCCTGGTGTAATTACGTCCACTCTGTCTGCTGTACAGATCCCCACAGTAGAGCACTGCTGGACCAATAATCTAAACTGACAGCTCGATGCAGACAGAGTCAGCCTGAGCCAGTCCAGTGTGGAGTTGCAGCGTGTGTGTGTAGCGTAGGGGGCAGGAGAGCCCTCATTAGAAAGAACGCATTATTGGATCCCAAGCCCTTTGTTATCTGGGACGGTTACAACGAAAATGTTCTCAGACAGACAAAGCACAGAACACACAGGCACATCCATTCCACGCACGCATATACATTGAGGCACACACATACGTAAATACACACACGCACAGAAACGGAGAGAAACACAGACACACAAATAGACACAGACTACATAAAGTGAAATGTTCAGTTAAATCAGTTCTTATAGAGAAAAATAATTTCTGACTCCATCTGCACCCACCTTTACCTGATTTAACCCTGGATGTTTTACAGTGAGTGTGTGTGTGTGTGTGTGTGTGTGTGTGTGTGTGCGTGTGCTTATGTGTCTGTGACATACACATACAGACACATGCACAGATAGAGGCAGAGACACACACACAAACATATGGACAAACCCGCACAAAAGGCTGCATTCTTTACTTTAAAAACAGCAACAGCACACTAAGAACAGAAAACAGGGTATTTAATGAGTGTTTTGGCCATTAAAGTACTTCATAATGAGGCCAATAAAATTTTAGAGTGAAAAGTTGCATGCAGTAAAACTACCTATATAATAAGGCCCAAAGTACAGTGTTTTTGCAAATATTACCTCAGCAATTGGCACACCAGTCTACCATTCATTAAGCTGTTGGAGCTTGCGGCTACAAGCACACACAGCCATTTTTATCGTAGAAGCTAGATCGTAGCTTTATTTATCACAACCATTTTCAACAACTCTATTCAAAGACATGAAATAGGCTTTGTACCAATTTTAGACCATTTGGAACATCTTCTAGCAGTCTTTTGCTGAAAACCTGGCATTATTCATGCAAAAAATATTGTCTGAGACAACAGAGGCAGATGTCATGGCAATTTTTCATGGCTTTATGATGTTTTCCTAAAGATGGACATATTAAAATAAAAATTTAAAATGTTTACTTTTAAAGTCTGTAATGCAATGGCCGGTCTTTCGTGTCGCTATCCTTGTCTTTTTGCCTCATTTCTGCTGTAAAAACACATAGATCAACTCATGCTATGCTAACCATAAACTCCCAATGGGAAAACAAGCAGCTTGATGACACTAAGCAAATGATGCTTAAATGTCAAGGAATTACCCTCCGTAAGACTGAGAGGGTGTGTGTCTGCATTTACAGTATGTGTGTGTGTGTGTGTATCTTTCCACGAGCACAAGTGTTGTCATATATATATGTATGAGTTTGTGTGTGCGCTTGTTCCTGTGCGAGTGTGTGCTTCAGTGTTTGTATATGTATGTTTGCATGCGTGAGTGTAAGAGTGTAAGTGGGTCTATCAGTAGTTTGTTTGTGTGCATGTGCATGTGTCTGTGCACTAACGAGAGTGTGTGCGCCCGTGTGTGTGTGTGTGCGTGCCTGCCTGCATCTACATGCCAGCCTGCTCATCAGCTTATAAATGTGTAAATGTGTTTCTGAAACATTCAGGGCTAATTGGATTAGCACAGCTGCCAGAGTTAATGGGAGAGCCGATGACATCAACCAACACAGCGAGAGAGAGAGAGAGAGAGAGAGAGAGAGAGAGTGAAAGCCGATATCTCCTCATTGATGCAATTCTCAGCCCAGCACAAACTGAAAGTGAGTGAATAACTCAAATAAAGAAATAAATAAATACTGCGAAAAAAAAACCGCAGAACCCCAGCCCTCATCAGCCTCAGACCAGACCCTAACACGGCGCACTAAAAGAAAATGAAAAAAGTGTTATCGGAAAAGAAATCTCATTTCATTATCTTGAAAGTCTGAAAAGCCATTTCCGCGGGTCAGCGCAAAGCGAAGCGTGGAATGTGTCCACTGGGAGCTGGAGGCCGAAGAAGGCCTTGGGTTTTTAATGCAGGCAATATTCCACATTCAATAAAGCAGTGCAGGCCTGTACAGACAGCAGGGCGGTGTGGCATGACGGAGCAGCACTGCATAGCAATAAAAGCCCCAAACACAACTATCAGGGGCCATAAAGCTTCGAGATCTGAACGAAACAGGCGAATCCGAATGGGCAAACCGACTTGTTCCACAGGAAATCCATAATAACGTTCATGCGAAAAAGAACGGTCTTTCATCGTGAAATAACGGTCGTCAGAACAGTTCTCTAAAGCTCCCAGTGAGGAGTGAGAGTTTTGGGTTGAGCTAAACAGTGTTTAACCAAAACATTTCTGTCACGTAATAATTTTTGACACGCAACTATTTTAAACTGGCCACACTCACGTAAATCTGTGAGCCTCAAAACGGCAAAAACAAACAACAGTTATTCATTTTCAACTAATATTTCTGGCACAAAAGGCACCAAAGAGAGACATTTTACCCATTTGCTATTTGGCTGCTGGTAAAGGCAATTTGGTCGCACTTTAGATGAAGTGTTGCTCATAAAGGCTTTATACAGCATGTATAATGCATTCATAAATGAGACATAATGTCTTCATAAATCATACATAAGCAATGCTTTGTCATGCTTTGTAAAGGGTGGAATGTCACTTAGCTGTCAATGACACCCTTTATAGCTTTTAGCCACTAGCTAAGTAACATTGTCAGTTATATCACATCTGGCATCACAGGCAGAAAATGAACATTTCACCCTTTACAAAGCATGATATTTACTTATGTATGATTTATGAAGACATTATGCCTCATTTATGAAGGCATTATACATGCTGTATAAAGTCTTTATGAGCAACAATTCATCTAAAGTGTGACCGGCAATTTCTCTAACTGAGCAATTACAGTGCAAAAACTCTAGCTAACAGGGTGTGCCAGTCTTATGCATTGTTGACCAAAGGAAAAAATGAAGGGGGTGTGGGAATCTATAGATCCCCTTCTCCAAAACCCACACACTCCCGCCACCAGCCCCCCGATTAAAGGGGAAGGGACCCCACTCACCGGCCTGGTTCGTGGTGATGTTGACGGAGGTGAAGTGCGGAGAGTAGGGGCTCTGGTCGGAGACGCCGTTGACGGCCTGAATCTCGAAGGTGTAGCGCGTATGCGCCAGCAGGTCGCTGATGTAGACGTGCGGGTGGAGGAGGCCCAGCTGGCGGGGGGAGTACTGCACGTTATCCCCGCAGCGCGTGCAGGCCCCCCGGCCCCCGCCGCAGCTCTTGCAGATGACGTTGTAGACCACGTCCTCCCGCCCGCCCATGTCCCGTGGCGGTGCCCACTCCAGCTTCAGTGACGTCTCGTTTACGGTGGAGATCACGCGCTGCGGCGCGGACGGAATTGCTGAGGGAGAGAGAGGCTCGGTGTGAACATCTTTTTCAAGAAGGGGAGGGGATCACAATCCTGACCCATCATGCTCTGGCGGTCAGCCCCACCCACCACACCACCATTCAGAAATTCAGTCGTCCAAATACAAGTATGTAATCTAAACCTGGTTTCGGTCTGACTTTTTCACGCTTTAATTATCTACCATAACTATATTTCTTTCATTATTCTTGGCTGTAAAGTATATTTTGGGTTACTGTAAACACTAAGTTCAGGGGTGGTTTTGTTGGGGGGTGGGGTGTTGGCAGGTGGGGGGTCGTGTGTTGAGTATTGCAGGCCTTGTACACTGGCATTCCACCTGACCCACCAGAGTCAGAAATCCAATCGTTTAAAATCTGGGGGAAAAAAATTGCAGCTTTTTCCTCTGGACAAGGCTATTTTGAGAAATGCAAAAAAATAAAAAAATAAAAACACAAATTTAACCCTTCCCTTCTCAAGTTTTCTTGAGAAACTTAATCTGACATTTTCCTGGGTTAAAACAGCTGAGCAGAACACTGGCTTACATTTTAAGCAGTCATATGTACAACTGATGTCCTGAATGGCTGAGCTTTCAAAATAAAGCTCACTTGCCTAACTTGCCAATGACCTTGAAACACAATTTTCTGTCAATTGAAATCAAAGTTTTATTTTTGAATCCACTGAAGTGGGTTTTCAGAGCGAAAGTGTTAATCAATTGAAACAATTCAGCCAAACTACCAGCCTGACATTATCTGATGAAATCAAACGATATTGATCAGCCATCAATATACCTCACAGGGGCACCTGAAAACCTCTTCCCACTGTTGTTGACAAATGAAACGGTAACACTTTACAATAAGGGTACATTAGCTAATGGAGTAATAAGCATTAAGTACCAATTAATTAACAGTTAAGAAATGCATCAGACAGCTAAATAAGCATTAATTAATTAACCAATTAATGGTTAGCTAAATCCTTTAAGTAAGACCTCAAACTATGAAACTATTCAATAATGTATAAATTAATACCTTAGTTAACATGAACACCATTAATAAATGTTAGTAGACCCATTAGTTTACTGTTAATTAACTGATAGTTAATGCTTCTTTCTGCATTAGCTAATGTTAAATAATGTACCTATATTGTAAAGTGTTACCAATGAAACAATACAATCCACTGAATTTAAACTCCAAGGGGCTGTTTCTATCTTTATAATAGATACCCTGTGCTTTTAATACAGCAGTGCCAAGAAGCAATACGCAGTCCTGGCCAGGCACCATTACACATTACACAGTCTGTCGGCAGCACACTTTAATAGCTTATTTGGTCGCAAGCATTAACACATGAAGACGAGTAAAATGCGTTTCTCCAACAGAACACGGGTGATAAACGGCACAATCTGAAAAGGTCAAAAACACATTTTTGTCAATATCTTGTTTAAAGACAATGAAAGGAACATAGGACCAATGCCAAAACGTTCAGTCCTGTGCCTTGTTGAGTTTTCACCAGTGTCCCTCCACCAGCAATTTCATATGTATTTATCCCACACAACAAAAAGATTGACATGCATTGAAATACCTTATCATCCTCCCCATCCCATTAGACCATACTACCATTTTTTCAGGCATTATTTATAAGGTACAAAACAGAAATGGAAATGGAAAGGATACATTATGCATTTATTTGGAAACAACCCCATTGGCTGCGATTCAGTCCCATAAAACTATCATAGTGCGACAGCATTTGTGTTAAAAGGTGATTTGAGTGAGTCTGCATTCGCTTTGCAAGGTGGTTTGGGTGAGTCAAAATGCAAACAAAGTAAGTGACACAAAAATTGCACAGGGCCAGGTTTATAGATTGACACACCTCCAACACAGCTGTCCAACCCCTTGAGAAGCAAATGCTTTTATTTTAGTGCCGGAAAGTACCAAACTGGGCGAAGGTGATAAATGGAGTGCAGCTTGCAGGCTCTCTGATAGACAACTCGAGACATTAATTAACCAATTAACGGTTAGCTAAATAAGCATTAATTAACCTTAACTTACCATTTGTCAACGCTCTTTGACATCCTTATTATGAAGTTGAAAACATCCCTTAAGTATCCTTTAAGTAATACCTCAAACTATGAAACTATTCAATAATGTATAAATTAATACCTTAGTTAACATGAACACCATTAATAAATGATTAGTAGACCCATTCGTTTACTGTTAATTAACTGATAGTTAATGCTTCTTTCTGAATTAGCTAATGTTAAGTAATGTACCCATATTGTAAAGTGTTACCAATGAAACAATACAATCCACTGAATTTAAACTCCAAGGTGCTGTTTCTATCTTTTATAATAGATACCCTGTGCTTTTAATACAACAGTGCCAAGAAGCAATACGCAGTCCTGGCCAGGCACCATTACACATTACACAGTCTGTCTGCAGCACACTTTAATAGCTTATTTGGTTGCATTAACACATGAAGACGAGTAAAATGCGTTTCTCCAACAGAACACGGGTGATAAATGGCACTTTCTGGGGCAGGCAGAGAAATAAGCCCATGGTTCCCAAACTCTGTCCCGGGGGAACCTCTGTGTGCCAGATATCATTCCAAGCTCACTTTAAACCCCAGAATTGTATCAAGCTGCTAATTTTTTTTCTAAATTAGGTGCTTCTGATGTTAAGATGCTATTGTATTTGAAGGCATTTTTAATGCGAAGAGGTTTGATGTTATTTTAATTGTTAATTATCTTTATACCAGATATGAATAAAATCCCCTCGTTCATATCGTGCTAATTGAACTCGGAGGCTAATAATCACTGATAAAGAGGTATCAAATAAAAGACTGTGAATATTAGGCTTCTATCTTGGATGGTGATAATATGTGATAATTTAATTCAGAATTTTTCATTAAAATACAACACAATGGTTAGCCTCATTATGATTTGTTTTGTCTTCAAATTCTTTATCATCTTCCAGATTTGTGCCCAACTGTCCACATATTCCCCACCAAGGATTCATCACAATGGAATTTGGACAGTTATATGATAATGCTCCTTTTTTAATTCAATTATATACAAATTAATGTGTATGCATTAATGCTTGCATTGTTTAAGTATAGACCGATAACTACTGTACGCCCGCAATTATGTTATTCATCAAAGCGTGATCATAGCCATGTCTGATGGACTGGAATGGAGTTCAAGAAATCCCGTATTTATAGCACATAGTTAACGAAAAAAAATGTACCGCTGGTTAAAATTCTGGGATTGCCATTGCAGCTCGATGAAAACCCAACATATACAAGGTTCCTCCAGCACTGAGGTTTAGATCCCCTGGAATAAGATGTACGAAGCCATAAACAAGGCTTAAGTTTCCCTCATTTATCACAGCCTTCCTTGTTGCTACCAATAATTCCTTCCTTTTTTGCACTTCGCTCCACCCAGTGGGGAGACAACAAAGATAAGAATGAAAGTAAAGACAGAAGCAAAGTGAATTTGCTGGCAGGGACATCCTCACCCAGCCTGTAAAGATCATGTTTTGAGGAAGAGCAGCGCTGAATGCCATGCACAAAGTCATCTAACGTTCTGTAGTTTCAATTAATTTCATTTGTGAACTTGACAAGGTGAATGTACATTCCTGTAAATGTGCAAGTGCAGAGTCCAAGTGCAGTGAGACTCCAGCAAAGGAGTCTCAATCACGGCATGGACCTTTACCACCCGCAGGAAACCCACATGGCCAGGGCTCGAACCCAGAACCTTGTTACCGCGCTAACCATTGCATGACTGTGCCGGTTGTTCGGGGGACGGAAATACATACTGGTGCAGGGCATCAGGAAAGGGTCGGAGTCTGTGCGGTAGTAGCCGTTGCGGCAGACGCAGTTGATGGCGCCCTCGCTGGTGGTCCGGCTGTTGATGGGACAAGGGAGACAGGGGTGGTCTCCCTGAGACGGTTTGAAGAAGCTAGAGGGGCATGCTAAAACCATAGGGGAGAGAAAGAGAGGGAGAGAGAGAGAGCGTTGATTGTTAACGAGTCCTTTCATGGTCCAACGTTTCATTTACACTTAAAACAAAACACACAGAAAAATTAGCACTGATTTTTTTTTTTCATCCCATAACTGATTAAAAATCAACAACCCATGAAATATGGGGTTGGTATCACACACACTTGTGATACTGCTTTCTCGTGTTGCGATTGGTCAGATTCTGTTCATTGACAAACATCAACTAATGTGTTCGCAAAGGTAACTTTACCAATTTTGCTAGTAACTCTTCTTGTTGACAGTTTATTCAAGTCAATGGGATGAATAATTTGCTAGCTAGCATGCAAACACTTTTCACCATTAAATTTATAAATTGAAGCATCTACGACAACAATTATATGTGTAACTTATTACTTTATTGGCCAAAAGCGTTAGCATGCTGGCTAACAAATTATTCATCCCACTGACTTGAATAGACTGCCTATCGGAAGCTAACATTGACGTTATTTTTCCATCCACCTAATCATACAATGTTGACATTTATGGGAAAAACAGGATCTAAAATTTGTGAGCCCGAGATATCAAATTTATGAAACCTGGAGTGGTAATTTTCATTTATTTTCATTCCTTGCCATGAGAATTACTACTCTCGTTGCACAAATTTGATATCTTAGGCTCACTCATTGGAGATCCTTCATACATACACCCCCCCGGTTATCACAGTACCACAATTAAAATACCGGCCTTCCCTTTTTCAGATATTAAGAACACGTGCTTGGTGTACTACAAAGCACAATGCATCTCCAAATCCCCAAACAGAGAGAGAGAGAGAGAAAGAAAGAAAAAAGAGTGCTGGGCAATTCAGCACAGATCGGAAAAAGCCAATAAAAACAGCAAGAATAAAATTTGTCAGCAATAAATCTGAGAGGCTAGACTCTTTCAGATGAGCTCTGAGTTTCAGATTCATCAAAGCATACTCACTGCTCCTCGATATAGTATTTATTGTTCTATAACAAGGTTCATCTGACTAGGCAGATACACATATATGGGTATTTCATTCAGCACACCAGAGTTCGCTACCATGGCTAATTTACATCAGTAGACTCTGGATTCTGTGGGAGGAAACCAGAGTGCCCAGAGGAAACCTTCTGACAAGAAGGATCCAGGCCGGGACTCAAACCCAAAATTCTTTTGTGTGATGCACCAGTGTTCACCACTACACAACAGCATTGCCCAATTCAGCACTCACACAGCATTCCAGTCAAAATTGTGGACAATCATAGCAGAAATTAATTAATCTGTTTCACTGTTATGCACTATACTGGAGCTCAGGTGAACTACAAATGCATGCAACTTCAATCCTAGGTTCAAATTTCAGAGGCACTTGTGGCAGAATGTCAGCTAAAATGTTCCAGACAAAATATGACCGTGTCACAGCCTGGGTATATGGAGGCTATGCACATTGCACTGGATGATCCGGTAACAAAAAGTAATATCTTAAGTTTAACATTCTACAAACCATTTTCGGTTTCGAAAATCAAATTTACCAGTCCACGGTGTTGAGCAAGTCACAACCGTAGATCCGGAGATGCGCGTGCCATAACTCGAAAATGCTCATTAACAGCTTGAACTTGCTTTGAAACAGCTTAAATTTGGGAAAATGGAGAAACAGTTAGCTCCATCAATCCCTGCCTATGCCAATGCTCAATGCCCATTAGTAGTTTCAGATTGATTGGCACCCTACAGCGGAGAGAAATGGATTCAGACAGAGGAATGGACAGACGGCGGAGTTTTCCTCATTTTAAAGAAGGATGACATGAGAGTACATCTCCATCTCAAAGAAGAGTAAAAACAGATCACAAAATTCTTTCCTTACAAGGAGTAAGAAGGAAAGTCATGGCAGAAGAGGTATAAACAGATGTTGGCCACTGAAAAAACCACTGGAGCAGCAGTAATGCATTTCTGTTTACACAGCAGGCCAACGCATCACCTCAGGCGTATGCTGTTCTTCACCTCGGCTACCCTCACAACGCCACTTTAGATTCCTTCCCGGAATTCTCTGAGGCACTGGCGGTCGCAGTGTCAAGCGGTGCGGCTTGTTCCCCCAAAATCGTCTGAAGGAGTCAGAGTGTCACTGTATGTCTGCCTCTCACCCCAGGTGGTCCCTCAGAAAGGGCAGCATAGGGCACTGCAGCAGGCTAAACCGTACTGTCCGCTAAAAACTCAGGCTGTGACCATCCACTGTGAAAAAATATGGACTAAGCAGCTAAAATGCAAGCCATTGAATTTCCTCTGGTTGGTGATGAGCATGTGCAGTTTTTGGGCACTGCCATGTTGAATTTGGAACCACTTCTGTGCAGTACAGAGTCTGAAGGGCCTAATTTTACAACCTAACCACCATTGGTAAACGGAAGTGCTAAATATTGCAGATCAGAACTGGGCGTGCCTAATTCTATTCCAGTAATTTTGTGACAGGAGGCAGTATTGCAGCTGCTGCACTGCTGTCAAAAGGGTGGGGCGAAAACAAATGATTTATCTGTGGGTGTGGTGGGGCTTTGGTTCCATTAAGGCCAATCAGATTAGCAGCTGCCATTTCCTTAAAAATCTGTGCATTAATGGCCATAACAAACTGCTGATTTTGTCAGGTGAAGAACAAGCACCTAATTTATGTTACATCACTTCCTTTGGTCCTCTGAGAACTGTGGTTCAATATATGTAATAATGTATGGAAGTATTTGAGGGACAGAGGTCAATTGACCAGGTAATGCATTTTATAGAAAAACGAGTGGGCGAGATGAACCAAATACAACATGCCACTCATGATACTGAAACAAGGGCATGTCTGAAATCAATGAGTAGGCTACTTGCAAAAACTTGAGTTTGCGCTAGCATGTTGATCATTATGTTTGTCTGTCTGTCTGTGCTCACATTAGCATCAACAATTCTTGAGATTTCACCTTGAAATTTACAACGTATATCATAAGAAGCCATATGTCCAAGGAAGGAGGAGTTCAATTTTGGTCAAGGACAAAGTTCAAAGTCACGGTCATCGAAAAAGTGAAATACACATTTTGGCCAATAACTCAACTCAGAAAACTGACAGTGACGTGAGACCAGTGCCAAAATTTTCTGTCTTTTCTCTTGTTTTCAAGTTTTTACACCTGTCACTCTACAGCTGATTTTGTCTGTTTGACTGCATGTCTATCAGTCTCTCTCTGTCTGTTTGATTTTGCTCACATCCACAATTCTTGTGCTATCACTTTGAAATTTATACCGCAAGAAGCAATGTGTCCTCAAGCGAAGGGGTTCAGTTTTGGAAGGTCAAATTCAAAGGTCAAAATCAAGGTCGTCAAAAGGTCAAAAACACATTTTTTCAATATCTTGTTTAAAGACAATGAAAGGAACATAGGACCAATGCCAAAACGTTCAGTCCTGTGCCTTGTTGAGCTTTCACGAGTGTCCCTCCACCAGCAATTTCATATGTATTTATCCCACACAACAAAAATATTGACATGGAGTGAAATACCTCATCATCCTCCCCGTCCCATTAGACCCTCCTACCATTTTTCAGGCATTATTTATAAGGTACAAAACAGAAATGGAAACGGAAAGGATACAATATGCATTTATTAGGAAACAACCCCATTGGCTGCGATTCAGTCCCATAAAACTATCATAGTGCGACAGCATTTGTGTTAAAAGGTGATTTGAGTGAGTCTGCATTCGCTTTACAAGGTGGTTTGGGTGAGTCAAAATGCGAACAAAGTAAGTGACACAAAAATTGCACAGGGCCAGGTTTATAGATTAACACACCTCCAACACAGCTGTCCAACCCCTTGAGAAGCAAATGCTTTTAGTGCGGGAAAGTACCAAACTGGGCGAAGGTGATAAATGGGGTGCAGCTTGCAGGCTCTCTGATGGACAACTCGAGACATGCCAACATTCCCACAGATTGTTGTCTGTCAAACACTATACATACTGTGTTTGTTAATAGTATTTCTTCAGCAAATTTAAAAGAACAGAGGGCAAGTGATACATGAGGGAGGCAAGTGAATTTTATCCCCAAGTTGCCTGAATGGGCAAGTGAAAAAAAAAAAAAAAAGTTTATGTCAACCCTGTTGAGCAAGGAGCTTTACACTACAATGCTACAGGAATGACTGGCCCCTGATCTGTCCAATCAAATGAAAGCAACATAACAGAATAACAGCAATGTAGTTTAATCCAATTTAAATGTGATTTATCAGGCATCTATCAACGATTACAAATCTTGACCTGGAGGTCAGGCCACAATTATTCATCTTCGGTGTCCCAGGACAAACCAGTTTAAAAGACCCCACAGAAACAATCCGGCAAGATGAATGTGTGTTATAACACATAACTGCAAGGGTCACTGATTTCATGCATGCTGGATCAGACCAACCGCCCGTTCCACTGTTTATATGTTCTCACAGAACCCAACTTCCTCTAAATTTATGTGGGTTATTTGACCGCATGGGAAGACACGTCTAAAACCTCGACCACCGTACAGTTGAAAGCAAGAGAGCGAGAGTGAAAATGCAAACTGACATCCTGACTTGAGTCCTGTTACAGCTCTAAAACACTCTGAAAATATTGGCCTTGGCACGTTCTGCTCCCAGTAAAATTAATGCCAGGACAGGGGCTCTATGTTCACAGAAATGTGAGTAACTCACATTTCCATCCTAGGGTGAATTATTCTGCAGAGATGTTCAGCGATGTGTCAGACACGGCTGAGTGAGCTTGGGGCGGCCTTCTCAAGACCGGGGCTGGGGGGTTGATGAAAGAAAGGAGAGTGAGGAAGAAGGCCGAATCAATGCGTGTGAGTAATTTCGCCGACACATTTTCCAACAGTGTTTAATAAATTCAAACAGACACTGAGGACCAATATTTGATTTTTTTTTTTCAGGCCATTGCACAATCATTACTGAAATATAGGTCTCCTATTGGCTGGCCTCCATGGAATAACTCCAAATAATTTTGTTCTTAACAGCACCCTCTATCAAACTTTAGATGTGACAAATAAAAGCTCCCAGATTGTAGCATCTTGGCGAACATAGCAGTGATGAATTAGGAAGGATCCCAAGATTATGGAATCACAGAGGATCCTTTAGGACCAGTCTCTTCTGAGAATGTAGGGGTCAGTATCTTGGAGTAGGACCTGGTAATTTTTAGGAGGGGCTTTGGAAAGTGGACATGATGCCACATAAAAACATGGTTTCTATGCTTAACCCTCTTAGGGTAGGTACTCAGATCTCGCAATGACTAGTTCAGGAACAGGGGGCAGAGTAAGCCAATCTGATGACTGAAACACAGAAAATCATCTCACCAAGAATTAAACTGCCACCGCAGCAGCTGCTATATCTGTGACACACGTAACTATTTAATGTCAGTTAACAATCTCTCACTGCACACAGTGACACAGAAATTGAGTTATGGCCACTCAGACATTTTTTTTGGGGAAAAATGTTCTATACATTGAGCACTTCAAACAATTTATGCGAAGCCCCATGGCTTTAGTTCGTCACTGAATGAAAAAAATAAACATATAAACAGGGACTAACTGAGTGAATTCTACACAGCCAAAACGCCTCCTAAGCCCAACCGCCACCGTAATTTGTGGCAATATCTTTCACTTGAGCGGTGGTATTTGACATAATTCCCCCCATAAATTTCTGTATTTCTTTCAAAGCTATTTGCCACCCGAGTAGAAAGCAGTTTGGTTTGTAAGACTTTCAGCATTTCCCTCCCACCAAAGTCTGCTAACTGCCGATATAAATTTCACACTCAGAATGTGACACAAGACAGAAAATTTCCATATAGTTTCATCCACAGGCAAAAGTGGGTCCTACCCGGTATTGAGGTCTGTGAGCTCAATAAATATTTGAAAAGTATTTGGCAAATTTCTAAAGGGTTCCAAGTACAACATAGTCCATAGATGTGCAAGAACTTATCAAATTAAATTGCAGGCGTTAAGTTGAGAGTGCTTGGGTCCATGTGAAGGAAACATTTTAAGAAATACAGTCCTTTAAAATATTGTCACTGCCCAAATACTTGTGAACCTCACTGAAGGAGAACTAAACAGTTATGCAGATATAAGTAATAGATGTTGGACTCCACCCAAAAAATGAAAAAAAAAAACATCCAGTAAAGTGGAGAGGTATGCAGGTGCCAGATGTACTGTATGTTTATACGTACAGTACATGTTTTACTCCAGATAATGTCCTCATTGTCCACAAGTTCCCAAAACATGTCAGTCAGGATAACATACAGCACTATATGTTGTGGCTAGAGCCGGGTTAATGTCTCTTTAATGGACTTGCCCAAATGCCGGTCCATTTTCCCCAAGGAGGGGCCGATAAAGTTTTTTTTTTTTTTTGCTTTTTTCAGAAAATCAGGAGGGGAAGTAGTCTCTCTCCCTCTCCATTTTTCCCTCTGTTTCCCTCCCTCGCTCTCTGGAGCAGCTTTGCAGACATTTGCAGCTACTCCAGCTGTGCTTCAAGTCAATGTGCTGGAAGACGCTAGGCGTTGTGTATGCATATGCGCGCGTATGTGTGTGTGTGTGTGTGTAAATAAACCGGACAGACATGGTCTGACATGATCATTTGATTGATAAAACATCAAGCCAGATGAGGCCACGCACCCACCCACTGACCCACACACACACATGCAAACGAACAAACTGCAAACCATCAGCAGCCAATCATAGGGAACAATCAGAACCTCTAAATCCTCAGGACAGCCAGCATATAAATTCCCTCAAATAATGTCAGCACTGACCAGTATTTATAGCCATGCCATCCTCCAAGTGTTTATCCGTGTGGAATATATCCATCCATGAATAACAGTCCTTGAGAACTATCTAACTGTTCAAATATTTGCAGACCTCAGAGAGTAACAGAACCATATTATTAGCACCCATAGGGCCTTGATTCCATTTTTACCTCAGGCAGTTTTGTAGACGGCAATCTCTCAGAAAAAGCAAGGGCTCGGGGAGACGAGAGCTGTAGTAATCAAAGGTCCTGGCCTACTGAGGACCCGAGTGTCCAAGTTTGTGAGCACAAACTGTGCAGCAATCATTAATCTCCATTACAGGTGGGCTGTCAGTGTGTAAAGGACCTGCCGGACCCTGACAGACCCGTCTAAAAGCTGACAGCTTACTGATGGTCATACAATCCCCAAGGCAGGAATGGCATAGTTTCTCGTCAGGGTCCCACTCACTAGTAATATCCAAATCCTCTCTTCTCCGACACCGGCGAAACCAGGTCAGCGGGTGGACTGCAGTTTACCAGTCGGGTACAGAATAGTTCAGACTGTCACGGGCACACCTGGGGCCTCATTTAAAAACTGTGAGTACACACAAATTAAATGTGTACGCCACTTTCCTTATGGATTCCAGATTCATTAAAACATATGCAGTATTTCAAGTTGCCTGCGATTTGTCACATGAAAATTATACTCAGTTAAGCTTATCCACAGTTTTATAGATAATTTTGTTTTCACCCATATGGCAGTTTTCTGTTTTTGCGCATACGCAACACTTAAGCACGAAATTTTCGAAGCTCCTGACCACATAGCGCCCGGCTGACAGGGAGGCCAAGAGGTAGTTCGCTAGACCAGGTTACGCTACTGAGGGGCATGTTGGGGTTCTGACTGGCATCAGACATCAGAAGAGATTTTTTTTGGGAGAAATCTTTCATTGGGCCCTTGAGCAAAGCTCTCAACCACAAACTACTCCAAGGGCTTTACCCCTGTTCCCTCTTTACAATGGCTTCCAACTATTCTCTCCGGCATTTCTCCTAGTGTGTACTTAAAAAGCAACAAGTTCAAAATCAATCTCCCTTGGTAAAATAAAACAATAAAGAATGGAAAAAGACAGGTGTGAGATGGAGCGAGCCAATCAAAAGGTCAAGCCACGACCACCAGAGTGTCTAAAACATTGCGGTCACATCAATACCACATTACGGTATCATCACCTCTGGAAATATCCATGTAGCTTTACAGTAAGCTGCCAAAAAAAAGAAAAAAAACGTATAAAAGAAGGATCGACTGACGATGTAAGAAAAAAGAACGAAAGCTTTTTCGTGTAACTCAACCCTCTGCAGCTGCTGTCTCTTTGGGGGGGGTGGGTGGGCTTTATAGGTGTTATCTGAAAAACAGGACCAGGGAAAATTGGGTTGCCCTTGGTCATCCAGCAAATGTAAAAATTTACCCAGCCAACCACCCCCAACAACCCCCGACCACCCCCCTGCCCGCCTGTTTCCACGGCAAGAAAGTGTCTGTCTTAAGTCATTTAGTCTTGGTATACAATAAGACTTAACTTCCTACTTTTTCTCTCTAAAGAAGGAAATATGAGCTTATTTTAAGTTACCATATGCTTGACAAGTGAAAGTTCCTTATACCATTGGCATATCTAGAAATAATTGAAAATTCTCTCACCCCATTGGCAAATTTTTGTCTCACTGAGAAGAAAGGTAATAGAAATAAGTTTTTTAAAGGCTTAATGCAAGATTAAACTGCTTCGTAATGTGGAGTTATTTTTCAGTTTTTTCAGTGTCACTTCAGCCTGACTTCAAGACAGAAAGGAAATGGCACAAATGACCTCATGTCAGGATCTTGGTCACATTATGGGGGAATAAAACTGTAAAGGAAAAAACACTAAGAGCAATAGCACCCCCTGACGCCACCTCTGCCAAAAGAAACATACCGCACAGCCTTCTGAGGGAATATAACATTTTTACATTTGAATTATTAACCCCACTGTGGAAAGGGACTAGATATCTTAACTTAAGACATGGTGCACTTCTCTGAAAAATTGTAGCCTCAGGGCTTTGGGGGGGGGTCAGTGGCGTGATTCATGTATTATTTCAAGAGATGTTCCTTCGCTATCGTACCTTGTTCGAGCTTGCAGCTCTGAACTCTGGAGCCTGGATGGGCACATTTCAGTGAATTGCTTTTATGAGAGTGGTCAGTAAATAAAACAATGAAAAAAATAACGTAAATCCTTCTTCAGTCTTTGAAACAAGGTGCATTCAAGCGCAGGACCATATAACAAATGAGCAGACCCTGCATATCTGCAGACCTGAGTTTTAGCATGTGTGCTTTACGGGTGACTGGCAGCTGTGGTCAAAGCTAACCTTCACTTTCTAGCCACCCTTCCAGTGGAGGAGGGGTCTGTTGCCTAGGCAACAAGATGTACACCTGAAGCCTTTGGCATCAGCTCGAGGTGCCCAAAGTCGCACAGGAGACAGAGAGGTCGCATCCCTTTGCTTTGCTTTACCGCCAATTGTGTGATCTGCAATAACAGATATCTGATTTCCACCTAAATGTCTTGCCACTCTGAATAGAAAACGTGGAGCAGTATGCATTCCCATCAATGATGCAAATGTTCTGAGGAGGAAGACATTTTTGCATGATTGGTTTGCTGGAGCAAAAGCATGTGAATTAGGTCCATGTTACACCATTATTTCTTCAGGAGAATCGGTTTGAATCACCCTTTAATCACATCTTTATCTCTAAGCCAACTTTTCCATCTCAGGCAAGTGGGATTTGAGGTTTTTTTATGGAGGGGAACCCAAGTACAGAGCCCACAGTGCCGAGAGCAGAGCCACACCCATCCCCAGCTCTTTCGGACAGACGGACGAGAGAGAGAGCGAGACTCGCTCAGAATCTTTCTCCTTTGTTCAGTCTTTCACACGGCAGCTGTTCCGCTGCTAATAACGCGGCGTATTGCAGCAGCGACCGACGTCTGCGGGAACCCGGCGAGATCACTTCATCTTAGCCGGCAATTAAAACTGTTGAATCATGACTGCGCCCGCGAGACGTTGTTTTCCGAAGCCGTGTTTGAAATTACTGCAGCTCCTGTCCTGCTGAATTAAGCAGATGTGAGCAGCCGGTACATGAATAGAGCACAGATTAAAATTTTTCAGTGGCATGAGTATATATATATATGTAGACGTATACAAAGAGGTTCATAAGTGTTTGGACAGAGAAATTCCAAACACTCAATTTGGTAACATGCCAAAATTAATGACCAGACTGTCTATTTTATTCCAGAAAGGAACTGCATCCATTTGGAACAGTGCCACAATCCAAATGGACCTCATTGATATTTGCCCAGTACTTGCACGTGTACGTGTGTGTGTGTGTGTGTGTGTGTGTGTGTGTGTGTGCTTGTGTCTATTTTAGGTAGAATCAGAACCCGTGCCAGGCGTATTGAATGGTCACAAAAAGCCAAGAACAAAACTGCACCGCAATAACAGGACGCTCACACCATGGGGCATCTTTTCCACTGATAGCAGGCTCACACTTAATTATTCGAGGAGAGGCAGAAAAATTTGAGCCGAACTGCGCCCTGCATTCTGCTTGACAAAAGAGAGCGATCGCCAGTGTGTGTAATAAAGCAGCAAACTTTACCACCACTGAGCCAATCACAGGATCTCCCCAGGGGGGTCGGGGGAGCAGTGGACAGACAGGCCTTTAAAGGGACGAAGTGATGGGAGGGGGACACTGGGGTGGGGTGGTGATTGGAGGGGTGACGGTGTAGGGTCAGATGCTCCTCCAGACAGAGTCCTGTTGCTGTGCAACCTGCACACTCACAGACAGGCAAGCTCACGCACAGATGAATGCAAGCGCATGCACAGATAGACTTTCTGTCACACACACAACCCCCCACGCAAATTAACTCAGACTTCATGTATGAATGAACATCCATGCGCACATAACCACACACACGCAAACTTGCGCAAAAGTGAACAGCTTGGGCACTGCCCAGTTGCAGTTCATCCATTTTCATGAAAATTTTGCTTATTCAGTAAGTATTAATCCTACTACGCTTCTGCTAGTTTAATTTCTTAACAGACTTAAACAATATCCCATAATCCATCACCCACCATGAACCAATCTCTTTCCTGTGTCGTAATCGCCACTGGTTCTAATTGTGAAATAAATGACACATTTTATTCTGTTTGGAATGACAATACTATAAAGATTAGTTCAATGATTATGAGCTTTTCAAAAATGTGAAAAAAGTGAATTTCTACAGATGAAGATGCTGCAGTCGCCGAGGCTGCAGGCACTTGGCTTCTCAACATTTCACAACCCCCTTGTGAATCCCTAGTGTGTCTCTTCACAGTTCAGCAGCTTGCATATCTATTAAGCTTGTGAGTTTTGTGATTGGTTTTCATCTTGTGCGCGTCTCCACTTTTGGCTGAATCTCATTACTCAGTTGTTTCTTAATGAGCAAGTGACGAGTATTTAAGCCCTCTAGTTCAAGCACTTGTTGCTGGATTGTAAAGTCACATTTGCACTGAAATCCCACTCTTATGTATATTAGTAACTCTTCGTCTTTGTGTTATGTGACTAGTTTAGTATTTTAGTGAAAGCCAAAGTTTTTCAGAAATCTTTATTTGTTATCAGCAAATTCAAATCAGCTTCCAATCCTAATCAGGGTCCAGGATTGTGACCGAGTTCAAGTTAGCTTAATTCAATACTGTTCTACAACTCCAGTTTTCATGAACAAGCTTCCAACCCTTATCTGGGTCCAGGACTCGGACCGAGTTCCACTCAAACAGCAACCATTCCTCTTCATGGGCAGTCCGGTGCTGGCAAGCGCTTCAATATTTGGCAGCGCACCGGAACCCACTGGCCAGCGACAATTCTTGAAAGACTACGAGCTATCTATTGTTAACTTGTGCCAAACATACTAAAATAAAAATGTAGTGTGCATTTTATAGCATGAATAACCCACAACTGCTGCAGGTTTAATCGCAATATTTCCTTTCCATTTTCAAACAATTGAATGTTTGCAAAGCATCACTACAGTATGTAGTACTAGAAAACAGCCACACAGACAATTACAGCAAAATTGAACGGTTACGGTACTCAAATCAAGGTATTGTGTTTTCATTGGAACCAATCAAGCTTAATGCCTGTTCAGATTAATTAGTTTGGAATACAGACTCGATTAATTAAACCGCACAAGATAAGTCTGTTTCTCTAACCTAAAAATCCTTTGCTGCTTCTAGATGTAGAAAATATGGGTTCAGAAATATAAGTCCACTCTATTGCTTTATTCACAGCACCTGGATTTGCAAATTGTCTTCAGATAGCAGATAAAAAATGAAGTCATTTGACTGAATTCCGGGGTGGAGTTAAAAAAACATTGCAGGACTTTTACTCTCCGACCCCGGATTCTCCACCACTGGCTGCTTCCAGTTATTCCTGCAGCCAATATAGAAAGTCCGTCCAAAAAAAAAAAGCTGCACACTTTATTTTGTTAGGCCATCTTTAGCTGTGATCACAGCGCACATTTGTTGTGGTATTGTTTTGACAACCTTATACCATGTTACAAAATTCATTTCCGACCAGAGTTGTATTTATTTTTGGCCAAGATATTTTATTCATGATGGGTGCGTCAAACCACTCCGTCAAGCCTTCTCCAGCACATCCTTTCCCTTGATTAAGGTCCAGACTCAGAGGTCGCCAATTCATGTGTGAAAATAATGCCTCATGCTTGATGAACCACTCTTTTACAATTTGAGCCCAATGAATCTTTGCATTGTCATCCTGGAATATGCCTGTGCCATGAGGGATTTAAAATTCCATTGATAGGTGACTGGCTATCCAGTATATTCAGGTAGTCTGCTGAATTCATTTTATTTCCGCAGAACAGTGTTGAGCCTAGACCGGACCAACTGAAGTAACCCCAAGTCCTAGCACAGCCGATAGAGGCTTGTACAGTGGGCACTATGCATGACAGGTGTATCGCTTCGTGGGCTTCTTTTCTTACCCTGACATGCTCATCACTCTGGACTTGGGTAAATCTGGACTTATTAGACCACATGACCTTTTTCCATTGCTCCCCAGTCCAATCTTTATGCTCCCTTGCAAACTGAAGTTGTTTTTTTTCCCAATGAGCCTCATTAACAAGTGGCTATCTTGTGGCCACACAGCAGTTTAGTCCCAATCCTCCAAGTTCTTGTTGCATTGTACATGTGGAAATGCTCTTACCTTCATAATTGATCATAGCCATGAGTTCTACTGTTGATTTTTTTTTTTTTTTTTTTTTTTTGAGATGAAATTTCACTGAGCAATTTTGTGATCTTTGATCAGGATCAGTCATGATTTTACTCTAACACATTCCTTCCTCAAGGCTGACAATTTAACACTATCGTTCCAGGTTTTAATACATTTTTGGACAGTTCTGAGCTGATTCCTGTGATTTTTGCAATCTCCTTTGCTGTTTTCTTTGCTTGATGCTGGCCAATAATTTGCCCCCGTTGAAACACAGTAACGTCTTTTCAACAATTATTAGATATGTCTTCCAACATAGATTTTTCAGAAATTACAAGTTGCACACTGAATCAGTCAGGATTAAAAGAATTATTTCCAGCTGAAACCTATTAATCACTGCAATAATGATTCAATAATAGGCTCTTGAGTATTTGCTTATTTAAATCCAAACGGCGACTTTTTTTTGTACAGGCAGCGTTTTATAATAATAATTATAATAATAATAAGGATCTTGAAATAGAAATTAGGAAGATGTGGAGTATGACAGCAATAACCATACCTATAGTTATCAGAGCTCAAGGCTTAATTAGCAGGGAAACATTGAAATGCTCAGACCTCCAAAAGATCACGCTGCTAGGTTCTGCATACTTTGTAAGAAAAGCTCAGAAAGCTTAGAAACCTGAAAATGCATTACAACTGCGAGCAACAACAACAAGGGTGGCACTGTCACCCCCGAGAGCAAACGGTATATTGGTGAAGGCCTCCCAGCTGCAGCTCCCCAAACAGAAAGCCTAGCCACAGTATTGCCCCAGACAGCATGGATGACAAGAGTCACTAGAAAGTGAGCGTTTTGTCCAAACATTGCAGTACCCCTTTAAATGATTATAGAGTGAACACATTTTTAGATTTTCTCAAACTGTTTGTATGAACTCATTAATAATGGGAAATACGCTTAACTATTTTTTCTGAGGTCATTAAATACAATTAACTATTTTAACTTCCCATATTATTAAAAACTGAACCCATTTTTCTCTTAGATATGCTCAGATGGCCTGTATTTTTAGGCATAAATAATGTACAATACACTCAATTATTTTTCATGTGGTCAGTAATAAATTTAACAACTTAACTTATTACTTCATCGACTGACATTTTTGCAGTAGTATTCAGCAATAATTGATCATGAGTGAAAGAATCAAATGGCTAAATTACCAGGTGAAATTGCTTACATATCAGGCAATATGATTGAACACACTGACAATCTGCACTTTAATATGAAGACAAACATATCAATATTGAGCAAAATGTGCATGAATTACAGCACATTACATGTATCCCAAATACTTACTGATCGCATTGTGCAGTACTGCATACTTAACGTAACTTTGAGAAACAATTGTCTGCTCGGGTTTGTGAATAAGTCTATTTGCGTATAATAACCTTGATACACTCGCTACACTTCCTTTAGCTGACTAAGGGAAAATTTGAAGTGGTCCCTGCAGTTCTGAGTCAGTCTGGCCCTCAGGGAAGTCTGGACGCCCGCCCTACATCAAAGAGCCACGGAGGGAACAGTTCAGCAAACATGGTAGGAGGCCCGGGCTGATTCCAGAATTTTCTGTTTTCTGTGGATCCTCAGGATATGAAAGTAAATCCTAACACACTGCATGTGAAGGTCATCATCTCTCAGAGCATTCTCTCTCTCTCTCTCTCTCCCCAAGTCTCTCCTCCTCAGTGAAAAGCAGGGAAGAGTCAATTATTCTGTTTAAGTGCTTCACTTCTAAGTAAATAATACTATGTATGGTCATATCATACTAAGGAAGCCCTACTGAACTAATTAAAGCATTGATATGTGTGTGTACGAGCTTGTGTGCATGTATGTGTGTGAGCACTCCTAAGTGTGTGTCTTTATATGAGTGTCAGGCATTTCCGTCTATCCGTCTGGCATCTTAAACCATGTTTCAATTGACTCAAACACCTGCGCCACTGGTAGGTACACATTTGAATGCAAAGAATCATGGGAAGTGGTTTAATGGTTCCCGAGGGACAGTATGGAGAGGAGACGATGCGCTGTTCTAAGTGACTGTAGCGTGTTAATTAGAAAAATTAGCTGTTTTCAAACGGTAATCACTGCGCAACAGATATACACACTTCTGTTTCGGAGGGGAATTAATCAGTTCAGCTGTAAGCATTCTGCTCACGCATATGTGTACGTGTGTGTGTGTGTGTGTGTGCGTACGGATATGTGTCAGTAAAATGTTACCGTTTTTGTGCATGAGGACTTGTTTCGTCATACTTTTCAGGGCCACCAGAAACCACTGCTGTTGTAAGGACATTTTGGTGGGGCTCACAAAGGATTAACTGAGGATTATGGCTATTTGGCTAAAGTTAGGGTTACGGTTGCAGTTAGGTTTAGGTTGGGGATGGCAATTTGGTGATTGTTATGGTTTGGGAAAGGCAGTTCAGAATGTCCTCACAAGTATTGCTATAAACGTGTGTGTGTGTGTGTGTGTGTGTGCGCGTGTGGTGTGTGTTCGTGTCTCTGCATAAGAAAATGCAAGAGCTATAGCAGTCGAAATGCAATGTATAAGTAGTAAAGCTGTTTTTTCATGGCAAAAACCCCAGCTGAGGGAGCAAGGAGACAAAGCTCAGTGTTTCCTCCTGGGCGGTAGAATCAGGAGCTTGGACACCATTACAGCAGCTTCTGGGCTCTCAGTGGAACATACACACATCAATCAAGCTTATTTTAGACTCAGTCACGACCTCTGAATGCTTTCAAAAGGTGAAAACACCAGACATTTGTGAGGTGCAATCAGGCGTGAGCACCTCCGTTCTGCAATCGGTTGTAACGAATTTTTGGCCGTGAGCGAGAGGAGCATTAAAGCCCCCGGCTCAGTTATCATCTGTTCCTGGTCAATAATGCTAATGCCTGCAATGGCGCAAGCTGGGCTCATTAATCAAAGTGCTGTGGCTCTACTGGACAGATGCTCCAGGCGGGGCGACCCACTCTGGCCCACACCGCAAATAAATACAAGCGATTTAGCGATATTACCCTACCACAATGTTTATGCTTTTACCTTATTAAACAAAACTAAATGAAACTGAAGGAAATGAGACTAAGTAGTGTGACTGAAATGTGTCAATTGCACCTGATAGAAGGATTCAGAAGAGAAAGCAGGCTCAGATACCAACAAAAAAAACCAAAACTTGCAAATAAATTGTCAAAAAGAAATAATAAACTGAACAAATTGGGAAATCTCAAAGGAGGCGGGCAAACAACATCAGACAAGACTTCAAAAATAAATCACAAGGACAGAACTAAAAAAGACAGGGAAAATGCACAACAGGTGAGGAGAGGGAGTGAGACTTGAGAAGAAGACAGAGCTCAGAACGAGATCATAATAGAATAATCAGGAGGAATAAAGTATAGGGGAGACAGGACACAAGATGAAACAAAACACAGGAGGCACATGGGAAAATAAAAGCACAGGAAAGGGGAAAATGAGACCAGCAAAACAGTAAACAACAAACTCAAATACGTACAATATAAAGACAAAACGGTCACACTTTAGATGAAGTGTTGCTCGGAAAGGCTTTATACACCATTTATAATGCATTCATAAATGAGACATAAACAAATGTCATGCTTTCTAAAGGGTGAAATAACACATCCTTATTCAGCATGTGATGCCAGATGTGGCAATGACAATGTCACTCAGCTAACAATGTCACCCTTTATAGCATTTAGCTGCTAGCTAAGTGACATTGTCAGTTATATCACACCTGGCATAACATGCTGAATAATGATGTGTTATTTCACCCTTTACAAAGCATGACATTTACTTTTGTATGATTTATGAAGACATTATGTCTCATTTATGAAGGCATTATACATGGTGGAAAAGCATTTATGAGCAACACTTAATCTAATGTGTGACTGACAAAATACAGGGAACCAATCATGGGAACATGCAGCAGGTGAGCATGCAGAGAAGCATGGAAAAGCGCATGGTCACAAATGAGGTGAGGAGGAGCAGTCAGGCACAGAGCGGGAAGTGACAGAGAGCTGAAAGAAACACAAGGGGGAGGGAAGAAAGAAATACTTAATGAAACTAGAGGCACTCTGAGAGTGCAAACCTTTGCCGAGGCAGCACAGTCGAAATCTCGCTGAGTGAACATGGCTCATAAGAAATTTATGGTATCTGCAACATAGGGTTTCGAGATGGTTGCTGTGCTTTGGCCAATTGTTTGACAGATTGTGGTCTAAATCAATAGGGTCCATCCCTGATGTAATGGCAGCCTACACACAAAATTTCAGAGATATCTGTTTGTTACTTTTTGAGTTATCTTGTACATAAACAGACAGACGGACAAACCAACACCGGCAAAAACATAACCTCCTTGCCAGAGATAATAAACAAACTAATAAATTATCCTAAAAAAAAAAACACAATACTAACAGAAACAAACCAAAAATACTGACAGTATCAGGACACACTGGAGGGACGATGTCTCCCAGCTGGCCTGGGATCACTTATGGAACTGGCTCATGTTGCTGAGCTGAACTAAGTGTGGGATACACTGCGTACCCTGCAAACCAGACATGGATAACTGGCAAAATAACAACTAGATGGACAAAATACCTTGTTGAGACTAAATTTTTTTGTGGTGGTCTGGACGAGTTCTCATGAGTTTGAGTCATTACTGACAAGCAGTTTTGACTTGAAGGCAACCAAATGATCCACAATCAGGGACAGCTGAGATGAAGATGAGGATCCTCATCCTGGGAATAGTAAAGGCACAGAGCATGGACTGTGTTAAACACACTGCTTTACCGCACACTCTCCGTGTCATGAAGGCCCAGCTGCTCAGTAAAACAGCTTCACCTACAGTGGTTGTCTGCAAGAAGAACAGATGCCCCTCACAGTGATTGAGCTCACAGAGACGGTTTACTTTTAAGAAACTTTTCATGTCTCGTTTAGGCGGTCATATCAGACTGGGTTTGGGACTGGGGTTAAGGCTCCCAATTGGCCACGTTGGTGGTCCGCAGCCAAAAAAAAGATTTACATATTTCTTATAACCTGCATTGGGATATGAGGGGTTTACTGAAAATACCTCTTATGTAACTGGAAAATGTGTTTTGACCTCTTCATAAAGATTGCTGGAACAACCAAAAACATGCAGGAAAACTGTAAAAATCAAATGACTATTACTACACTGCCTGGACCACAAGCACTGATCCACTGACACTCTGCCTACACATATTAATTTCGCCAGACATTTATAGAAATGAGCAGCAGGAGGTAAATATACTGCGCTTTGGAAGGATGCAATAGACCTTGTAATAGAGATAATACATCTTGTGCACCCTCTTTTAATTCCAGCGCTAAAAGTCTAGGTCAGTGCTTCTCCAAACCCCTCGTGGAGTGCCACTTGTCCTGAATGTTTTCAATCTCTCCCTGCTCCAGCAAAAGTGATTCAAATGATCAAGTCCTTATCAACTTATGAAGCTGCTTTATAATGAGTGGATCATTTGAATCACCTGTGCTGGAGCAGGGAGAGACCAAACACGTGAGACAAGCGTTACTCCAGGAGAGGTTGTGAAAAGACTGATGTGGGCCATATAATGTACTCACAACCAACATGCAGACTGCCATTAGCATAGCATCATCTGTGCTATTATATTCAAAACATGAAGCCAAACAGTTCTGTCATTGCCTCAACATGATACTCTCAGCTTCTGTGGTGCTGACTGAGGTAGATAATGTCATGGAACATCGAAGAAGCTACATAATGGTGAAGTTTTCTGTGAATCAGCTCAACAAATCAGAGCCAGAGGACTGCATCACAGCAGGCTGCACACTTAGCATCAGCACGTAAGAGTGATAAACAGAGGGATGTTTGCTGGCGTGAAGATGCGGTCCGACACAAACCTGGGCCGTCGGTGTGAATGTCGATTGTGACTGCACATGGCTGAGCGCGTGAATTTAAACTGTGACTGAGCCTAGCTAAATTGTGGCAGATGAAAAAGGAAAATAAATCTTTTAAGGACAATGATGCAGTCAAGCTCTCCACACAGTCTCAGGAAGGACGCACGTTTTGCCAGCAGTCTGAAAATAATTAGGGAACAAAAGAACAAGCTATATCTTGTATAAAATAATTGCATCTGTTTGGCACTCTTGACGAAGGCAATTATATTTTATATCCATTTAATGTGGCCGTGAACAGTCTTGTCAAAGATCCAATAAGAGTGAGTCTGACTAAAGCATGTTTGTTTATTAATTTACCTCTGTCAAATACACACAGTTGTATGACTGATGTAAAGTCCAGTAATCAAGAAATTACAAGTTTCTTTGAGTGTGTGATTTGAGCACAGCTGCCCATACATCCACATACTGAATTCATCAACTCCGAACATCCATAACATGGAGCATGTGTGTGTGTGTGTGTGTGTGTGTGTGTGTCTATGCATGTGTGTGTGTGTGTGTGTGTGTGTGTGCGTGTGTGCATGTTTTGGTGAAAGCAAGGGAGTGAGTGAGGGAGAAAGAGCAAAAGAAAAAGTGTAAGATAGATAGAAGGTGAGAGAGGGACTGCAATGAGCGAATCAGAGCACAGGAAGTAAAGCGGATCGTTATGTGAAAAACTGACTGAAAAAAGCAGGTTTAACACCTCCCTCACAGGAGACAGGTGAAGCAAAGAGGTGTTAAAAGAGAGAGGGAGACAGGTCTGGCCACCTCTTTCTGTCCAACCCCTGACCTCCCACGCAGCAATTTCAAAATGGAGGGAGGCAGCAAATCAGAAATAAAACACAGAGCAGCACCGAACTCTAAGGAAATAACCCAACACTTTCACACAAATCTGATTTCCCGCCCCCATCTTTGCTGTCACCTGTAAAAACTTCTTCTAAAACTCTTTTGATAATGCTTGTATTGAGTTTTTAGTGCAGAGGTGAAAGAATACAGGTTCAAAAAGTAAAAGTCCACCCCAGTTTTGTTCCGACCCACTAATAAACACAGTTCTCCAACCAGGAGGTAGAAATAACGCAAAATCAGCTGGCCAAGTTCATGGGTGGACCAAATACATAGTAGGACTTTTACTGTCTGACCTGTGCAGTTTCCACTTCTGGTTTTGAGCGCTTCATATAGAGCAATCATTCAAAAGCCCTTTCCCCACAGGTATCTGAATGAGATGAGCTGGCACTGGTGTGAGAGTCGATGCATAGGTAACAGACACAGACACTTAGCAGCCAAGCGCCAGTACATTTCTGAAGCCTGAACAGCAGGACACAGTATATTTAAATAGGGAAATTAATATGCCAGCCAACCACAAAAGCAAGCAAAGTAAGGGCCCGCCAAGCCAGCTGCCACTAACACATCCTGTGCCAAGAAAAGAGAATCATTCGACCGTCCCGCCCAACTCCCCCGAACCCCGAATCACTCTCACCAACCCCCTCCCTCCCCCACTAATCTGTGGTACCACAGACACTGCAAAAAAAAAAAAAAAAAAAATAATAACACGATAAATTTTTGCTCAATCTTACTTAGAATTTTAGTCTCCATATTTAATTTAGATCTCTTTTTTTTGCTAAATGACAAACGACAGTTTACAGTTATGACATTTTTACTCAATTCAAAATAATTTTACTTCAGAAAATGACTCATAGATATTGGTTCCCACGAGAAAAAGAAAATGAATAAAAAGATTTTAAATGTCATTAACAAGACTACAACAGGTGTTAAGACAGAAGTCTTTTGCGGTGAGAGAGGAGGGGCACTTGTATCACCCTACTTTCTGATCGGTGTCACAAGAGATGGAGCACACACGTGTAACAGGTGCACACACAGGAATGACAGACGTACACATGTGTAAAGCTTATGCACTGTGAGCTGGTTAATTAGACGCACATCTGAGAAGAGCTCAGAATGAATAATAAAACAGGGTAATTGCTCCTGAGATCCCGCAGCGACTGCACAGCGAAGGAGCTGGAGATCACTATTGTTTCTGTACCTGCAAGCGAGACCCGGCGCCTTCAATCGCAGTTCAGTGCGAGAGAGACAAGAGGGGAAGCAGGGAATTGAGCCTTTGACAGCAGGAGGCTGCCGCTGGGATCGGGCTCCTTTGAGGCAGTTTGTCTAACGCCAGAAATTGGAGGAATAGGGTGCGGGGAAGGAGCTTTTGATCGATCAGTCGCCCGTCGATGACAACAGGACACCTGCTTCTCATCAAAGGCTGAGTCATGCTGCTGACAGTAGCGGCCCATGTACTGTGCGTGCGTGCGTGCGCGCGCGCGTGTGTTTGTGTGTGTATGTGCAAGATCAAACACAGGGCCTGCTGCTCTGAGTCTGCATGCCTTTTCCACTAAGGTTTCTAGCGCTTTCCATTCAACTCCCCCCGCAGACAGATCTGACACCTGCGCCAAAGACAACCGACAAGTTACAGATCAACTTCTGCACAAGCGTCTGATTAAATTAACGTATAATCATGCTGTCAGCTGGTCGTACATTACAGGTATATACCAGAGGACTTTATATAAAGCAACTTTCAGTTGATTAGAGTAAGCAGGACTATGACAATCCTCTCCAAAGGCTAAAACAAATTGCACCTCAGCTGACCTGGGTCATTCCATATGAACTCAACCAAAGTACAAGAATCTTCCATTGTGACCCACTGAGATTTGGTCCAAATTTATTTTGGAAGTGCCTCTATATTCATTATGAACACATGCACAATTTTAGGCTGCTACTCCAAAGGGGTTTCCGAGATATGGTCCCCCCAAAATTGGGGGGCCATGCCCCAAGCGAATAGCGAACATTAATTTATAGGGATTTTGGAGGCCAATATCTTTGGAACAAATCATAGGTATGTGCTGAAAATTTCTACCCAGGGTAGTTTAGGTGCAGGCTTTCAGAATCTCTTGTCAAAATGTATCTATCTCTTTTCCTCTCAAATATGAAAATTTTATTGGTGGAAATCAACAATTCAGTATTCAAGGGTCCCCTATGAGGCCAGGATCCCTGTACAGAGGCTAAATTTTGCTGTATTCCTTCTATTTGAGGACAGGTCTGTCTGTACAAGGATGATTGACTGCACCCAAGGCATAATAGTATAGTTAGGAGACCCTGAAAAGGGTCCTAGCTGAAAAAGTCACTTTTTTGTTTTGCCAATTTTGGATTGGCATGTTCACCATGTGGGCAGTTACCCATGGTAATGAAACTTGTTCCACATGAATGTATATATCTTTACTTTATTTGTTCAAAATTACGACTTGTTTTCTCATCTCCTTCACTATTTAATCATGTTATCAAATATAGGCCTTTTGGGGTAAAAACGCCTTTCATTGTCCCCTTTGTTCCGCAACTAGAAGTTTTAAATAGACAGTGCCAACTCATAAAAAAGTTACATCATTTTCTAAGATAATCTGACATCTGACATGATGTTGCATTCCCTCCCAAGGATCTCCCAGGTATTGCATCATCTTCCATGGGTATTGCATCACCTCTGGTTAAAACAATAGGGGAGCTAATTAATGAATTCATTGAAGCTTCAGCATGGCTTCTGACAGGTGCAAAATTGGGATTTCCTTGGATGAGGAATGCGACAAACATGCATACTGCAGAAAGACAGGACGAATTTCATTCGGTGACTTTAAACCAGCCGACAGACTTTTGACTTGGCGGTGCAATGTCATATTCAATGAAGATGACCGATTCTGTTTCCTTTGTGAAAAAGTGTATTTGTCACGCTTTGAAAGTCTACAGCGGCCCTGTGCCAACCCATTTAACCATCGTAAGAAGCAAATCACAAGTAAGTTCATGGTGGCATCATCCTGCATTCCTTTTTGCATAACAGAGAACGGATGTTATTAATTTACTGTAAGGAAGTTAATTTCTCTCACTGTGATACACTTTATTTTCAGAATCCCTGAAAACTGTTGAAGAAGAAATGGCTAAGAAGTTCAGATTGAAACCAGGACAGAAACTACCCTAATTCAAAAGAAGTTACCATCATTTGTATAATAGGCTCTTTTGTTGTGATTGGTAATCTTGGTGGACAGTTCTTGGAGTCTAGCTTTCTTGCATTTGTGACCAGTTGTGGGTAGATGGCCATATACTAAGCATCTCACTTAGCCAGCAAGGTGAATCATAAGATAGTTCTAAAACAATAGCATACAACTTATATTAACTTCACCTTATGGCATATTATAAAAAAAAAAAAAAAAAAAAAAAAAAAGCCATAATGGGGGGAGGGGGGGGTGTTTTGCTAAATAAAACCCTATATTTCATAGCATGACTAAAGAGTGAAGGAGATGAGAAAACAAGTTGTAATTTTGATCAAATAAAGCCAAGATATATACATTTATGTAGAACAAGTTTCATTACCATGGGTAACTGCCCACATGGTGAACTTGCCAATCCAAAATGGGCAAAAAAAAGTGACTTTTTCAGCTAGGACCCATTTCAGGGTCTCCTAAGTCCACTATTATGCCTTGGATGTAGTCAATCTTCCTTGTACAGACAGACCTGTCCTCAAATAGAAGGAATCAAGCACAATTTAGCCTCTGTAAGGATCCTGGCCTCATGGGGGGCCCTTGAAAACTGAATTTTTGATTTCCACCCATAAACATTTTCATATTTGAGAGGCCAATATCTTGAAAATGAAAATAGATAGATAAATTTTGACAAGAGATTTTGAAAGCCTGCACCCAAAATACCATTCATAGCAATTTTCAACCCATATCTATGATTGTTCCAAAGATACTGGCCTCCAAAATCTCTGTAAATTAACGTTTGCAATTAGCTTGGGGCATGGCCCCTGATTTTTGGGGGACCATATCTCGGAAACCCCTTGGAGTAGGATCCTAAAATTTTGCATGTGCTCATTATGAATATAGAGGAACTCCCAAAATTAATCTGAGCCAAATCTGAGTTGGTGACCCGGGGACCTCTGGTTGACTTCATATGGAATGACCCACCTGCTCTGCAGCTACACTGTGCTAATGCTAACCCACAGAGAATACACAGATTAACAGGACAGACACCCCCTTCAGCACATCTGCTCTAAAACGACGGTGACACATCACTTCCTGGGTATGGGGTTAAATGCTCTAATGCTCAAGGTGGGCCAAATCAATCACTGATCTGAATTTACTTCCTGGGCTAGCAAACAAGAGCCAAATCCCACATTTTATACATTATTCAATATGACACCGCATCAGAACCACACGTATGCACAAACACCTCTACATGTGTTCTACATGCTGATCCGCATCCAGACAGTTTATCAGACAGTACAATTACTATACCGGGCCAATGCCAACTCATAATTTCAGCCGGTAAATAGAATACAAATCCCTTCCATGTCAGACTAAAGTTTACACGGTCCAGTCAGGCTCACGACTGAAGCACAATAATACCCAGGAGGATAGAGTCAGACTTAAAATCCTCACGGTTAAATTCGCCACCTGTTGTTTTTATGGTTACTTTACCACTCGTTTTACAGGGCGTTTCACCCAACTCTAATTGCGTTTGGTTGCACACCACAAAGATTGTCAGAGTCCGTGCAAGCGTCGCCTTGCTTTCCATCCACGCTCGTATTGGCTCAGCGCAGCGGGCAGTGAAATATCGATAGCCGCGGCTCTCCGCGCCTCAGCGCTGCTCCGAGATCCACAGCGAAGCGGGAGGTCCGAGTTAGTCGGCTTTTAGGGAAGAGCTGGTGTAAATGGCTCGTTCAGAGAAAAGCCTGGTTCAGTTATTATCCCAGTGTGTCACTACGCTCTGGGCTGTCCATTTCTAAGGAGCTGGCGCGGGAGAAAGTTTTGTCGAGCTCCCTCTCTTTCCCTCCCTCTGTCTCCATCCCCATCCCTTTCTCCACCACTCCATCTATCCCTCTCTCACACTCGCCCTCCCTCTGCCCCCCTCAACTCCCATGCACATTTTTTGTTTGGTGTGGCTCCGTTTTCCGTACAACTTGCTTTGATTACAAAAATGAATAATGAATAAAGAAGCTCTGAAAATGGAGGACGGACATAAGTATGAAAAGGCACATCTACACAATAAGCATCATTATGTGAAATTCTGTTGGTAAATATTGAACTGCTTTGATGCTCTGACCTCGAAACGAAACGTGACAGAGGGATGGACAAACAAACAGGAGGATGAAGGGAAGTATAATAAGGCACATCTGTGCAATAAGATTTATCTGTGTTATAGATTTAGTGGAAAAATGGATAACACTCATTCTTATAAGCCCCTTCCACTTCGTGGTGGGGGAAAATGAAAACATATATTTTTCATTTGACTTCCTGATCTATGTTAAAGTACCCCTCGTGTAGCTTTAAAAAACCACAGCATATCAATCATTCTTCCACTGGGTTCTGCAAAGCCGCCAAATACTGCCACACCCAGCACACAGGAATTTAGCGCACAGCGCTCGGCTGCGTTGCTGCATCGTGCACCAAGGAGCCCAAACTACAAATTCTACGCTCTTAGACAGAGGACCTTTAACTCCAGGACATTTTAACTGAAATACACAAATAGAGGAATTCAAAATAACATCAACCCAGATTTATCAACTAGAGGCACTCCAAGAGTGCGAACCTCCGCCGAGGCAGCACAGTCGAAATCTTGCTAAGTGAACATGGCTCTTAAGATATTTAAATTTAACTCTTAAGAGAGTTTCCATCCCTGATGTGCGACCAATTTACCCACAAAATTCGAGTGATATCACTGAGTGTGAAGTTCAATTATCACGTGTCACAACATTTCAAGATGGCTGCCATGACGGCCAAACAATTTGACCGATCGCGGTCAAAATCAATAGAGTCCATCCAGGGTTCCCGCTGGCACTCGTCATTTTCGTCATTGACAAAAGTAATTCATCGGTGACGAGGAGAACATCACCAGCAGTAGTCACAGTGGCGAATGTATTTGTTTAATGACGAATAAAAATTAAATGGCAAATAGGGGCGTTGCCTACCCAGAGCATTCAAGGCTGTAGCCCCTAAGATTTTTTCTTTAGCCCCAAATTGTTCTTCATTTTGAGCAGTTTACTACGTTACTGAATGTAAAACAGGACAGCACTTTTGTATTGTTTTATCTTCAATGAGCGGAGCCAAGAAAGACCAGTCAGAGGGGGTTTTTACGGGAAAATACGTCCAAATGCTGTTTTATTGGCTGACAGGTCTCCGTAGGGTTGAAAACCCAAATACTGATACAAATCACGCAGTCGGTCAGTGTGAGGGAGTGAATATACGCGGATATTTGTTTTATTTGTAAAACGGCGGCAGCTGAAGCACAATCATCCCTTCATGATGAACAAGGAAAGCAAGGTGGGCAAATTTCTATATGAGTCCCTAGTTTTGTGAACGTGATTGATATGAGCAGATCATAATTATACAGTTTACCTACTGTGTGCCTCCCCTTCACAAGCGACGCCAAACTACAGTAGCGTTAGATTTGGTAATGAAACCCGCTGCCAAAGTAGCACCGGTTCCTCTATAATTTGTTCTTTCTAGACTGAATTGCAACGCAGATTTAAGCGCCTCTTTGGTGCTCCGAAACGGATGTTACAGGCAAAAGAAGCTAGCAAGTATGCAAGCAAAATGAATTTAGCGTGGTTGTATCATTTCTGTGCTCTGTTGTCTCAAGAAAAAGATATGCATGATGGCGAACTTATGTTGAGTGATCGGAATAAACTGCTGACATTAATGTTTGATCTGTTCTTTCTGTCCTTTCAGTGGGTAGATGGCCTCATGTTTGCTTACCTACTGACACACCAAGCATATCTTTACACGTCATATTTTAGTTTGATTAATCTTTGACTTAACAATCGCTTGGTGCGTACAATCATGTCATTTGTTGCCACGTTTTCAATCATGGTATGACTGGCGATTTCTGAGCTAACATTATGCGAAAGATGGTACTTCCAAGTTGGTAATGGCACAAGACAGTGCTATACAATATCTGGTTCATCATCAATAATGATCAAAACTTCGTATTGACAACAAACCAGTCCTACACGGCTGGGTTGGTTGTCTGTTAACTCATCACTGCCAAAATATGTTTAGGCCAGTGTGACAGTTAGCCAGTAGCCTAAGGTAGTTTGCTGTAGCCTAACTCCACAATTCTCAAACTCGGTCCTGGGATGAACGCTGTGTGTGATGGTTTTTGCTCCAACTGGAATTGCTATCGCAGAATTTTCACAAGCTGCAAGCACTAATTTTTGTTAATGAGTGGCTTATAATGTTAGAGGGACGTTTCACTCTTTTAAACTCTATTATGACTGAAATGGCTATCCATTCAATGATTTTAAAAAGCTCAGTGCCAGAAGTAGCAATATGTTTGTGAAAATCGACTACACCTTATAATCTAATGGGTGCCAAGCTTTTGACCAATAACAATATGTCTTAATCAGCTATCCATGGTGGTGTAATTATCCATGGCTGTGCCAAACAATTTTGATGTTTTTCCAATTGTGTTTGACTGACTTATGTGAACCCAGTGGTGCTCGCTGCCGCTAGGGGGGTTTGCATGTGTACTTGACAACAAAAATGAGAAAACTTGATAAAGACAAGTTGGCATTAAAATTGACCATGGGAAAAATAGGAATAATGGGTACATGGCTGGAACAATACAGGATGAGCCAAATAATACTGAGACTAAACATGGAGTATACGCATGGCTCAAACATAGATTTGGACCAGCACTACGTAGTTTTAGAGAAAGCACCCTTCTGTGTTTAAGTAATAAGAAGTTTCTCATCGCCGTGACCATTTCTTTGACTATTTAAACTTTTAATCATACGCTTATTTTTCTATATGACTTTTCCTCCACCAATCTGCAGCTAACAGTAGTGTTCTGACAGGCAGCCAAAGTTTCTACTGAGGCTGCCCCTCCCATATTAACATACATTCCAATCAACACCCATGTTCCATTCTATTAAGCCCCCTCCCTGAGCCAAGCAAATGTCACGCTTTAGTTCATTGGGTCCCAGGAAACACTGTCTTCACCTCCTGGGGAGATCTCCTTTGACAGACGCCAGATTGGACGCTTACCAGTCCCGGGAGAAGGACTGTCACTTAAGCAACCATATACCACTGGAAGCCAAAATCCAGTGTCATGAAATCCAGTGTCATTAAATCTAAATTCCCCACCCCACCCCCACACCCCCGTCATTGTGTCACAATGCAAAGGGAATATCTGCTTCAGTAAGCAATCAGAGTGAGAGCTATAACTGAATTTAACATGCTTCAATATAAACCCATTTGCTATATTCAGTTAACAGAAATAGTAATAGCAACTAAAAATCTAGCCGCAAGACCAGCCAAATTGTGAAAGTTAATTGTTTAACTGCACAAAGCAGGCACAATAAGGAGTGTCTATAAAATGAAGAGTACACAAAAAACTACAAAATTACTGTGTGACAATTTTTTGTTAAAATTTTTTATTTATGTTTAATACTATCCTTCCATATCAGGTCCCCCTATCAAATCGTATTGCATTGAACAGAAAATTACAGAGCCCATCACACTACAAAACAGCGTCCTGCTCTGTAATAGCGCAGCTAAGGCGATGGTGGCCATCGCATTCAGGCGTAGTCACTAATGTGCTGTGGTGCCTGTCTATAAGCAATTTCCGCTCACCAGGAAGATTGATACGTCCCGTGCTGCCGACAGGGCCGTTTGAGACAGATTAACTACGTGAAAAAAACACAAAGAGCCTGTTAAACGCTAGGAAAACACACCTCCACACACTCTTAATGCCCACATTCATCTCCCCAGTTTCAGACTAGAGCTAGCTCCCAAACCACCTGGCCAGGCAAGAATTCAATCAACAGCCAGAGCCCCAAATAAGGGTGTACTGCAGCTCTAACAGGGTTCTAACTGGTTTTAACAGGGGCCTCAGCTACTTTAAAAGGATGCGACGCTAGGGCCCATCGTCTATCAATGCACAATCTTACAAACAACACTCTCACAATCAGTATGTTTGCATGCCCAGTTAAGACGAGCTACACGGTAATAGCTCGATTAGGCCATGCAATCGGACTACTGTCCTTGTCCTAGTATACATGCGCAGGACAAAATTCGATTATTGACCGAAGCATGCCCGTCTCCGCTACAATGAGGCGATATGCCTTTCAGCTTGTTTGTGTCGCATCTTTTTCTGATTGACCGATTACATCACAGAGCAAACATTTGCCAAACAGGTTAGCTGGCGGCAAATTAATAGCATGTCGAGTGCATTGACTGTCTAAGATAGACGAGAACATGGACAACGTTACAGCTCTGTACATTTAATACAGGCTGCTCGCTATTCTTAACGTACATTTGAAATGCACACTATCCCCAGTGGTTATGGCGTTAGCCGAAGCTTGGCTGAGATGCCGCAAGGCTTCAATTTGTGCCCTTTCTACTACCCCAGAGTGCGTTTTCCAGAAGCATAGTTGCTAGCAACTAACATAGTTCGTCCATTGACAGTCTGTGGTTCCAACTATGTAACTTAGCACCTGTGCTTTCGGGAAATGCACTCCTGGGCATCCCATGCATGTCGGATGCGGGTCAGGAGTACTGACTGTTGGGAGAGTGTTGTTTTTCCGATGGCGAGTGGAAGGAAAATTTTCGCAGGACGTGCAAGTCATTTGATAAATCATTTGGATTAATGGTAGAAGTTAAGAGACCCCAAGGCGTTACTATTCAAGCTAATACCGTTGCAGATGAGGATTATTACTGTTCAGTAAAAACTTGCCAGTTAGCTAGAGCTCAGAGTTGTCGCTATGCAGTTAAGTGTTTACATGCCCAGAAGACTTCTAGGTCAAATCCCTGTACGAAGAAAGGGGAGCATGCTCAGAGCGCATAGTCCAGTTTGGTTCGATTCAAGCATATACTACATGCAAGCATAACCACTATTAACCACAGTATCTAGGTGTGTTAATCGGACTATGAGAAATTCAATTTAGCGTGATTCCAGTCGGACTAATATGTTTACATGCATTTTAAAAGTCCGGTTATAGTTGGATAGACACAATAATTTGATTTTCTCTAACATCATGTAAACGCACTGACTGACAACATTCCAAATCTAGATGAAGCACTGGCAACATCTGCATGGAATTGTGGGTAACGGAACTACTCATAAGTATGGAATTAGCAGTGATTTCCACACAGCGATGACTGAAAGCATGAATTTACACTCTGCAGGAACTTTCTGGAAAGTAAAAGGTTAACAAATATGGGGTGGTCAGCTCAATCACCTGATTTAAACACTATGAGCTGTTGCAGGATTACCTGGCTAGTAAAGTTTGCGGAGTGCCCACCTTCAGAAAAACAACAATTTTCGAGGCAGTGATTAAACTTCACAGAATACTTTGATAAGAAAGCACTTGAATAGATAACAGGGTTACTCATCATTTGAAAACATTTTTGCCCCCAGCTGTTTGAAATACTAAATAAAACATCTAAAAACACATTTTGGTGTTTGTTTCATATAATTTACGACTATACAAACCGTTTTATTCAGTAAAATAGTGAGACATACTTCAATGACAGGTGATTTTCGAGTGGGAGTGTTCACCACATGAAAAGGCCACTTGTCACGGCCGTGTCTGGTCCCATCTGGGAAAAACAGCTGAGCAGCAGATCGGCTGGCGCCAACCCGATATAACCGTGAAGTGAGCAGTGGGAAAAGTTTGCCCGTGTAGCGATTAAATCCGCATGCATAATTCACACAGAGGTGCTAAACTGTAGCGGCTACTGTGCGGCTTGCTCCAGACTGTTTTTATGCTGTGGCGCCCAGGCTGTGGATTCTGATCAGCAAGGGCATAGAAGCAGTTCTCTAAATGTCGAAGAGTGAGGTATTTAATGGAACTGACTTATTTCCAAGGTACTTTCCTGATATTTAGTGTGGTAAGATTTGCAGCACTAAAAAGACCAACGACAGAGAGACACGAGCACTGCGGGGCTAAGAGCTGGGATAAGGGCTGGGAAAAGGGCTGAGACAAAGGATGGGACAAAGGCTGGTTCAAGGGCCAGGACAAGGGATGGGACAAGGGCCAGGATAAGGGCCAAGACAAGGGCCAGGAAAAAAGCTGGGATAAGGGCTGGGACATGGGCTAGCCATGTCCAAAACTCCACCGATGGGAGAAAGGCTGCAAAGGGCTTAGAATTTCTCAATGGGCATGAGCTGTGCCATCCACATAGCAGAGGACTTAGTTACGCTTCACCAGCTTGGAATTAAATGACCACTTGGAGGCCCCTAACGGATTTTACAACAAACTTAGAGGCCCCCCCTCATAGCATTCTGAAACCTGCCCCAAAATGATCAGATCTGCCCCTGTATGTCAGTGATGGCTTTGTGAAATAAATTAGTAAAATAAAACTGATAATTCATCACCGACCTCGTCCACTGAAAGATCCAGCAGGCTTGTAATTTTAGGACATGTGCTGCCACTGCGGAATCACCCAGAATCAAACCAGGGGAGGATTCAGCACAAAATGTTAATCTATTTTTAAAAATTTTATTTATTTTACTATTTTTGCAAGTAGTTTTACCACAAAATTGAAGTCCTTTAGTTCAGCTTTAGGCTGCCCTTTACAAGTTTTGTTTTTGGGTGGGGGGGTAGGAGCACGTGCAACCTCTTCTTTTCCTGTACGCACTACCACTCCACTAACATTGTCTAATACTATCAGTCGAGTGAAAATTATCAACATGCTGCTCTGTGCCGGATACAAATCACATGCCTCAAATCTCATCCCATCAGGAATGTGTTTAACTGAGACTCATAAGGTTACTGGTTGAAGCCCCAGTGTTACCCCAATAAGATCAGTGCAGCTATTAGACCCTTGAGAAAGGCCCTTAACCCCAAATTACTCCTTGGGGACCGACCCCGCCGCAGCACAAAGCTCAGTCACTTTGGTAAAAGCATCAGCTAAATGTGTGTAATAACGCCATAATGTGCTCCAGTCCAGCACTCACTGTCGTTTCTTAAAGCGTCACAGATTGGGCTTGGGTCCAGACTCACTCTATATCTGCAGCCAATCGATCAGCCGGGAGCCACTAATGAAACCATCAAATCACTGGGTGATGAGGGAGCCGGGAAAAATCGGCCCCACAGGGCTTCCGGCCACAGTCAGCACTGCCATGGCCTGCAATGGATAACAGAAAGCCATGCACTGGAACAGCAACGACCATAGAATGGGGACCATCCATATACTGAAATAGGGCTTTAAAACCCTAGAACTCTGATTTTCACTTACCCTGTAGAGTCAAAAGTTTTTGCACACCTTAAGATCTTGTCATGTCTTTATCTTAAGGCTCAGTCCCCCTGGGCATTTTTTGCCTCGGCGATGTGCTCCCGATGGAAATTGATGCACCTCGGGAGGCAACAGGTTCCCTGATGTCCTGGGGAAGCTTCGGCGCCGCGAGCCATCTGGAACCATCGGGAGGCATCGGGAGAACTGTGAAAAATTTCAATGCTTGCATTGAAATTTTTCCCAATGTGTTCCTGACGTTTTGTCAGGAAAACAGGCCGGGGAGGCCTCGCCGGAACTTTCCAGAGCCACGGGGAAGCTCCGGGGATGCTTTCCCGGAGCTTCGGTGAAATATTGTTTTCCCCGAGGCATCCCCGAAGCATCGATGATGTCTCGCCGAAGTATCAGGGGACCTTCGGGGATATTTGAATCACAGGCAAAAGTTCGGCGACCTTTCGGTGACATTCCCGATGTTGGGGTTGCATCCCTGAATATTCCCCAAAATTTCGGCAACGGTTGAAAACTGCATTCTTCCCATGGCGCTGATTGGCTGGATTTTGCATTCACGTGCACTATAAGTACATTTCATATAGGTATGTGCCAGAGAGAGAATGATGTTGAGCCCAAAATGTGCAAATATTATAGCGTAGCCAAACACAGTTATTTTATCAATGTTTTGTCCGAGCGCCAGGTCGTCTGTTAGACCAAAATAAATTAGTTGTGTTCCGCTCCACTACAGCATCTTATGGAAAAACTCATCAACAAAACCATGAGAAAGTAAATAACTTGTATTGCAACAACAAAGAAAGAGGCACTTACGTTTGCTCAAATCATAACATTATTTACATCAAGAGAAAAATGAACAGGTGAAGGGAAAACAACACATTTATCCGCGGAAAATAAATAACCCAAATTGCAGGCCCCAGCCTAGACACCTGCAAGAAAACTAAATATGTATATCCAGCCGCTCAATAAAAAAAATAATAATAAAAAAAAGTTGATTAATTTTTTAAAGGAAAAGATTGGGCCGCTGCAGTACAGATTATAACAACCAGATGCGCTTGCCAGACGCAAGTCGCGGTCAGCTAAATAAAGCTATGCCCGCCCGACAGCCTTCTCGCCATTAAACAAACTTCAATTATATATCAAAATTAAGAGAAAAAATTAAGGAAATGAAATCGTAAAAATAAAGGCTAGAGGGGGAATATGAGAGGGGGAAACAATGTTCATAGTAACTCGGGGCAGGAGTAAGTGGAGTGAATGCGAGTGATTAAAAAAAAAAGAAAGTTTTCATTCGGCGATATCAGTTTTTGTAGTGGGATAAGTTACAGGGAGTGCACAGGGAGGTTAGAGGATTTTTCAGTAAAAAAAAAAGTTCTTTCCCAAACCCTGCTTGACGTCTCCCACTGGATTCCCATCAAAACTGTTCGATAATTATAGAGGCTGGTTGCACCTTGTAGCTCGGTACAATATATACCTCTCCAATAACCCTTCCCCGAGGCCCCTGGGATGGTTCGCAAGTACTCACCGATGCATCCCCTAATCTCCGGGGATATTCCCCCGATGATGTTTCAAATTTGGGGAAGCTCCGGGGCACCTTTGCCGAATGTCCGCGAAGGTACCCCGGAGCTTTCCCGAGCATCGGGAGCCATCCCCTATGTTTCACGGGCATTGTTCGGGGGACATTCCCAGAGGCTTTGTGACCATAGCCGAAGCATCAGTGAACGTTCACCGGACCATCCCCGATGCCTAATAAGTGCAATTTCTAATGGGACTACTCCGTTTTTTTTTGCAAAAACATCGGAGCATCGGGAGCCATCGGGAGAAAATTTGTCTATTTCCACATCGCCGATGATTTTTCCCCAGTGGGACTTAGGCATTACATACATGTTCACAACAAAGAAATCACTGGAACCCAATACTTGTTTATTACAAATAATACACTTACAACAAGTGGTGCCAGGCACAACAAACTCCGCTCCTTGCACATGTTGTAGCTCATATGAACTTTGACCTACTTTTCCTAAATTCAATAGGCATCTATTCTGGGTCAGTGGCAATCCCTAAACCCAATTTGGGGTGAATCTGGCCATTAGTTTTGCTGCCAAAATGTTAACAAACAAACCGAACCAAAAACACTACCCCTGCCCTCCCGCTTCGGGCGGGGCGGGGTAAAAATTATCCACAAGGAATCCAGCACAGGTGATTGAAATGATCAGCTCACTATTAACCTCCTGAAGCTGCTTGATAATGAACCAATCAATAGAATCACCTGTGCTGGAGCAGGGAGAGATCTAAAACATGCAGGACAGGTGGTACTCCAAGAGAGGTTTGAGAAGCACTGGATTAGACCATCATTACTGATCTGCTTAAATACCGACAAAATGACCCAGATAGCAAAAAGTGATTGAATCAACATTGTGATATTGTCAGGCTGAAGATTGCAATCAACATTGATGTCAGATCTTGAAAAAAACATTGAAAGTGCTCACTATGATCAACATGGAAATAACGTTGCATTTCCAATCTATTCTGACAATGAATCAACCTTGATTCAACTATGATATGATCAACATTGAAAGAATGTAGAATTGCATCAACATTGATTCAACTATATATATGCATTGCATTATACATTGAAACTCGCCTAGAGTACTCCTGATCATTCAAAGTCCAAAACAGGGTCCTTATTTAGCTCATACTGCCATCCTCAAAAAACCCCATTCGTAGTCCATTGTAGTCTCTGCCTGAAACGCCTCATTGGGGTGGCTCTTCCGCCTCGTGTGCCCACTTTCTTCTGACTGGCCAGCTCTGTGGAGGGCGGAGTTGGGCGGGACAAGGCTGCAGAACACAGTTTTCTGGGTCCGCCTTCCCAGAGTGTAACTTGAGACACGTCTGCCATCTGATAAGGAAGTGGCGGGCAAATTCCGCAATCTAACGTTATACTTGAATATAGATCTAATGAAATGAACTTGTTCTAATAAACACAGCGGCGAAAGTGGAGGACGAAAAGTAAAAATCTGGCAGCTCAAGCTCAAATTTACGCTATCGGCTACAGTTTGCTACGGCAACAGTGGTGAGTACAGAGGTTTTTCTACTCTATAGCTAGGATGCAGGGAAAGCTAGAATCCACTTCATACAGACACATTTGTAGAACGGGTCGACATACCCAGGTGTAGACCGGAGACTGTAGAAATCCGGTGGGTCTGAGTTTAGAGGGAAATATAGACAGTGAGGAGCAGCTAAAAGTGGACCAACAGCTTATGAACTGCTTCAGTGTGTATTATAAGGACCTGCTGGTTCGTGTGCATAACTGTGGTGTGTCGTTAGCGTGGAGAAACAAACAGCTTCTGCGCTGGTAGGCTATATGACGGAGGGGCGAAAGCTCCGGGCTAAACGGCCTTTTCGGAAATGCCCTTGGTAATGGTTTATTCATTGCGTCGGAATGACCAGCGTTTCCTCGCGGAGAATGGGCGCGTTATAGATAGTGCGCGAGAGCTAGATAGAGCTCCGGTTATGTTATGAGCATAATACAGGTTTCACAGACCATAAGTTCCGTTTGCGTGAACTGTTGCTTATGTGGAGCTAGCGAATCCATCACTTTTACAGGAAAGAATTAAAATTCAATTGCCGATTTAATATTCAATCGACAGCAATGCAGAGAAATCATTTGTGATACCAGACACGTTATAGCCTGTGCGTTTCCCTGTTGCTTTCACCGGTAGCATCAGAGAGCTTACCCAGATATTGGAGAAGTATCAGGCAGACCCCGGTCATGGATAAGTAAAGTGATCGTTTCACAAGCACCCAAAAACGCACCCCAAGCTTTGCAAAACCTACGTCTGGTCTAACTGCTCCTCTCTGGTTAGCTTCAACTGTAGTGGCTGCCATCAGGCAACGTTATGATGAAACTGTCACATTGATGCTTACCGAAGTAACACAAGCATACCGATCAAAATTGCTGCATATAAGTTAACCAGGAGCATTTCTAATTAGCAGAGCATGGGAACTAATATGCAGTAGCTGATAAGCGGTCATGACTTTGAATGTAATCTGTCGCGCGAAAAATTCGTTTCGCGTCCGGTGTGAAAGCTGCTTAACGCACCCATAATGCGTGTATTCGCGCCTTTGCATTAACTTTGAACGTAGGCTAATCTGTCCCGCGAAAAATTTGTTTCGCGTCCAATGTGAAAGCAGCTTTATGGATAGTACGCGACAGCTAGAGCGAGCTCGGTTATGTTATGAACATAATACAGGTTTTACAGACCGTAAGTACCGTTAGCGCGGACAAGTTGCTTATGTGGAGCTAGCGAATCAATCACTTCTACAGGAAAGAATTTCCTATTTAATCTCCGCCTTTTTCGGCTTTTTATTAGCCACAACAACTTATAAAGGGGATGAAATTATGTCACGGTAGTGCAGAGAAATCGTTTGTTATACCAGACACGGTAGAGCTTCTTCGTTTCGCATTGCTTTCTCGGTAGCACCAGAGAGCTTGCCCAGACATTTGTGAAGTATCCGGGTGATCCCAGTCATGGATAAGTGAAGCGATCACAAGCAGCCGTAAACAAACCCAAACACATATCCCAAGCTCTGCAAAACCTACATCTGGTCTAAATGTGCTTTTCAGCCCAACTTTGCGGACACATACAGCACCCTTCCGGTTAGCTTCAACTGTGGTGGCTACAATTGGGCAAGGTTATGATGAAACTGCCACATTGATGCTTACCGAAGTAACACAAGCATACCGATCAGAATTTTTGCATATAAATTAACCAGGAGAATTTTCAATTAGCACAGTACGCGAACTAACATGCAGTAGCTGGTAACCGAGCAGTCATAACAACCACAGAGACAAACCCTTGCAATACAGGTTTTACAGACAGCAAGTTCTGTTACCATGGACAGTTGTACCAAGCACCCAAATTACAAACAAGAATAAAAAGTTAGCTTCAAATGAGGTTTATGTTCACACACCTTCTGTAGAATTTCCCCTGATATTACTCTTGCATATTTAGGAAACAAACATTAGCAACAGTAACTTGGCTACATTAGCCGCAGTGCTACAGCCACAATCAACTGGCTATCACGTCAGGTTGGCTTGTGCAGTAAAAGCAACTTGCAGCTGTGTCTGTGAGTCACGGACATTCGTGACCGATCCTGGATTTATCTTCAGATATTTTAGAAAGCCTGCGCTTGAGGCCAGTTGTTTGTGCTAACTATCGTTAGCGGTCCTGCTAGCCAGTAGCCACCCGTAACATGTTAGCTTCACTTACATTATTTGCTGTTATATCATTACTTACAGCTTGTGGCTCCGAGCGCTTGATCAATGCAGCTGCTTCAGGTTTGAGAAGCAGCTGAAACACTTATCCTGTGTCGTATTATCCTTTATTTACAAAGCTGTCTTTGGTGAAATGCTGAGCACAAGCAGCTAACGTTCACTTTGCCCATGGCTGTTTGCTGCCAGCAAACAAAAAAAGCTACCCCCTGATTTCTGGTGGCATTGTCTTTTGGAAGAGAAATAGGTGACTTTCTTCGCATCCAAAAGTAAATGGACAAGCAGCTTTGGGAGAGATACTGACAAAACTGCACCTCAAATGATCTGCGGTTCTACTTTTGTATTTCCAAAAGTGTAGACGCTACTAAGGCATAGTATGATCTGCCGTTGTTAGTGCCTGCTAGAATAGTTTCCGGTGTGGGCAGGTCCAGCGCCGTGGTTGGCTCTGGCTAGGTCTGTATTAATTGGACAGCACAACCTGACGTCAGGTTTTGCCCAGATTTCGTGAAGATCTCGGGAGGAGCTGTTCAGAGAGGAAATCACGTTCACGAAATCGCGTTCTTGGATTACGGTAAAACCCCTGTATCTTATGTTTCAAAACTTTTCAGAGGTTGAGTATGGACAACCAACATTATAACATTACTAATATGTATTAAAAGAAGGATCAGCATAATAGGTCCCCTTTAAAGATTCAAAAGAAATTACACTTTTGTACTTCTTTTGAACATTTTAGCACACACCTTTTCTTCTGATCTTTTAAGGTTTCCTGCCTGGCTTAGGTGGAGAAAGCACCTTAGAGAATTATCTGGCCATCAATTTGCCCTGAACATCCAGGGGACACAAGCATGGCAATGTCCTTCAGAACTATAGGACCCCAGTTCAACATTAACAAAACATAACAGCTTAGTGAATTATCTGGCCATCTATTTGCCCTCAAAATCCAAAAAAAAAAAAAAAAAATCCCGGATTTAAGTTTACACGGCACGGCAATAATACACAAAGTTAACATTTAGTCAAACGATGGCAGCCAGGTGATGGTATCTGAATGGGATAATAAATAATTTTCCATAAGGCCTTACCAGTTTGTCTCACACACAGAAGGACGAAGTATTGTTTATCTGCCGTTCTATGCCCACTTGTCACAAATGCCCAAATGCCTGCCACAGTTTGAACTCAAGTCCCGTGAGATCTCGCTGGTCTCGTGAGCTGCCTAACTCCCCCATGCCTTTCTTATATAATATCTATGAACACCCCATCCCCCGTCCCCCGCACTCCCGAACCCCCCCCATGCCCCCCCCCTCTCCCCCCTCTCTACCCCGCAGCCCCCATCAGCACCATTGAAACAATGTCTATTCATTGTAGGGCATTTCAACACTGAAAAATCATCATCTACACTACATTGATTCAACAACAGTTTTTCAAATGTTGAAATGGTAACTGTAATTAAACATTGAATCAACATAGATTTTTCAACCTCAACCAAAAATAACCAATCTGACCAAAATCCAACATTGAATTAATGTCTTTTGCTATCTGGGGACTGATCCTGGTTTTTCTTAATTTGTTTTGTTATATAAATGGTTTACACATTGGGCTTCAGTTTTCCTACCTTTCTGTTATACAACCAGTATGAGACGATTACACAAGAACAAAATATAAAAAATTGTGACAATTAAAGAAAATATTGGGATGTGAAAAAAACTCTTGACTGGTAGAGCACATATTCTGTATCTACTGGTTGAAGCTCTTCACTGAAGCTACATCACACTTATACTGAGAGAAATATTACAAGTTACACCATGTTTTTATGGCCACATCATTACATCAAATGGAAATATCTAGGTCTCTTACATCATTTTATACATATTTCTCCATATTTCAGCAGGACATATTCCAGATGTTTGCAAACCTTGGGAGCTTCACTACAACTTAAAGTAGGCCGAAAGTTTAGCAGGTTTGAATTAAGCAGCTGCATTAACAAACACACTAAATGGGATCGGCAGAGTTGTGAAAGTGAACTCATACCAGACCATGAGGCCTATCCCTACAGGGCCTTAGCAGATGACAGAGAAAGAGGCCAATCAATGCAGTACAGTTATTTAATAACCAAACTTCCAAACTTCGAAGCCCAACAAGACACTGTAACAACATGCGGAAACATATATCAATCCATCCATGCACTAGATCAGTGCCAGCATTTCATATCATGTGAACAGCTGTGTTAAAAATGATATGAGGTTTGGACATGACCCTTGCAGATAGTTGTGCAGAGACAAACTTCAATGAAATGTGTACAGTAGGGTAGCGTAATGTACTTAAATTCTCCCTATGAGGCCAAACTCCAGCACCATCAAGAGCTATCATTAAATCATATGATGGCGCATTCCTTTCACAAATGTTTAGCAAACTGTCGGTTTCAAAACTCTGCAGTAGGCACCCACATGTACACACACACAGATGAACACATGCATGCACATACACGGGCATGAACGCACACACACACACACACACACACACACACACACACACACACTCACACAGGGGTATACTCTGACAGTGTGTCATATCTCCCTCAGTGGCAAAGCAACAGCTGAGATCTCAGTCTCTCTTCCACTAAAACTGTTCCTCCGGCTAAAAACACTTTCAATGGACATTTTTTTCCATCTGCAATGCATCACACTTCACCTCATTTCTGGGGTCCAGGACATCGCCACGGCCTGCGGTACTTCAATTCAACTGTGTTTTACAAGGTGTATAGAACGGTTAAATGGTGTTGCATGGAAAGTGCAGCTATTGGTTATATTAAGCCATAAATGAACAAACCTTGATGGAATTTTCAGTGAATTAGCAAAACATTTTGCACTGTAACAATAGGTTTGGTGACAGAGGAGTCCGACAGGGTGTAGGGTGTGGTTTTACGAATCCTCGATAAATAATGTCCAACTATATTTACATTGATACAGTGAAATATCCACACTGTTACAGACTAATATAAAGTCAAATCTCTTTGCAGGAAGAACTAGAGGGGTTAGCAATGTTAGGATACTAGAAAGCAGCACAAGTACGTGATATTTTTATTTAAACGTTTACAGTAAGTGCTTATAAGTCAAAGAGTAATATTGAGGCAAACATCAAATTACGTTGTGAGAAAGGCACTCAAATAATTAAAATGAATATATGTGGTTGTGGTTAAAAGGCTCGACAAGGCCAGCATACTCTGGCTGGCAAAGAAACTATTTCTGAGGGAAAGACAGCATTTTCAAAACTGACAAAGCCTGCCAGCATGTGTCGTAAATATTTTGACAAGCTTCATGTAATCCCATAATTATTCTAAGAAAGCAAGCAAAAGGTTTCCGCTGATGCAGAGTATAATTATACGTTTCAATATGGCTGAGTAGTGCAGTTTCAAACATTTCGCTTCATTTATTAATATTGCGCTGTGACAACTCTCATGTCAACAATTTTTGCTCTTGCCCTGATGGCTTGATAATGCTTCGCAGTTAGAAAGGGAAATACACTCTCAGTCCAGAAAACATCTGTAATCACTTTATTACACTTTGAGCACATAAAAACACGGACCAGTGACCACAAACTAATCTGTAGCATTGCAATGCGCATCGACTTCACTGTAGCTCTCATGCCCTACAAAGAGCAGGCATTACGCACAGTCATCTTCACCGAATCGCTGATTTCTGAAAAATTCTTCTCACTAGAGAGATGGACATGTTTTAAATTTGACTGCATTCTCTGACACTTGCAGACTTGGGAGGTATTAATTATACCAAATAATTTACAAAGGCCTAAAAAGGGAGAGAAGGCCTTATCTTAAATTCAATTGAAAATAAACATTTGGCTGCATCATCTCCACTGGGTACATTATGAAAAACAACACCAAACCAGACTCAGGCAAACAGAAATACCTGCAGCTATGACAAGTGCGATCAATAGTGAAAAAAAAACAAGTTCATTTCACAGAGCACAGCAGTAAAGTAAATCACAAAACACTCAACGAAGCCGTGTCGAATTCTAATTTGTGAGCTTTTCAAACACACATAAAAGCCTTTATTGTGGACCTCAGTACACAGAATAAAATCAGTCCTTGCCGAGTGAAAAGTCAGATTTATAATGCATGAATCTGCCTATTGAGTGCAGAAGTCGTTCCCATGTGATGGTAAGCAACGCTTTGGAACTATGGAGAAACTATAGTAAGGCCGCTAGCGGACTGCTGAGTCAGAGCTATTCGCCGGCTCGGAAAAGACTACAGAGACATCACGCTCCTGTCAGAAAGAGCTCCTTGACTCACGACGACAGGACGATAAATGTCATGAGGAATAGACATTTAGAGAGAGCAGACTGACAGATGGCTCTAGTGTGCATTCCTAATTGTCTGTCATGAGGTTCGGACCTGACGCGAAGCATTAAATGACTGAGAAGGTTATGAATCAAAGTGGATGGATGACAAATTATACAGATCTTTGAGGCTCCTGGCCATCTTATTCACATAACTACATTTATAAAGCCTTTGTTAAATTTTAGATGACTAATATACCTCTTATCCTATATCCTTGGCCATGGACAGTTTACAAGAGGTAATTAGAATGTGTTTTTACTCGTAAAAATGTACGTCTCCCCCCTCGGCCCCTTTCCCTGCCTAACCCACCGGACGGATGGACAGACAGACAGACAGGCACATACTGAAAGGCACCGCTGCAGGACCTGAGTAGTAAGTATGCAAAGTTTTGTTGAGATCATGCAAACGGTTTAGGAGTTATGCTCGGACAGAAATTGATCACATCCAGAAGGACAGACAGGCGGACGGACAGACAGGCACATACCAAAAGGCACCACTTCGGGACCTGAGTAGTAAGTATGCAAAGTTTCGGTAAGATCATGCAAACGGTGTTGGAGTTACGCTCCGGAAACGACGTGGGAACGCAAACGCAAACGTGAACACGAACACGAACGGGAACCGAGTTAAAAACAATATGTCTCCCCTCTCCCTCCGGGGGTGGGGGGGGGGACATAATAAGGTGGACAGGAAAGGACCGCACTGTTTACAACAGACAGTAGCACTCTACCAGTTGTCCTTACCCCTACATGCGGTCCCGTTTTCTAGGGCCTCGTAGCCGGCCTTGCACATGCACCGCCCGATGGGGACCATCCACTCGCCGTCCCCGTTGCAGTACAGCTTGATCGGAACATCCACCTCCTCGCCGTTGGCCACGCACGCTCCCCTAGCTGCCACCAACGACGTGCTCTCCGCCCCCGACAGGGTCTCCTGGAACACGGCCCCGTTCCTTATGACAAGGGGACACTTACGGTAGAAGACCCGCACGGCGATGAGCGACATGCAGCCCCCATAGTCCTGGAAGGCCAGGTAGAAGCCTTGACGGGACACGGGTCCGAAACTCCGCATCTCCGTGTTGATCTTCATGACCCGGCCACCGAGATCCACCTGTGAGAAGCTCTCGTCGGCCGCGATGGTGTCCACCTTGATCCAGGGATTCTCCATCCAGGGCGGGGATGCCTTGTTGGCAGTGTCCGAGTCGGACTCGTAGTAGTACAGGTTGAAGGTCTCCTTGCAGGACCCCGGAACATTAGGAATGCTGCTGCAGTCGCGTACGGAGAACTTCATCTCCACGTGGATTCGCTGGGCTCCCCGGCGGCGGATGTACTTAGTGCGGACCCAGTTGTTCTGGCTGTTCTCAAAGACGTTGCACACCTGGTAGGTGCGGATGGTGTTCATGTTCTCGTCGTATCCGCTCACCTCCTCCCACTGTGGAAGAAAAAACAAACAGAGCTCAGTTCATGTATTCAATCAGCAAAGTTGAGCTTGCCCTCCAAAATCCAAGAAACGTGTCAATGTCAACAAGTATGCCAGTCCTATTTTTAGCCTGCAGACCTTATTTCTATTACCTCTCTAAATAAGAAAAAAAGAACTATTTCCAATTAGATGAGATATTTTGACTTGGAAGAGCAAACAGCAGCTTAACACAAGCTATTATTTTCCACTTGAGCAAGAAAGTACAATTGTAAACCTCATCGCAGGACTAAAACATGGATAAATTACTCACTACTCTGCAAAGCCAAAATAAGAATTCAAGATTCATCTCTGATATCCTGCTTAAAAAATGAGAACTGGCATTGAGCGACATGTTCGTATTTCAGGGACAATGAAGGAAAAACTCTCGTATACGGTCTTCTCACTTGCAATTGATTTCTTAGTCAATGTTTCGGTCAAGTGACCTTCCTCAAGACTTGAGCGCCGGAGTTTTTTCTTTACTTTAGTCCACAGTTGGTCTTACTCCTACGCACCTGTCTGCTTACCGGTGTGCGACAGCTTTTTTCTTGCTGCTAGGGACAATGAAGGAAAAATGGAAAACAAAGAGGGACTAAAAGCATCCAAATAAAGATGTGAGTTCACTGCGTTCGCAGTGTGATGCATTCTGTCAATCACATAAACACAGGCTGCACAAGCCGCATGTCTATGTGTGACACTGTGGGACCCCCCACCCCCCACCACTTTCTCAGGGGCATCTTGAGAGCCGAGCTACTGAAGGAAACTGACATGAAATCCCCTCTATCATACCCAGAATTGACTTTGACCCTGAAAACCTCCAGTGACCCCCAATCTCTAATCTGAGAGCTTTCCTCCTTCTGTCAGACACCCCCTCCCCCGTCCTCTCTCTCTACCTCCTTATTCCCTCGCTTCACAGCTCACATCATTTTGCAGATTAATCCCGGCTTAAGGAGGGTTTTGACAAGAAGGATAAATTGGACGATTATTTTCTCCTCCGTTTTCCGGCATACCAGCTATGTTAAGCTGCTAAGGCTATATAACTATCCCAGTTGAAAATATTTATTCTGCAGTTTATCACTATGTGCACTTCTCCAGGAAAGAGAAGTTAATTTCGGATTTGTCCAAGTGACAGACAGCTTTCACCCAGAACTCAAAGACTGGCACCAGTCATTCTCTCCTCTGATTCAAACACCAAAGGGAGGGTTGAAACCCATAGCCAATAATTAATTGATAAAATAAATGTCTTCATTTGTTGTTTTTAAATGTTGTTGCCATTGTTGATGAGTGGCGCTTCAAGATGGGGAGTGTCAGGAGACGAAGGTACAAAATAAAGCTACTGAGTGATCTTCTGCTTCCCTAATGCTGCTTTAACACATGCCACTGCACTTCACAGGGCACAAGAGGAAAATAGAATGTGTACACACACACACACACACACACACACACACATGCACACAAGTATGCAACAGCACACACAAACATGTACGCACTTGAGCATACGCGCAACCAAAAGTAACCAAATGTGTTCACACACGAGCAGAAACATAAGACCGTGCACGCGTAGAAATTCAATGCTTGCTTGAAATTTAGGAGGACGAAAACAGACAATCACAACTGGATGCTACAGACAAAAACTCAGAGATTTATGGAATAATTTGTGAGCAGTAGCATACGCGTGATAATCACTGAACAATAGAATAGTGCCGTGACAAACTAAAGAAAATGCAGTTGCAATATTTCAAAGTGCAGAACGCAGTGCGAAATTATGGCAGCTCAAATTATGAGAAAGATACATTTTTCGTGGTATGAGGCAGTGGACAGCATAATCGGCCAAAAAAGCAAGGGCGAAAGAATTTCGAATTCAACCTCCACGAATATCGAATATAATCAGTACCTTGATGTTTGGGTACCCAGAAAAAGATTTGGGTGTGTAAAAACATCAAGCATCCAGTCAGGAAAATTTTGAGTTTAATTTCTCGTGCTGCTACACGTGGTAATCCATGTTACAGATGACACACCGGGTTGCTAGGGCACGCGTAGCATATGCATCCGCAATATTAATATTCGATACTAATATTCTAAACCCCCTTCTCAATAATAAAACCCCCCGAAATATATTGGCGGCTCTTTTTAAAACCGTTCCCCATTTAAAACCACCTAGTAGGTACACACTGCAACGTGCTGTATCGGAATTTTGACAATGCAAGTGTGCTCAGGTACGGTACAATATTACTAGTGTGAAAGCTGACCATCGGCGGGAGAGGGGAGGGGGGACAATCGTACTGGGGCACGGTACGGAACAATCGTACCTTAGTGTGAAAGCGCCCTAAGAGTGCAGACACATAAATACACATACACTCACGTGTATACACATGCCCACATATGCACACACACATACATAAGCACACCCATTAAAACACACACATACATGGGACATTCCATGTATTTATAATGGAAGGTTAAAAAATGGATAAAAATAAAAATTAATGCACTTTTTGAAATTTAGGTTCATCACATATTTCAAAGGTACGACAAAATTCATGACACTCGCATCGAGTCCTGTGTGGTCAAGTTAATGGACAAACTGACTACTGTGCGAGACTGAGAAGAAAAAGGCTGATATCATTCACATCCAATGAAGCCATGCATGTCCTCAATAAAAGCGGTTACCTCAGACTCAAATCTCAAAATCGTATTCCCAGATCTAGTACTAAAAAAAGTCCATTTTCAGGATGATTAAATATTTTCAGTTTACTCCCAGCAGACTTGTTTCCCCTCATATCCTGCTCCTAATTAGAGGGGAATGTGTGCAAAACAAAGGCAGAGGTTTTAATCAGTACTTACTGAGTAAATAAAGCAAACTCCTCAATCGAGCCCCCTGGGTGGTGCTCTTCATTAGGATTGAAGGGGAGGGGGGCTGGATTGTCTCATTTTATTGCGAGGGGAGGGAGGGGTTGGGACGGGAGAGACAGATGACTCAGACCCCCACAAAAGCCCTGAGCACCAAACTGAAGCCTGAACCATTTCTTCCCACTGCATGATAATGCATACATCAGGACCAAATCCATACACACATGCATGCACATGGACACACGCGCACACGCACACACACACACCTGCACAGATAAAAAATAGAAAAAAATTTTAAAAATAGACCACAACTCTCTCAACACTAACACCAAAGCCTGTAAAAATGAACCAAGTATTTTAGTCATGTACTATCACTTGCATTTCAACATAATCATGTGCTCGCTAATTAAGAGGAAAATATTACTGGGGCAAAATAGTTCAACTGCACTCAAGATTTGCCAAGATGCTGAAGACGTTTTACTTGTCTCACGAGCAGTAACTTAAAACAAGATATTATTTTGGAAAAAGATATGTAAAGTTTAAAGCGAGTCTAGGAGAAGACTAAAACTCTTGGTGAGACAGATTTGTTTGCTCTGCCACCATAACAGACTCTTTAGATGCCAGTTATGGCTTCCTTTGGTACAGATACCTTCGGTTTCACATCACCGCTCTCTCTCCGTCCAAAAATGGCTCTCTCTGGCCTCAGCCCTGACAGCAGAGTTAAAAGACTCATTTATGACACTCCACCTACAGCCAGAGACATGACCACTTCACACGTACGCACGGACAGAAACGAGAGTTTAGCACCTCGAAGTGCTCGTGACAGAAATAACCGCTAGGATAGCGAACTCCTCAATAATGTAAAAGTCTGTTCCCACTGCCCTCACACACGCCAAAAACCTGGAAGAAAAGTAATGTGGCTGTGCTATCAAGCCTTAGGCCACGGTTATTTTGCACCTCTTGTTCGTCACTTTTTTCCAGTTAAGAAGCACCATGATGAGCTCCAGCATTATGAAACATCGAGGAGGACATTTTCCACACTTAGCTTTTTCCAGCCATGACATAAATATTTTTACTTTACATTAACTTGTGAGAGAAAGTGTCCTGACTCTTTCCACTGGGTGACAGTCACCACAAATTTGGGGTATCCACCAGCAAATACATGCATGTACAGTTACAATGGGTATTTTCCAAAAATTATTATTGGCAAAGTTTGGCCAAATGATAGAAGACCACTGTGATAATGATGGAGTAGATAGAGTACAGCTCTGGACTGTGGAATTACTGGATGTATATAACTGCCTAAATCACAAACATTGCTTTTCTTATTCGTCAAACTAATTGGTCAGAGAACAGCCTGCATGCCCTGGGAGTTTGGTGACATTGCATAGCTAACTGATTTCAGAAAATATCTGAAACTGCACAACTACCAACGCTACACAGAAGCTTCTACTCCACTGAGATGTGCAAAGGTTCCTGTATGTGAGCTTACAGAACAGAGTGGCTGTTTTAATACAAACCACAGTTGCATACATGAATAAACGAAGAGAGAGTGGTCCAAGCAAACGTCAGCAAATTATTCTTTGGTAAAGTGTACTTTTTCTTCCATTTAGGTGTGTGTGTGTGTGTGTGTGTGTGTGTGTGTGCGTGTTCTTGTACATGCTACAAAGTGAGAACCAAAAAATGTTTTTCCTTACAGAGTGGGGACGTTATTGGGAAGTGAGGACATTTTCAAATGTCCTCACAACTACAAAGGCCAATTGTGACTTAGGTAGATAAGGGTAAGGTTAGAATTAAGGATAGGTTAAGGTTAGGGTAATGGTTTGGGTTAGGCACACATTGCTTATTGTTAAGATTAAGGAAAGTCTGTAGAGACACAGAAAGAATGAAAGGAAGTCAATGTAATGTCCTTACAAAGATATAAGTACAAGGGTGTGTGTGTGTGTGTGTGTGTGTGTGTATGTGTGCGTGCGCGTATGTACATGTATGTTTACGGACTACTAGGAAGAGCTGTTCCATTAGCTTCTGAACATTTCAATTATCAGACAAAAATTTAAGCGGATGAGTCGCACCATTGATCTGGAAACAGTTTTCCTGTCACCAGATCTTAATTCCATCTATGAGCTGAACGCCAGCCCGGCTCCTCGATCAGCACTCCAGCTGTATGATAATTTTGGAGAACAGGAATTTAAGTTTAAAGTTTAAGAACTTTGTCTTGAATTCAATAGGATGTTAATACAGTCACGTGCCATTGTTTGTTTCAGTGAAGTGATATTCCGCCTTTTTCCACTGAGTGACCTCGCTGTGAAAATAGCAAACAGCACTGTGGCTATTTGGGCAGAATGGTATTTAGATGAAGAGGGTCATAGTGATTTTTCAGGTACAGCCATTTTGATGCCAGTTAAAGCATTTGAACTCTGACCTACTGACAAGGCGAAACCTGGCATCATTTCTATTTCAGTGGCATAATATTTCTTACTTGGGCACCTAGTTCTGGGTCCATGAAACGTCAGGCCATTTTTATACCATCGCGAGCAGAGTTCATGCATGTATGCAGTGAGTTTATTTTAACTTCACTCACATCTTTGGAGAAATCTGCTATCATGCCATCGCAAGCCAAGTAAAAAGCGATTCACTATCGAACTTACCTACGCTGTAATAGCATTTGTATATGATGTGATGTGGATGTTGAGTCCAGCCTATATGATCACTGTTTTATTAAAAACACAGAGAAAAAGAGGTTCCCTTGCTCACTCCACGTTCCCTTACGAAAAACATTTAAAAAATAATAATTTCACTCACGCCTGAGGAGGGATGCACAGTCCATCCAAGTTCTGCAGTCGCCGTCGTGGAGTCCATTAGCATTTCTGTGGAGAGAATTGAAAATGAAGAGTTAGAATTTGGCTAAAAGGCACATTCGTAAGGACAGAATGCGTGTGGCCCCTCCCCACAGTCTAAGCTGAGAGATTTCACTTAAACACCTCCTCTAACTTCTACCCACCCCCATATCTGTCACATAACGGCTCAGAATATTTTAAATGATAATATACGGAGAGGTCACACACGGGCCGAAAGCACATCTCCCCATGGCAGCACCTGAAATGGGGAACACTCAGCATTTTATTCCAGCCCATTAAAGCGCTGCAGCTTCGCAGGTTTTATTTAACTGAGGTTTCAGGGACAGACAGGTGGTGCAGAAAAGTATAACATCTCTGACTGAACTCGACGGAGCCCCCTGTGTCAAGAAAGCTCCCATGAGAAATAAGTTGAGAGAGCATCCATCAGAAAGTGCCATTCTGGTCCAGAAATTAGTTCCAAACGCCTGGATTTGCTGACTGGCAGTGATATGAATGGGGAGAAGAGGAAGTCGAGCATGACAGAATCGAATGGCAAGTTTGAGCATGGTGATTTACACCTTTTGATTGACACTACTTTGGACAGGATTTTAAATATATATTTTGTCCTTGCACAAAAAAAAAAAATTTTTTACACTAATTACACTTCTGAGAACATTCCATTCTATTTCCATTCATACCTTCGTACATGGGTGCTAATCGTTCATGTTCTAATGGCAAACACACAGGCCACAGTGCAAGAGATCCCCCTTAGTCAAACATGGCGGTCTCCAGGACCTAAAATTGCATACTACAGTCACTGTCTTTTAAGGCACACTTTTGCGCGCGTGCGCACCATAGCGCGCCTAAGAAAAATTGAGGCGAGGAAAAAGGCACGCACCTCTCAAAGACAAAGCTCGAAAAAAACACGCGCCTTGTGGAAACTAGACTGGTTCCTTCTCCATCGCTACACTTTGCTGGTAGACATTCTGTATGATACAGAACGATAGTGCCAACAGTGCTTTGTAGCGGCAAAGCTGGGAACATCTCTTCGTGGAGACTGGAAAGCTAAAAGTGAGAAATACTCTTTCTGTGATTGGGCAACCCGCATGAAGTGACCCTTGCTGAACCAATCGTTTTTGTTTCATTTTCGCCATCGGAGCGGCTGTAGATGGCGAACATAGTCGCGGATATGCCATTAGGGAAGAAACTTTTGCAAAATGGGACATTCCGAAAGGGATTATGTCCCGAGAGTGAAGAATGTAAACGGCAAGCCCACGGTGGTGGAAGTAAGTGAACGTTTGAGGTCGGGTTGAGACTTTGGCGACAAAATGCGAAGTGAATCATGGCTTTCGAGAATGCTTGTCTACGGCAGACATGTGCATAAATTAACGATTCTCGTTCCCAGAAAATAATTTGCTGTGGACACGTGTAGTGTTACTTGGCTGAACCGTCATGGACGAAATTTAGACAGTGACGTTTGTTTTGGTTTCCAACTTTGGTCAGTCCACGTGCATGGTTTGTTAACGTAGCCAACTAGCAACTAACCATTTCTGATAGTGATTTAGTGATTCTTTTGAGCCATGTTTGGTTTAGCAGCTATTGAGGTAAGCCCCTGTAATGCAACTGACAATTTCATAATGCTGACGATTTTGTTCTCATGTAATTCCTTCTTTAATTTTAGATAAAAACATTTAAATAAAGAAAACGGCTAATTTTTTTTAGTAAATCTGCACTTTATTTCTTTATTCTCAGGATAGACTTCTATTTGGCCCGTGCAATTGCATTCAGAGGTTTAGAAGCTCATATTGGAGAATAGGTTCAGGATGCTTTTCAAAATCTCAGCATGCTTTGTGTAAGAGGTAAACTAAAGTTTCAACCTGTTATGCATCAGCATGGGCCCTGTACCTCAGAATGAATCTATCTAGGAGTAACATGCCCATCAGAGCAAAGAAGTTCCTAGCGAAAAATGCAGTGGACATCCAATCTTTGCATTCTTCCGGATGCCCCAGTTTTGGAACGAGCCGCAAATCCCGCAAACAAAGCTCGCCTTGAATTCCTAGGTGAGGTTTTAGCCACTCGCCTGGAAATTTTAAAAGACAGTGACTGATACTACAAAGCATATAGGAACCTATGGAACCCGCAGGCAAACACTGTCTCCAGTACTGTGCACCTCAATGTGCTTCACGCTCATTACCAGGAGCTGCTGCTCTAGCCTGATTTTATTCACTCTTGCCCCAGGGCAGTAAATGAAACACAGAGCCTGGGGTCCACTGCTGTCTGACAGTCCACAAAAATACATTTTTCAAACTTTTTCTAATTTAAAATGTACCATGTTGCTCCAGAATGGTTGGAAATCAAGCTCAAATTTTATTTGAAAAAAGGTGATGCTTCCAACGATGAACCATGTCATTCAGTTCATCGTCGGGCAACTAGTGTTTAGTTTTGCAGGTTTTTACCTAAACTTCAGAGTTAGACAAAAGAATTTGACTGGCAATGCCTTGTGCATTCCTTGGTGATGGATCCTGTCCCCCCTTAACTATAGGAATTATGTCTGGTCAATCTCTGACCTGCAAGCCCTCATGCGTTCCAAAGATGGCCCTATTAGGGCCATGAGAGTCAAGCAGAGTCAAACTGAGTGTATACCCCTGAAATTCCGAAGACAACAGAGAACACCACTGTTACCGCCTCCAACAAGATAAGGGCATGTCCCCTTTTCATTTAATTTTCTTTTCCTTTTATCGTATTTATTTTTTCAGTGTTTTAGTTTTGTGCCCCTGAATGCCACCCGAGATTTGCCAACATCACATATGTTTTTAGGAGCAGTAGTACAACTTTTCAGAGGTATTTGATTACTGAGCTTCATTACCTTCCATAATATTCATGTTTGGTCTCATTAGAAAGAGATTAAATCCATGAATCTGTTTATAAACATTCCATAATGCTCAGCTCAGCTCTGAACAACATAAGGGCCTTCTAATATACGAATGGCCAGTTTCACAAGAAACAATTTGCCATTTCTCACACCTTCAGACACACAAAGCTCCACCAATCAGCACAGACTGCTTTCATCACCAAGAAGGGGAGGGGCCTTTCCCTCCCCTCTTCCTAATTAGACACATAAAAATGTGGGCCTACCCTCAGTGCTTGGGCTGTTTTTGGCACACAGGAGCTTATGGGCTTTTTGACACACAAAAAACCAACAGGAAGTTTTTTCATTTGTGGAGAGGATTTGAGGGTTATTAATCTTCTTTTACATTGGAAGATCTCTTCCTCTTTTATTTCTGAAACTTTGATTTTGGTCTTTCTTGGGACAATTGCAGGAGGTACAAGCTTTGATTTTGTGCTTTCTTTCTTTCTCCTCTTCTTTGATTGTTCATGTCTATTTAATTATTGTTTAAGATTGCTGACCCTCATCTTTAAACAGAGATGTTGTATATTCTTTTGCAACTTTTACTAAATTTCCTAACTTTTGAATCAGTGTCTGAGTTGTGCTTTTTGATAAAGGTTGATCCAACAGGTTTCTCTGCCTATCAATGAATTCGACAATTCAATTGATATTTGATATCTTTGATGATAATTAATAAACCAATTGAATAAATTTATTTTACATGTTGGATAAGTGAGGGGTTTTAACAGTGGAAGCACTTGTGTTCGGTATTTAAAGTGCAGGACGTTAAGCGAGGACATCAAACTGTTAAAACTGCTGGATTCGAAAATTGCGCCTAATTCAATTAAACTTCACTTCCTCGACATCGTGGTCACCTTTTAGCCTCACAACCAACAGCAAATTCAAGCAGCAGTGACAAAGCAAGACTTGCAGGGTGGAATTACAGGCACAAAAAAGGGCTCGATTAGCGCAAGAAAGACGCACCAGAAAGACGCAGATGATATACAATATATATGGCCCATACCAGGGGAGGATTAAATGCCAGAAAAAATGGCTTTAACTTCAATGTACCTAATCTGCAATTGCAAAAGCATCAGCTCAAGTACTTCTTATTCATTAGAATGCAAATTAGAAGCATTTCTCTACCTGTGAGGTCCAGCAGCACATTGCAATAGCTAAGTATTCAAAGCAAGACGAGGATTCTAACTCTATTCTAAAGGATTGAAGAAGATGGTGCCCGAATCGCAGGTGTGCTGGTCACAAAAATGGCAAGAGTCAAGGTGGCAAAGAACGGTGCTTAAAATTACGACAATATAGCCCAAATAACTAAATAAACAGTAACGGCGAGAACAGCTGTGGCCCTGACCAAAGATCTCCAGCAGGGACAGATGGACCGTTAAGACAGCTGCAAATAACCACTGAACTAAAGCTCTAAAATTCTCTGCAAAATTTTATCAATCCATATCTGAACCAGTCTCTACAAAAACAGCTCACTGTGAGCTTTCAACGCTGGTATTCACTGCAGTACTTCCAATGATTTGACAACACCCCTGCATGAACATTTTTCTCATCCCAGAAAACAATAAAATAAGTCAGTCATAATAAGCAGTGTTAACAAGATTTGTCTCGTATTCAGACTTCAAATTTTAATTCTGCCACGTTCGTGCTAAATATGACAATAAGAATTGCAATCCAATTAGACCGCTTCAACTGATTCCAAAATGGGGTGAGATAATTTTACTTTTCAAGCAAAAATAAACCTCAGATAAGCAAATATCTTGTGCTTGAGTAGGATTCTGAGTCTCATTTCCAAGACTTTTAAAGAAAGACTTTCTTTCAGTTTAATTTACAAGAAAGAAAAGAATCCATCAATCTGTCTTTAATTTTCACGAACAGTTGGACTGCAAACTCCAGAACAACTATCCACGTCTAAGACATCAGGGATCTGGAAAAGTAGGCAAATAACATTGCATGCATACTTACCACAGACTTGAATGAGCCCCCCCACCTCCCACAGTCACTCAGAAACACTGAAATCTATCTGAGGCGGTCGATAAGGTTATTCCTAACAGGAAAAGGTTTATCTACGTACCCAAAGTCAATCAACTTTCTGAACTAAAACCATAGGGCATTCACCCCAATTACTGCCGAGACCTGCATCTCTGTGTGCCATTATGTTCCATATAGCAGCAGCTATACCCTGGTTAAGGGTAGTGGGGGGGATAGGTTCTGAATTACAGACTTTATTCCTTTCCTCACATATTTGCAGCAGGATGAGTCCCCATTGCTACAGTACAGGAGGACACCATTCACTTTTGTAAGACACACAGCCCGTTGAAAACCCACAGCCGCTTAAAACTAGTGTTACTTTGGGTATGCATTTACATGACGCTCTTCAGTGATGTGTCACTAATTTTTGAATAGGAGAAACACATAGGCCATTGCCTGTGCGCAAAAAGACCACTAGAAAATGGTTTTGTTCCATTATCTCCGGGTCTACTTGTTCTATGTACAATTGTGTAGGCGTTGGCCCCCTGATCACCATGTAAAAAGTTCTCCGTGTGAAACCCTGCAGTTACTTCAGAAATTGAGACTTTCAGGGTCTAATGGAAATAAGGAAGGGGTCAAAAAATTGATGTCATCAAAACTTGTCAACATGGGCATCAAATTGAAGGTCTTTGCAAGTACATTACGGTAGGGTGGTTTTCTATCATGCTTACTGGGCCCTGGGGTACTAAAAAGGGGTCCAAAAGGGACTAAAATGCCATTTTTTACCCTAATTGACTTATGGCTAAGCCCCGCCCTCAAATGCGATGAGCCAATCACAGTGCGTATTCTCTCCCCATATGCTCGGACATTCTGAGCCTGAACTTCCATTGCAGTGCATTACGGAAACTCCGAATCGTTCGCTTTTATGGGGTTTTAAAATGTTTCTAAGCTAAAAAAAAAAATGGTCAAACACTGTGCTTGGGGTAAATGTAACTCCGATACAAGGTTTCCCGAGAGGCTGGGCGATGGGATGTATTTTATACCCCTCCCAAAGCCACATCATAACAGAGAGAAGTGTCTCCTCTGGATAAAGCTTTGTGGAAGACCCCACTATCAGCTAAACGTAGCTAACAAAGGTCAACAAGGATGTCTACATTTGTTCCAAGCTAAGTCAACATTGTGTTTAAGGTGACATCTTGTCACTTCACTGGAGATTGATGTAAAGTTATCTTTTACATCGCTAAGTTAGCTAAAGTTAGAAACTCTATGGCTAACTTCAGTGCTGACGGATGTTGGCTTAACATGAGCTCCTGGCTGCGATGTTCACCATGTCACCTTGTTTACTTAGAAGGAGTTCAGTCACGTCAGGTTAGATTTCTTAGATTCAGTAGCAATAATAATACATAAATTAAATTTATTACCCTGCAGTGCATGAACAATGCTGATCCTCTATCTTGTTGTGTGAGAGGGTGACAGAAACGAGATGCGGTTGATCGCGTTTGCGCTGAGACCTGAAAATTTTAGCTTCTAATTGAAACTTTTCATTGACCTTGTCCACTTTAAATTCATTAATGTATCCCTCCAATTCATAGTGTTACCCTTTTTGCTGACTTCTTGATGATAGTTGAGCCTTCTATCACCAAAAATCATCGATAGCATCCTGAAAAATATCCCCAACTGTGAAACCAGCCATTAGCGCCTGTTCTAAAATGTTGATTGTTTGTCCGAGTCAGTGGAGGGGGCGGGGCTTAGGCATAGGTCAATTTCTGGGCACCAGCGATCAGATTATGGAAAATAACCTACCCTATCTTTACGTGCTCATCTAGACCTTCAATTTGATACCCATGCCTCACATGAAAGGGGTTAAAATTTGACCCTTTTTGGGGCTCTTTTTACCGATTGAACCTTTAACTTGCTACAATCATATCAATATCGGTATCAAATTGAAGGTCTATGTGAGCACATAAAGATAAACTACCCTATTTTCCATAATCTGATCACCTTTTCCCAGAAATTAGGGTGAAAAGTGCCATTTTAGTCCCTTTTTGATGCCCATGTTGACATGTTTTGATACCATCAATTTTTGACCCCTTCCTTATTTCCAATTTCTGAAGTAACTGCAGGGTTTCACATGGTGAACTTTTTACATGGTGATTAGGGGCCCAAAGCCTACATGTACACAACTGTACACAGAACAAGTAGATCCGCCGATATTGGAATGAACCTGGTAGATACAGCACACAGGCAATGGCCAAACAGTAGATATGAAAGAATTTGGACAGAGAATATTTTTAGACTGCAATTTCTATGTTGTTCCCTCCGTACAGATGTTCACTGCTCTCAAACTGTACATCAGAAGGTGGGTATTTACATGGTAAACTGTATTGCATGCATTTTCTATTATCATTTATTGATAAATTATGCTGGAATCATCAAACCAGATAGCCTCAAGCCACTAGTTAAATCACACCATATTTGTAATTTAAAATATCCAATCACAGTAACCTGTTTTCTCACATCAAATCACAGGACAACCAATCATCAATAGAGCGGGGCATGTGACCGAAGGTTGCCGACTGCACACCGTTACATTTCTGAGAAGGTAAGAGACATCAATGCGGCTGTTGCAACGTTCGCATGCGCCAAACATCCCACACGTCCCCGATGCAGCCCGCTTTGAATGCAAACTACTCAGACTAATCAAGCAGCCTCTTATGCGCGTTTGATTTGTGTTAAAGACAAAAGGCAGCCTTCCACTGGGTCAAAACTGTGCATCCCGTAATTCTCCAGACTCTAGCAGCAATGCTGGCGAAAAACTGGAGCGTCCAGCTGGATTTAATATCCGCTGGAAATGCTACAGCACTTTTAATTAACATGGATTACATCAACCCAGCCTGGTTTCAGAGCACACTGAATACACACAAACCTAATGGCACACACACACAGACACACATGCATACACACCATGCATCCATATATGCACACACACGAACACACAAACACACGCACGAGCAAATCTCTAAACACACACTGCGCTTCTATGCCTGCACACATGTACACAGACTCACAGGGGCAGGCACAACACATGCACACATCAGTGCACACACACACGCACAGACACACACACACACACACACACACACACACACAAAACACCCCCATGCCCTGCATCCATATATGTGTTACAGATAGATTGTGAAACCAGTCATTCCATGAAATGACTGGTTTCACAATCTGACTGTATCATATATGCATATATATCACACACACATGCGCCCACTCAAACACACATGCACACGCACACACATGTAAGCACAAACATGCAGACAAAGACAAACATACACACACGCGCGCGCACACACACATGCACACAAAATAGCTCCAAAGCAATATTCTGCACACGCACCACATTGCAGCAAACTTCCGTAACATCACCTTGTTCTCGCAATTAAGAGGATAAAATCATATTTGTCTTATAACGGCTGATAGAAAATAAAAGCACAAAGTCACGGCTTAAACCGAGAGAATTACAGGAATTACAAGCCATAAGTGGAATGAGAATCGGGGGAATGTAAATTATGAGTTCCCGTCCACTGGCTGCGGGTCTTATTATTTATTTATTTTCCATTACAATTCCACAAAGAGGAAATATCCGCCTGATGAGAATGCATGACCAGTTCCCAGTGTTACAGTTATCGGTTATCAGCAGCCGGAAAACACAGGGCCATCACTGAGAGATAAATGTTCCTAACAGCCTGCTGTCTATCTACCGCCTTCTCTAATGCTGATTTATTACCGACAGCTGCCCAGCACCACCCCACATTCACCATCCCTCAAACCAACCCAAACACCACCACCACCACAGCCAGAGAAAGGGAGGGAGGAAGCAAGATAGAGGGATGGAGAAAGCAGAGGAGGAAGGGAGGTAGGAGCAAAGAAGAGGAAGAAAAAGTTAAAGAGAGGGCCCATTAGGGCACTTTAGAGGAGAATGTTTTCTGGTGATCTTAGTCGAGTACCACAGCCATGACACTCCAACATCATCCGTCCATCTTTCTGCATTTTTACCGTGAGTGGGGACTCCAATTGGCTGCCTAATACATGGGTGTGGCACTCAAGCCCAGACGCTGTATATGGTGAGGGAAAAAAATCAAAGTACATCCACCTCTAGTACCGTCATTTTACATCTTTGGTCTAGTTGTACAAAGATGTCAGAGTCCTGACAGCAGATTACCATCCCTGTATGACTACAACCTCAGGGTAGACATCACTTTTGAATTTATTTCTCCATCAAAAATAAGCCAAAACCCAGAAGCACTTGAGGGTTCCACCCTATACCCAATAAGGTTTGCACCCCAATTTCACATGAATGTGCATGTATTTGAGACCACACCAAACCATCGGGTGGCAGTACCCAGTTTTAAAGCTTGAGGAAAATTTTTTTAAAAAGGAACTAAAGTAGGTACTGCAAAAAATCTGAATCAACTGAAAGGCCTTGTACAGCAGCCAGCCCTGTGTGGATGGCAGGTATGACTGCCTGTCGACTGAATCTCCGTCAGTCTTCTGCTTTGGCAAGGGCTGATTCCCCTGGGTTAGTTTCTGCAAGCTTTCTTCCTCTCGGCAGAGAGAGTTTAAAGAAGCCCTAGACCTGTAAAACACCTTCCTAATCTCCAGAGAGAACGATTCCACCTGCTTCCTTCCGCTTTCGAACGAAAAGCCCGGAGCTAACACCTACTCTTCGAGTCTATAAACAAAATCCCCCTCATTCAGGGCTGCTTTCAAGTCCAAGATAATTGTTGAGGAGAATTGAGAGGACGGCGAGTCTAGGATTATTTCCATAGAAAAGAAAAGATCCCGCTGGTGGCGGTGAGACGAACACAAGAGCCGTCACCCGTTTAAAACCTCCGTCTTTAGCTGGAATGAGTAAGCTGCTGAGTGGAGCAGCTAGGCGTGAAATTGGCCCACAGTTCGCCAACGGGTGCTGGTAAACACCAGGCTGAGATTACAGGTAAAATTGAAAGGATGAGCATAGTGCAAAATGGGTTCCACAAACCCTTCCCACAAAAAAAGCCAGAACTTTGGACACCAACAATCACACGACACTCAGTCACTTAGATCACCCATTTAACCAGGTGTAATGTTTGGGCAAACAAAAATAAAAAAACCTCTTCACCATGAGTGCATGCTTTGTGTGCCAAATATCACCCTTCTAACTGAGAAAGTATGCACACTTAATGACAATGTGCATGTGTACCTATTAAAGTGGCTGGTGAGAGTAGTTTCTCACTCTTTATGGGACCAAAAGTAACTGAACCCTTGCTGAGTGAAAGGCTTCATTTTATTTCATTTCATATTGAGTGCGCTGGATTACAGAGCCAAAAACAACACAAATTATGTGCTTGTCTGCGTAGTCGGAGGCCACGTATAGCGGTGGCATACATCATGAACGGAGGGATAGCCATGGTGGCAGACTGCATGTAAGTAGAGTCATTTGTTTGAGGCAGATACAATAGCCTGCCAAGTAGCGGTCTGGAGTTTGCTGAGATATGGGAGAAACTGCTTATTTAAAAACCGTGAAGGACAATTCAATAAACCCCTCCCTCCCTCCCTAACAGTCTGCAGCCACCATAAACTTGGCCCTGAAGTCTCCCGGAATGCTTATCTTCCCCAAAATAACGGGAAAAAATTCAATATCACCGACTATTTTTGTCATGCACTAGCAATTAAAATTTTATTTCAATTACTTTTTTGCTTAGCAAGCAAATATATTCCTAATCTGGTAAGACATTTTGACACATCACATTATTTGCCATTGGGTTAAGAATAATTTAGTAGTCAAGTAAACCATGACATTAAGTACTCATATTTTCTACTTAAATGGAAAAAAAATACTATAAATTGTGAGAAAAAAAGGCAACACTGAAGACTTCTTGTGCACCAACCAGATTGCAAAGCCTCCTTGACTGTAATGGATCCTGACCCATATGCCGTAGTTAATATCACTCATTTCTCTGTAGGCGGTCATTAGGAACAGCTGACAGCTTCCTTAATTAAAGAAAATGTGCGTATGAAATATGAATTATGCTGGGTTGTAAGTAATTAATGATGAACCTGATCTCGCCAGAATGTTTATGGTCTAGCTGAGTCCTGAGTCTAGCTGAGCACCTCATAAGGTGTGCGTTTACAAGTCAGTTGAGGAATCCTGCAGCTCCACCATGTCCCTTTCTGAGGTGCGTCGCTGGTGGAGTCATTGAGCTGCAGAATATTAACCACTGCAGATATCCCAACACCCACACTTGCGGTCATTGTACTTCATCAAGTGGCGACTGGAGAGCCATATTTCTAAGATCTGGCCAAAGTGTATGAATACGAGTGAAGACTGCCAGTAACGTGAAGTTTAGTCATCTAATGTTGGGACTAACTTGACAAAAGAAAAATGTTTCTAGTTGAGGCAGCAGTTTGAGGAGTTTGTGAGTCAAGAATGACGTAAAAAGGATACATATTCTGAATAAATTAGTGAATAAAGGTCCAATTAGCGATCCAAAAATTAAAAAAAAAAAACATTGGCCAAAATCATACAAAAATGCAGTACAGCGATAAATTAGCTAATTTGGGCATCAATAAATAATCAAGCAATTACATCACAGTCGCTTAATTAAAACTGAGGACATTGCCAATAACAGAGGCTTCAGAAACATGATGTTACCTCATTTACAATGGAACGTTTTCTCGCCAGTCATCTTAAAAACCATTCCTTCCATTCTGCGTACAAAATCTGGATGCATTGCGAGATACACTTGGGCTTTGACACCGCTTCGAAGTGGTATCAGGAGAAGGGTTTGTAAAGTGTGGATAAAGTGACCCAGAGCTTGTGCATTTTCAAAATGAGACCGTCTTCCTCAGTTGGAAGTGCATGAACGCAGACTGAAGACCGCAAGACTGCAAGTGTGGGTATTGGGACAATGTCAGTGACTGAGTCCATACAGTCCTATAGGAGTTGCTCAATAGTGCTAGAAGGCCATTCATGGAGGCAGCCATGGTAGGCTATGGGGCTGTTTTGGCACCAGAGTCCATGCTGTGGGTACCTAAATCGGAGGAGTTTAGCAGCACAGAAAAGAAAAATCTGGAGAGTGACTAGTTAAGTGCAAAGCAATTCTTGAATTCATATCTTTACCCAAATAAAGAATAACTTTTAGAGAGTAAGGTCTTAGTTTGGAATGAACTTCAATAGTGTAAAGTGCTATTTGAAAGTAGAGCTGCTTACAGAGTTCATACACCTTTTCCAGACATTTTTGAGGGGCATTTTCAGGCTTTTGAAGCAAGCTTCCCAGCTGTGGTTAGTTACATATTCATCAAGCAACTACCCCTGAGTGGATTATGACAATAGCATAGATTATGACTTTAGAGAATGACTTTGCAAGAGTAAGGTCATAGTTTTGAATGAAATTCAACGTGCTTCTTGGAAATAAAACTGCTTGATATGCTTGAAGTCCACCATCAAGAGCAGAACTCTATAAAAGAACACTTCAAAGGTAAAAACTATGCGGGTAGGTTGACCAGTGAAACCTACCTACAGAGAAGACCGTAAGCATTTTGACAGAAATTTGATACAAATTTAAAAGATCAATATTATGGAAGATACTTTCTTCCAGATCAGTCAACCTGCGCCGTAGTCTCTGCTGTATCTAAACGCCCAGAGAAGCAGAATTTAAAGACCCCTCGATTTAGCCATTAGACCCTCTTTTTCCATTGTTTGAAAAGTGCAGTCCGAAATTCCAGCCATTTTTGATTCCAGCAGTTTGCAAGCAGAGCTCTCAGTCAGGTAAGATGCAGCCACTCAAAACAGCCAGTTCTACTGAGAGAATGAAAGGCAGAGAATTTCTGAGAAACTACAGATTTTTTTTTTTTGCAAAAAAAATAAAAAAAAGCATAAAATGGGGGCTTTAAAGAATGGCATTTTCTATACAGTTCAGTTAAAAAAAATTACTTTCACGGAAAAAGTGCTGGGCTAGGAAGTGTCAGTACCGGATGACTAAACAGAAAACAGATTATGCCAAAAAAGTGTAATTACTGCAAATTCCGCGCACCTGAATCCTGAGGGATGGTACAATACAGGGTTCATTAAACATAGTTAAGATTGTTCAATAACATTGTTAGCATATTACAAATAATTAGCTGACACCTTTATCAAAAGCAACCAGCACTTGTCGAGACTGAGCAGAGGACAATCCCACCAGGGGCAATGTTGTGTTATGGGGTTTGCTCAAGGCCCCAACAGCTGCATTAATCTTATAATAGAGACTCTGGGGCGTGGAACACCAATATTACAGACCCCCAGGCAAAAACCATGGGGAAGATTAGCAAATACATCACTTCCGTTCTAACATAATATCACGTGGTAGCAACCGGCTTTGAATGGGTACAAACAAAAATGCAAAAATGGCGCCCATAGCTTGTTCAGCATATTGTTTTTATATTTTTATATGAGCTGAGGCTCATCAACTGAGGCAAAAATGCAGTCAGATCTGGACACATGATGAAGATACAACAGCACTGGGAACTCTGAACACTGAAAGCATAAGAGCAAGCAAGTATTAAGGATAGACATTACGACGTCATGGTGAGTTTGATACAGCATTCAACATCGCGAGCAGTTTTGTTTATAGCCAATATGGAGCGTCTCCATGGTGATAATTAGGTCATGACCTCACAATGGCCACGTTTACACGAGAGCTTTAATTCCGAATAAAAATTAATTCCGCTTTAAAAAGACCATGTAAACACCTAATTCCGAATAAAAATATTATTCGGGATTAAACTTAATTCCGAAGTAAGTGGCTGGTTTATTCCGATCTTAAATCCAAATTAATTAATTCCTCGATCATGTAAACGTTTATTCCTTTTAAAATTAATTCCTGTCGTTCTGCGCATGCTAATTATTTGGTTACTGATTCCATCTGAAACGGAGATTATGCATAACACAACATTATGCACGATTATGCAGACTGTAGCTAACTTGCTACCCGCAATTACAATTAACTTATGACGGTTTCCGTGGAGCCAGCAAGCTGAAATCAGTCTGTTGTCACAGCACGTAACTAGCGAACTGTCAGCAGTTGCTGATACATGAATTGGACATGTTAGCTTCCTTTGTAACTGTACACAATTACTATCATTTAATGAATAAAGTGTGATTATTTAGCTGCTTTAATATTTACAGTCATTATCGCTTGAGCACCTATTGTTAACCGCCTCGCAGGACGTAACTTAACACCGCAAAATTTACTGGAGATAAATGAGTTGCTTGGTTTCTGTTATACCCAGCCAAATGCCAGTGCTCTAACGTTGCTATGGTTACAGGTTGGCTAGCGGATGAATTTCAAACTTCAAACGGTGAAACTACCGTAGGCCGAACTACCTGTGCGGTTCCACGGTTTTAATCAACACCTGCCAATTAGAAAGGAGTATTCACCCAGACCATGGTATAAGCTGCATTAAAACATGTTTCTTCTCCTTATAACCATGTAGTTATCAAAACATTTTCAAAACGCATTGGTGTATTTAGGGTTATTAAACAAAGGAAAGTCAAAGAGAATACTTACCATCTATCAGGCCAAAAATCTGAGGGATGTGATGTGAGGCCAGACGTAAATACGTAAAACACGCATACCCCTGTCCAATCAGAACCCTTCCCGACCCCCGGACGTTAAGCGGAATTAAATAAAGGCGATTAAACGTGTTTTCCATGTAAACCTCAATTCCGAATTAATATTTCCATGTAAACTCGAGGAAGAATATTTTAATTCTGAACTATTTAATTCCGAATTAAAAAACATCACGTAACCGTGGCCAATCATCCCCATTACCAATATGCTACAGTCTTCCCAAACTGCCATCCTCAGAAGGGTTTTCATGGTGATATGTAAGAGAGGCCCCTCCCATTGTTGCCAAGCCAAAATGGCGAGATGATCAGCACCATCACAGAGTGCTGAACCTGGCCAGTGAGATGTGGTGCACCGGCTGACCCATTCTTTCATGAACACATTTGAGCTTGGCTGCATGGGCAAAAAAACAAACAAACATAACCCGCCCCACCCCCACCCCAGGCCCCTTATTCTGAAGGGAAGGGCTGTTTACGGGGTCAACCCCAACAAAACAGCAGAGAATACCACAGGCCAGGAAACCTGATGGATGGACTCAATTTAACAGTCGGCGCAGTAATGTATTCCAGATCGAATGATGAGCATCCCTCTTTTCTCATGTCACTTTGCTCGCACTCAAATAACCCTTCCGTCACAGACCAGAACAGAAGCAGCCTCATTCCTCCGGAGACCAGGCTAAAATACCGAGCTTACACTTTTAACTCGACCAAAGCATTCATTAAAAAATTGTATTTTGAGTATTTATTTCCTTAAAAAATGAACTGTGGATACTTGCTGCAGGCAATTTAATCAAAATTTTTTGCAGTGCTCAGTCAAATCAGGCAATTTTAAATGTTATTGACACACTTGAATGCCTGTGATTCATTTATGACATTCCTTCACTGCCAAGTGAGATGGCTGGAATATTTTCCAGAGACAGAACAGGTTCAGAATATATTTGAGAAAAATATCCTCAACAGAATCTTATGCGGCAGCTGAAGTGAATGCAAATGAAATGTTTCTTAAGCTGAGCCATATTTTACCAAGAATCTCTTTTCAGTTTGAGAGCAAGATATTAAAAAATACCATGTTCCTCAGAAACACTTAAAGCATCAGACACCAAGCATAACTCTAACAATACTCCACTAAGAAATCAGCCAATGTATTTTGCTTTGCAGTCCCTGTAATGCCAAATGATTTCTACCACTCAGCGAATGAATTCTGAAAACTAAATAAATATATAAAAAATAGCCAGCAGCGGGTAACACAGCTTTGCAAAATTCAACAAAACGCCCCACAGCCTGAATAAATATTTCACAGTGTGATTTAATGTTTCACAAACCGATTAAATGTTTTAGCTTTGAATTTAAAAATTAAGAATGGAGAGGGACACAGTAATATATATGGCATACACATTTTATATGCCATTTAAAAAGTATTTTCGCCCTACTATTGAAAACTGTGATATCAGTGGATTGCCTTCTTCCAACCTCTCAGATGATGAAAGTGTTCTGTATCACTAATCACACTGAATTTGCCTGAATAACAGAGCAATAGAGCTGCATGATACAAGCATGAGCAACCTTAATCATTTCAGCCTACATTACGTCAGTCCCTGGAACAGTTTACAGACTGAGGGCATAAATATCACCTTATTAATCTGAGAAAAAGGCAGAAAATGATCTGAATTTTAAAAAAAAAAGTCCTCATGTTTCAGACTGATGAATTGTAATATAGCGTGTATGCTAGCTTTGAGGAGAAATTTTAATTCTGTGCCTTAAATTCCCAGTCTTTAGCATGTCATTTTTTAAATTCATGGTTCAAAGCTAATGAGCACAGTTTATCATTTTGACATTGTGTGATAGAAGCTGTTTATTCTTCCCGTAACTGAAACTGACGGAGTGAAAATTGTCTGCTGGGTAGGAACTTCCAATATATGCCTCCAACTTCCTCCAGCTAATCACGGTCCATTACATTTCGATCGGAGAAGCCAGAAAATATATGCCAACTTCAGAACATCATTTTGCATTAAGAGCAGCTCACATTTCATTAACGTGATTGCACATCCCAAATATTGACCAGCATTGCAATAGCCAGGGATAACTATTGTGCAACCATTCAACTGAATAAATACAAGGAAGCCAAAAAAAAAGGAGAAAGATCCACAAGTCTATGGACAGATGATAGGGAAATGAATGTGCCAAACAGACTCAGAGTTTCCGAAGATGCTGGCAGACCACTCTAACTCATACAAGCCTCACAATGGAAAATGCCTTTTCATCCACAGATCTGACCGCACATGGAAGCAAGTAAAACACCATTACACCATCTGAAAGCACCCAAGGCACAATCTGAGCAAAGTACCAAGGCTTGAGAGCTGTCAGAATAATTTATGTTTCATTCCATATATCATAGGAGACAGGCAGCAGTACTGAGGGAATTCAAGTGGTCATGTGCGGAGCTAGGGAAGTCACAATATATGAGCGGCCTTATGACCTTAAATACGTAGCTTCCCATCAGCTGCAAATCTGAGCACATTCATACAGGACATCACCAAATTTCCCCATGCACTAAAACTATTACTCTGAAATAGGAGAAATCAAACAGAAAAAAATTAAGTAAACCATTTGCCTCTGCCTTGGGTAATTATGTGCATATCAGATTCTAGTTATGAAACAGTATTAATCTGCACTGATCTGATAAGGCAGATTCACCGGATTCAAGCAAAGAAAAAAAGAAAGAAAGAAAAAAATAGCATTACCACACATAAAAGCTGAGTAAGTGGTTATGTACTGAACATCTTCACGTGGACTTGGAATTTTTGCGATTTCTCAATGTCCAGAATGCCTGACAATTCCTAAAACATTACATACTAATAACAAAACTGAGATTTGAACAAATAAAAACAAACAAACGAAAAAATACTGTCTGTTCAATATGACAGATTATATAAAATCTTTGTAAAATCTAGAACAAAACTGAATTAAATGGACTACGTAGGTTGTTAAATCTAAAACCATGATCAACAATGCAAAACCATCACAGATGTGTTGTTTAGTGGGAGACAGGGTTGAAGGACCTGAAAATGAAAATGCTTTCATTATCTCATCAACCCCATGCCAGTTGAAAGGGGGTGAATTTTGCTAGTTCATACAACTCAGGATGCAAAAAAAAAAAAAAAAAAACTTGCAGGCTTCCCGAAAACAACTGAAGTCCATGGGGACTTTGTTCATCATATCTTTAGAGTCCAGGAAACAGATAAAAATGACCATAAAAATTACTTCATGCAGCTACTACTGTCTAATTCAAGTCTCCTGAAGCTAAACGATCGCACTGTGACTGGGGAAGACTTGTACTACACCATTGTTTAGAACAAATCTTTTTTTTATTTTTTTGTACAAATCTTCGCGCTCTGCTTGACGTAAACTGGTGACCTCTGAAACAAATTTATTCACACTGCTATGCATAGCCATGTTTTCCCTATGATGGCAAAGTCATGACCTGCTCCACTCTGCCTCTAATTGGTTTATGATGATGTTCCCTCCCTATCCCTAACCAATCTCACTCCTCATGCCTAAACCTAGCCATACCAACCGACAAAAGCAACGAGTACTGGTAAATCAGAGGCAGAGTAGGGCAGGTCAGGACTACACCACCCTGGGGAAAAAATAAATGGCAATGCATAGCAGTGCAAATAAGTGTGTGCACACATAGTGCAGACAACTCAGCCTTTAAAGTCTTAAAGAATGTACGTGCAAAAGTGTGCTGGTGTGTGCGTATGTGTGCATGTGTTTGAGCAGAGGTAAGAAGGTAAATATAATCAGATTCGTCAATGTGCAAAAACGTTTACTTTAAAATGGGAGCACTGACTCAAGGTTATTTGTTTGCTTGCAATTTCATAGCACTCAACCAATTCACATCTTTATGAATGGTTTCTCTACCCAGGTGAGTTTGATTCTGAAAAAGGTAGCTTTTATGCTCCCTGGTTCCTTCTAATGATGAGCTATGCCCAGAGTGGAGACTAGATTTCATCAAGAAGAATGAAAAGGCTGGCATGCAGGCTATCTAATGGGACAAGATGAACCATAAACTCTGAAGCACACTTAAGATGAATTCACATGCATTCATAAAGACACTGATAAAGGATCTATTCAGGATCGCTGTTGGACAAGCAACAGCGAGGACCAGAAGTATCAGGTAAATAAATGGTCACTGGATGCTTGAGGCTGTCTGGGTGAAAATTCAGCTAATTCTTGCACATATAAATGTGTCATCATGCAGTTAGAAAAGCAGCACATTTTTACCCATCAATATTAGAATGCCACATCTCTGTGTCGTGCATCAAGTCTCACTGCAGGTTACAGAACATTACCACCACCACCACACACACACATACACACACACATAAATGCAAACGCACACATGAACGCAAACACACATATATGTGCACACACATACTCGCACACACACATACACACACACAGAGTTCAATAAATGCCAAATTCTTTCCAGGAAAGCAGAGTATTGTAAGTCCACTAACTGAAGCCAGTATGGTGAATGATGATTTGAGTGAGCATAAAACTTCATTACAATCCTACAGAATATTAAAATAGAACTTGTCACACCTAAAATATCCTAGCAACTTCCAAAACAGTTTATTCCATCTCAAATCATCAATTTTTTTTTTTGGGCAATTTCCGCTCAACCATCACTGATTTGCCTGAAATTTTTTTAGCATAAAATATGGATATTTATAAAAATGTTTCAGAATTTTACCGTGATATATCAAATATTTTTTGAGATAAAATTATTTTAAGAATTGCCCTCCAGCCCACATTTAGCACTTTTTATTGCGCATTTAAATGTCAGGTAATGTTTGAATGACAATATCTCAGGGACTATTAACGATAAAAGCCAGCAATTTCCGCTGTTGTTTCTCATCAAGCCATTGACTCAGAATCAGAAATACAGGGCATGTAGATCAAATGAGCCTGATTATGGGTGAGTTTAAATATGAAAAAAATGGAAGCCTTCGGGAAAAGTCCCGTCTTTGAGCACATATTAACAGTAAACAAGAAATTGTCACCAATGTGACTGTGTCCCCCGTCGCATGTAGATGTTGCTGCTAAATATGAGCAAAATTGGTCAAATGGTGCTTTAGATATTGCATAAACAAGGTTTACTAAGGTAAAATCTATGTAATTGCCCTGCAGCCTCGAAAATGACCTCAAGGTCACCAAAATTGACTGGTGTCGCAGGACCCTCAAAGTACATGTTGGTGGTAAATATTCAAAATCAGTCCACTGGTTCTTGAGATATTGCGTTAACACCAACTGGATGGATGTACGTACGTACGACGGACAGACAGAGCAGAATACTATATTCCCCACTCCGTGCTTTGCATCAGCAGTGGGTGGGGGGGGGGAGGAAAGAGAAAGATAATGCAGAAGTTAATTAGTACAAGTCAGGATCGTGCAAGAAACCTTAAAGAATCTGGAAAAACAAGGATCCCTGCAGGATATTTATTAACCCGCCCGCAAATGAAGTGCAGGAGGGGTTATGTGTTTGTCTCCGTTTATTTATTTATTTATTTATTTATCTGTGTGTGTGTGTGTGTGTGTGTTTTGAGTTTGGACAGCCTACAAGCCGCAGTTTTAGTCGGATCATTTTCATATTTCACAGAGGGGTTGGTAATGGTCCAAGTGAGAAGTGATTCCTTTTTGGTGCAGATCTGGATCAAACTGTGAATTCTGGATCACTTTGAAAATTTTGTTAACATTGAGAGATAGGGCAAATTTTGACATTCTCTTTAATAACTCCATCAAAAACATAATGAATCACTTGAACATCAACACACTATAACCCTCCAGGGAGGGCAACAACCATGAGTAAATTGATCCAGATCTGGATTTGGATCCGGATCTGACAGATAAAAAACCTCTAAAATATCAGCTATATTTGAAGGGTGTGGGCGCGGGCAGGGTATGTGGCCTTCGGACACACCCTCTGGTTAATAATGAACCAGGATCCTGCAAAGATTCTTGAAAGTTCCTTGAAAACAAATACCCTTGCAGGGTCCTTAATGATGGATGAAGATCCTGGCAGGATCCTGCTGAGATCCAAAAAAGATCCTTGAGGGAAAGAATCCTCTAAGGATCTGAAATCAGGATCCTGGCAAGATCCTGTAAAGATACTGGAAGGATCCTTGGAAGAAAAGATCCATGTTAGGACCCTAGAGAGAATCCTTGCAGGAATCCTGCAGGATCCCATGAAGGATTCTGACAGAATCCTCAAGGATCCTGGGGAAATCCCTGGAGATCCTTCAGGATCCAGCAGGATCCTCAACAGGACCCTTGAGGACCATAAAAAAATCCTGGAAGATCATCAAGGATTCTGCTTAAATCCTTTGTGATCCTAAAAGATCCTGGCAAAATTCCAAGGGATCCCCAGGGATCTTGCAAAATCCAGGGGGATCCTTCAGGATCCTGGCAAAATCCTGAATGAGTTATAGATAAATTAAGCCTGGGTCTTGGTAGACCAAATTCATCTCTGACTAACAATATCCAATGTACAGTATTCATTGGAATATATTCCCACACTTTTGTCATTGCAAATGGACTCAAATGAAATGAGGTGGAAGACAATGTCAAACATTGTTCTCCGCTGTTGTACCTCATGTTTAAAAAAAGATTTCAGATTTGCAATCAAAAGAATATAACATTATGCCTGAAGTAAAGTGTCATATATTATATCAAATGACTAGGTTTATGTGACTTTGGCTAAGCACTCAGCTGGTCAATAATGAGTCAATTCACATCCAATGAGACCGCCTTGTATTAAAATCTAATCTGCACCATATAGTGCGGGAAAGTCCCACCTTCTCGCAGAATGCATCTTTGTCTTAATTTCTTTTGCAGAAGCGTGAAGCACCGTTTAATCAAAATTGCAATGAGAAAGAGCATTATCGTTTTCATTTTGAGATAGATAATGCATTTGCATCTTGAAAAAGAAGAGGCATTTCTGAGAATGTATTTTCTTTATAAGATATTTTTGCCAGTGATATGCCAGGGCTCTTCTGAAAAATAAATTAAAAATAAATGACAAATGCTTTTTAATTTCCAACAGAAATTGCATGCGTGGACATTAAAATGAAAGTGTTAAGTGGAAGATTACATCTTCATTTTCATTGTGATACAAATAATACACTTGCTTCTTTGAAAAGAAAAAGCATTTCTGAGAATGTGTTTTCATTTTAATTTCGTTAGCTATGCGCTTCCATAATGATATCCTGTAGCTCATTAAACTGCTAGGCTTAGAAGAGACGCCGTTCTGCACCAATATTTCATAGAGTTTGACAACTCTTAGATGTCAACCATGTTAAATGTAAAAAATGCTAAAACGGGAAAAAGAATTCAGAGCAAGTTTTGGATTAATTAATTACGTGTATCATCGTTATTTGTATGCAACCATGTGTAATACGTATGTGTACATCTTCAATGTAGAAGTTTTAATTCAGACTCTGAGATTCACGTGGTTTACGATACAGTATACCAGAGTGTCTATGTTTTAAACGTCTAACCTCTCGCCATGTCCACAGTGAAACAGGCGGGCAAGGTTAGCACCCTAAAATTGTTTATATCCGCTTAGTTGCATTCAAACAGAATCTCATGTTATAAAAGACTGTACACTAGTACAACATATCATAGACTCCTATCATATGCAGCCATGTTTTCTTCATATTTTAGAAATACTTCTTTTGATGATATTAGAGGATTCAAGTTGTTAATTGTGAAATTGCATTGTTTCTCTGTCAAGAATAATAATAATAATGTCCTGGTCACAATAGCTTTTATATGCATATTTGTGATAATGCAGAATGGAGTTTTGGACCTTGGTCTATAAACTATGAGAATATTGCCAATTGGTTTTCTCTTGGTCATTTCTTGATCAATCATTTTTTAATTATTACAGGCTTATGTATTGGTCTTGGTTATTTGGTGAATGAATTGTTTGATTGTAAATAGGGCAATCTAAAACGGGAACATGTTGAGATCAATCATGCGTAAAAGGCTTCCTGCACGCAAAAGAAAATCTTTTCATGGCTGCATTACCGGGAGTTTGGGCTGAAGAGGTTTTCAAGCACACAAAGCAACAGGCATGATAACTATTTTAATAACCAATGGCATAACATAACTTTGTTTGTAGGCCTACTCTCCAACTGAGGTCAGCCTTGAATTATTGCTTGGCATGTTTGGAATGTAAGTCTTCATCAATGCTGCAGTTCGTGAATGGAGGCTTTTTAGTCAGATCATTAAACTTCTGTTACCACTGTGAGTGACTACGTTCAGGAGAACTGCAATATTCTGCTAAGTTTTGGCTTTACCTTTCTGTCTACTTTAAAGCTACCATTTGTTTTTGGAGCTGAAAATAATCTTCGCTAGCTTGATAATTCATAGAGTCAGAAAAGTGAACTTCACCTTTTTTGTGTAGACATGATTAAATATAAATTGAAGCCTGATCTTATCACTTTTTGGCAGAAAGTTTAGTGATCTTGAGTAATACTTGCTACTTCAATGTGTTGATAAGAAAATTTCTTTTCTCCGCAGCATGTATCAACAAAAAGTATAGTTTGAAGACATTTATTAAGAGCAGGGGAGAAATTTGCATAAACAGTAATCAGAAGGGTTGTGACCCTCTGAGAGCAAGAGGAAACAAGCAATGTTGGCAGCAGTATACGACAAAGATGCTGAGCTATGCTTGCCTGATGGCATTATTTTTTGTGTGGACCTTTTGGAAGAACATGTTTGTTGTCCGCTTTTTCATTAATGATGTATGCCCTCTTCCTTGTACCATACTCTGGAATGTATTTGGATTTTCAATATCCAGGCTTTATTTATACAGGACCCCTGAGGATTGTTCGAGGACCCTTCAGCATTTTGCCATGATCCTTTAAGATCCCCCAGGCTTTTGCCAAGATCCTAGAGGATCACCAAAGATTTGTCCAGGATCTCTTAGGATTTTCCCAGGATATCCAAGGATTTTCCCAGGATCCTCGAGGACCCCTAAAGATTTTGCAAGGAACCCTAAGAAATTTGCCAGGATCTTTGAGGATCGCCAAGGATTTGGGTGGGATCCTTGATGATCCTCAAGGATTTTGCTAGTGTCTTCAAGGCTCCTGTTTAGGATCCTTCAAGATCATTGAGGATCTTTTCAATTATCCTGTCAGAATCCCACACAGGATCCTGCTAGGATTCAGACCAGGGATTTTCTGACCCATTTGTAGTTGCATGTGACAATAATACATAACAAAATATATCACAAATTTTCTTGAATGAAATACTTGGTCACAAAAATGAAAAGAGGGTTATTTTCATTAAACTTTCATAACTGATTGAGCATGTATGATAAGCTGCACCACAAAAACAAAAGTGTTGGCAGGTAGCCTGATCCAAAACCTTTACTTTATGCCTTAACGCATGCGCTGGCACTGTCAAACCCTCAAAAACTTGCCAACTGGCATTTTTTTACCTTCTCATTCCCATCACATACGCTAACAAACTGTTTGCAGGCCTCCAGGGCAAAATCCCATTCAAATATTCACTGAAAGCACATCGATTTCCTCAATTTGAATCAAGTTTGAATAAAATGAGTGCTCTCACAAATATGACGTTTTTGTTTTTTTTTTGTCACTGGTGACAGATTATTTATTAAAAAATGTATCAATATGCACATGCCTGCTGTTTCAGAGGCCAGATGCATTCACATTACAGTTAATACAGGTCACTTGCAATTATGAATTAAAAAAAAGAAAAAATTGGAATTGAACAATGCGGCTTGTAATGTGAACGTAGCACAAGTGTTTCCCACTATTTTGGAAATTATTTTTTACATTCCTTGTTAAACAGGCTATAGCCTGGGTCATCATTATCCCACTCCATGACCGATAATGAATGGGATTCCTGAAATAGCTACCATAATCATTACACAGCAGTTACATGCTGATGCTAGATTAGTCTCTGGGGGACATAAATTCAATAAAACCTGAATAGTAGCTAAGAACAGGAACTTCAGTAAGTATCTTTCGCAAAGTTTTTAGGACACCTCGGTAAAAAAAATTAATTTTTTGATTTGATATGCAAAACATGCAAAGCAGCTAAGAGCCAGTCTTTAAGGAGCTTTCCAGATAATAGAAATAGCTGTTTGTTTACCTTATCTCCGAATTACCTTGGAACATAAACACTTCCTGTAATTCCAAATGAAGCAGCCGCACTGCCTCTTTGTCATTGAAAAAGGCAGGCAATACCCCAACAGACTGCTCAGCGAAGCTTTGTTTGGAAAACATAAAGCAAAGACAGCAAGAATTGCGAAGGCAAACAGCACTCGTTCAGCTCTCCCAAGCCCAAGTGGCTTCCACAGATAATTCACCTGATAAACAGCTCCATTACGCAGAAAATGGCAGTCACGGATATTAGCTCACTTCAATTCAGCCCCCCCAAAAAAACTGCTATTGTTCGTCCTTTTTTTACCACCTCTTGATAGCTGTTTGTGATATGTGGGTCCGCAGAGACGCGTAACAGCTTTAACATGAGCCATTATTCTGACGGAGAGATCAAACTCACAGCCTCCCGGACCTCAGTTCATTGGTCGGGAAAAAGATATGCTATTCAGAACCACCACAGCCATAAGGAAAAGCAGTGCACACCCCCACCTAAAACATGCCTGCTACATCCAGCTTCTGGTTACACAGGCCACTACACAGCACCAGGCCACCCTGACAGCCATGGAACAGTGAGACATTCCGGCAACATAAATGCACAAATACGGGCCGAAGCAAGCCAGACATTATCAGTGGCATTTCTAATAAAATCGGCTTCAATGGAACTGACAGCAACAGAGGCTATAACGCTAGCCTGCAGCAAAATCCCATCAATTAACAACAGCAAATACATGCAAACGTTTTCTGATATAAAAAGCCAGAAAGAAGACTGAGGAGGCAATATTAAGACCTATTTGCTGTATGCATTCTCTTAACTGGATGTATAAATCCATAGATATTTGGACACTGATGTCAATATAAATGGCTGGTTCACTCCATAAGGATGTACTTCATATTTTATTTTGAAATTAATGCTGGCAGCCTACACTGTTGAAGTGAATTATGAAAGACTTACAGCCCTTTAAACTGTGTTCCTCTTACTTTATATCGCTATTCCTGCATGTATATGTAATGTGTGACTGGAAGTACAGAACAAAGCTGCCTGAAAGGGAGGCTTGTCTTGCAGAAAGTATACTGTGTGTGCTGCCAGGACCCAGACACTCTGATTGGTGGATATCGCTACCATGAACAACAATGGCTGTGTGTGTGTGTGTGTATACGCGTGTGTCTGCATGCGTGTGAGTGCACGTGCATACGTGCATGTGTGTGTGTGTGCGTGTGTGTGTGTGTGTGAGACTGTGCGTGCGCGTGTGTGTGCACATGTGTTTGTGTGACTGTGTGCATGTGTGTTTGTCTGCGTGCGAGTGACTGCACGTGCTTGGGTGTATGGGTGTGTGCGTGCGTGTGTGTGTGTGCGTGCATGGGTGTGTGTGTGTGCATGTGTGTGTTTGTGCGACTTTGTGTGTTTTTGTTTGTGTGCGCGCATGTGACAGTGTGCGCTTGGGTGTGTTTACGTGCGTGAGTGCGCGCGTGAGAGGGTGCGAGAGCGCGTGTGTGTGTGCATGTGACTGTTTGTGCACACGTGTGCGCCTGCGCAAATGTGTGAGTGGATGTGCATGTATGCGTGTAGACAGAAAGAGAAAAGCTGAAAGAGAAAAAGCTCATGAGAGCTGCTCCCTCTCAAAAGCCAAAAAAAAAATTTTCAAAGTGCCAACCGATGGTGACAATCAACACAGTGAGCAGACATGTCCACCATTTTGGAGCCTTCAGCTCCAATTAACATCAGAGGCCATTAATGAGGAATCGGGATGAGGGGCCAGAGAGGACAGGGGAGGGGTCATCAGGCCCAGAGCAGGTGTCAGACTGGGCACAAAATATGAGGACTGAGGTTGTGGGCACTGAACTGCACTAAATTTCAGACAGCCAATTGTGCAGGGGTGTTGAGGGTTAGGACAGTTTTTTTCAAGGGGCCTTTTCGTTAGTTTTGAATGCCTGGCGTAAAACTGCTCCACCGACAAAGTGATTAAACTCTGGAACTTCGGGACCGCAGAGGGACGGGGGACCGAGGTGGTCAGCAGTGGAGTTATGGCTTGTCACAGCCTGTAAACTACGAGAGCCAAGCACTGAGAGACTCCCAGCTGTTCATGTTAAACATTATTCTCACAGTCAAAATGGCATCCTCTCACAGAGATATAATCCCATTTTCCCAAAATGCCGTGGACAGAAGGACTGCGCTGGCTACAGTGAACTAACGATGGGCCAGTATGAAGATAAATATAGGTCACTCAGAAAGAATCCCTTTGTCACTAATGCTTCATTGAAAGGATGGCGGGAGGGGGGAGAGATGGAGGGAGAGAGGGATGAAAAAGAGAGGGGAGGGAGGGAAGGATAGAGATGAATGATGAATTTTTTAAAGGACAGCAAATGCATTAATCAGGCTGAGGTTAGAATGAAAAAATATGCACATGGACAGATCAAAGAAAAATATTTAAAATGGGTTTTTGGCGCGTTAGTCTATGAAATTACTTACATGAAAAGCAGGTGACAATGAGTTCTACAATCTTTTTTTTTATTATTGTTTAAAATTTTTTTTTATATCCAGCCGTAAATGGTTCATTATACCTAATCAGATAACTTGAGCTAACAGCATACACTTTACATATTTCTTCAAACAAGTTGTTTTTGTAAATCACGCTTACGGCGAGCTGTGTGTGGGAAGGGGTCACTTATTTATAGCACAAATCTGATAAAGACAAACAGCACTACTCTAGGATGGCTGCATGAAAAAACATATTGAAACAACTGGAGCTTGTTCATGAATAATTCTCAAAAAAAAAAAAAGAAAAACACGGCCTTTGATGTTCGGTTGTAGGTTATTTATGGATGCAGTTTTGTAACAGATGCACCTCTGTGCTCTCAGATTAGGCTGTTCTTTGTTTCATTAACCCTTTCCCCCCACTAAATGCAGACATTTTTGGCACTCAAGGTGACCAGTTACTCAGTGTCACCCCAACCTAATGTCTGAACGCAGGATCTCTTACCTCAGCTGCCAGAGCTGTTCTCAGCTCCCAAAACCAACAAAGTCCATGTTTGGCAAAAATCAACCTTCATCCCTTCACACACGACAAGAGTTTTTAGATGGAGACCATTGGTCAGCAACAGGTAAACCAGTCTGTGGGGACAATGTAGAGTGTGTAATCTAAATTCCACCACCATAATGAGAATTTTATGAGCAAATATCATGTTTCCTCTCATCCACGAAGTCCAACAGAGATCTCTCCACAGTCCATACTTCTCTTTCTGGCTGAATTCCCCGGCAAATTAATCCCAACTGTAAGCAATCTAGCCTTACTTCAGTTCTTGATGCTGCTATGACTTTGGCACAGGACAGATCTTGCCAGCAAATACTGCATGAAAACAGCAAAATGAGTGCTCCGACTGTAAACCCGACTTCATGTCCTGTTTCAGCACAACCTTTACCGAGAAATATCCGGAGGATGTCACAGCACCTTCCTGTTGATTGATAGTGATTCCATACTTATTTTCACATGCCATAAACAAGCTACTGGACCACTGACAGCATTCCATGTGGTCTGGATTATGAGCTGCAAAAAAAAAAGCAAAATGATCCTTTTTCACTTTTCTCTGAGAAAAATGAGAAAGAGACCAGTCAAAATCAACACGAGGGAATTAAAGATGTATTTTTTCTTCTCTCCATTTCATGCTGTATTTTATGAGGTATTTATTTTGCATGGCGATGTGATTTCAGCTGTTATGGAAAGCATTTTAAATCAAATTAGCCAAGCTTATGCACGTCTCGTCCGTTTCTCCAAATGGCGGTTTTCTTGAGGCGAACACTTCACATCTTGGACAGGCTCATTGTTGGTACTTTCATTATCAGGAGGAGTAAAATTCACCAGCTCAATGGGAGCTTTTCCTTGTGCCAGTGTGCGTGCATACATCCATTTTCCTGTGTGTGTGTGTGTGTGTGTGTGTGTGTGTGTGTGTGTCTGAATAAATTTTATACATTTACAGGGAAGGCAATGCAACCTATTGTGTGCCTGTATTTGTGGGCGGCCAGAACCGAGAATGCGTTGTATGACAATTGCATGGCACTGAAATTCTGAACACTGATCACACCAATAATATTCTTTGTCTTCCAAATCCATCTACATACATATACACTGTGCTAGTTGAGCGAGTAAACGCAGACTCATAAAATGTTGGAAGTAGACAGTAGCAATGGCATCCTATTTAATTCTCCAATAGAGCAACAGAACCAGCAACTTAAATAGATAACATAATCCAAAAACATTTTTGAAATATCTGGAGAACAGAAATCAGAATGTCACCACTTTTGAAGCATGGCCATATGGCACTCAAAGACTCGGCTGCTTCAGGCAAACTGTCACAGTCAAATGAGTGGAGCTCACATTACTGCCAGCGCGAAGCCTGAACACAAGCAACTGCACATATACCGAGAGGCATAAGTACTGGGACAACAGAGCAAAATTAGTTCTTTGTTATTAATCATATATCATGCGGTAATGGAGTTACAAAATTGGTGTATTTTGTATCATAGCTTCAAAACTAAGTAAGATAGAGTTACAATTTAAATGGCCTTATGTAGGTCTTCCCTAGAACTTCAAACAACAAAAATTGCTCATTTTGTTTATTTGATTTATTTTGGGTGAAAACGGCAAAAAAATAGTCGGAACTCCGTTAAGTTTTTAAAAAATTGATATCACAGGTTTCTCTGGTGGATTCATGAACCCCATGGAGTGGTTTATCAATGCTGAAAATTATTTTGAAATCAGCGGTTTGGGCCAGAAAATGCCCTTAATGGGACTCCACCTTTCATATGATTACCAGCCACACTGAATCACTATCACATCCAGCAACAATTTCCCTCCCTCTCCCTCTTAACTCTCCAGGGAAAGAACACAATCTTTATCTTGATAATTAGATTCACTAGACAGCAATGCAACAGTTCTTCTTCCCCTCCAATTTGAGTGATAAATGCGGATTGGGTATTCCGTTTCCCATTGGGTATTGTATTTAAGCCAGATTAATGGTGCTGTAAAGGTGCCCTCTGCAGTAAAGCAGCAGACCCTGTGTGTCGCAAAGCTAATACACTAACGGAGGGGGTTTCCTTCCCACTATTAGGAATTAACTTGGGTCACAACCGTTTGCCAAGTAATGGCAGAATCCCAGTCATTTCATGCAGGATTATAAACAGTTCCCTCTGACTGGTTACTCATTGCACTCGTTGTGTTGTTGTGCTGTTTCTCATTGGCTCAAGCTGATGAAATGGTGTCTTCCAATGTCAAGGGTGGTTTGTTTTTTACTTCTCTCAGGACAAGCAAGCACCCCCCACCCCCCAAACTACAATGCGCATAATCCTGCACCAAACAAGCCCCATCCGCTAACTTGGCAGCCTCTCTAAATTAGCGTCTCGCGCCATTGAGCAGCTCCCAAAGGAAGCTACAGAACTAGAGAGCAGAAGCCATGTTTAGGCCTTTATAAAACTTGATGCTCTGCACACGCTCAGTGTTTAGAGGAAAAGCAGGGTGCTGGCAGGGGAAGATAAAAGAAGAGGACTAGGGGAACAGGGATCATCTTGTTTGCACTGAGTTTGTGGGCTTATCCATGTGCCTGAATGGCTAGCATGGAGGCTCACTTCAGATAAGCCCCCAATGACTATATACTTGTACTCAGTGAGGGTACGCTGGCGGGGGTTTGTTTGTGAAGACATGCACTAGCAAGCTCTAACCCCCCATAAATGAAGAAGCATGGTTGCAGAACATGTGTAGCAGAAAACATCTCACTTCGTTTATGGTCAAGTAAATGACGAGTATAATGTGTAAGCCCATGGCTACAAGAGTATAATTATATTTGAGTCATTTCAACATGCCTATCTTGAATGTGAATATCCACATGGAACTTGGAACATGGAATCAGTATTTTTATTAACAGGACACAGCAATGTAATCCATAAGCGGGTCTCGTCTGTATAAAAAGTCAGCAGACCACAAGCAACATTTCTGTTATTAAACTGCCTCATTACATGGGGATCAGCAAGGTTAAGGCTTCCAAGTTTTCTCCATTCGTAGATAATGGCTCTCACCATGGTTCGCTGGAGTCCCAAACCCTTAAAAATGGCCTTGTAACCCTTCCCAGACTGATAAATGTCATCAACTTTGCTTCTCATCTGTTCTTTTATTTCTTTAAATTGCGGCATCATGTGCTGTTTTATGCCCATTTCACATTGCAGGACAGGTTCTATTGAAGTAAGGTTTAGATTCAAATGTGCTGGCAGTAATCATGTCTGGGTGAGTCTAGAGAAATTGAACCCAACTAACATGAATGCATTTCCTTGGTTGATTTATTAACTCAGGGAGCAATTACTTTTCCACACAGGGCCAGGAACAGTTGGATAGCTTTTTTCCTTCAGTAAATCAAATCTTCATTTATTAACTGCATTTTGTGTCTACTCGCGTTATCTTCATCTAACATTAAAATTAGTTTGATGATCAGAAACATTTCAGCATGAAAAATATGCAATAATAGAAGAGATTGAAAAAGGGGGCAAATCCTTTTTCACAGCACTGTATTTGTGCTGGCATGATCTAAAGACAGAATTCCGATTGGTTTTAACGGGCTGGTTTTCCATGTGATGGGAGCATTATATGTAAAGGGGGGCAGGTTAATGGCAACAAATGGCAACTTATCATTGGTGGGGTCTCTTCCATTTTTAAGATCTAGACAGGTCAAACCATCGTGTCACAGTGAGTCCCTACACTCAGAAGAAAAAAAAATACCAACAAAAAGAAGACTAAAGCATTCTGTCATGCTGAGCCAATGGTGACCGTGGGATTTCTTATAATCCTTGTGTAAAGTCATGGCCCTGAGGACTCAAGCACGGACAAAACTGAAGTTTAACACAGTTTATTGAAGTAATAATCATAGTCAGACAGTCCAAGTCAATAACCAGAGGGAGGATTGCGGTACAGAATCACTGGGTAGATACTAAGTCGATGAACAGGCAGAGGATCAGGAACCAGCTGGAATAGCAGAATGCAGCACATGCAGGATCGTATCAATGATCAATCCAAAGTAGGAGCCAAAAGTAATCAGACAATCTAAACCTGTAAAAATAGGACCAAGGGTCCTGCAGCTTACCGGCAAGCAATCTTATAGTGATGATACAAGTTATAAAAATTTCATGTGAAGTTTGACCTTCGAATCATTAAAGGTCAATGTCAAGGTTACTAAATAAAAGTTCACAAACATTTACAAGACCTCCTGTAATACTTTGCACAATCCTAAGCTCTGAAGCAGTTTTGGTGATACATGTAATTGAAAATTCAATTGTGAACTTTAAAGGCCACAGAAGGTCAAATTGAGGTCAGCAAATTGACTTCATATATGACTTCGTATGAGTCTCTAATAAAAACCTTGGCTCCATCTGTGACCGTTTTGGCAACACAAGTCATTGTATTATGTCAAGTTTGACCTTCAAAGGTCACCAACAGTTAAGTTGAATGTCACCAAATGAAAGTTCATGCGTGACTTCCTTTAAGTCTGTGATACAAACTGAGGCTCTATCTCTGACCTTTTTAGCGATGTAAGTCATTGAATTTTCACTACGTCAAGTTTGACCCTCGAAGGTCAATATGAAGGTCACCAAATGAAAGTTCATTTGTGACTTCCTATACATCTCCAATACAAACCTACACTCCATCTGTTACGATCTTGCTGATATAAATCATTGAAATTTCATTGTAAAGTTTGGCCGTTGAAGGTCACTGAAGGTCAAGTTCAAGGTCGCCAAATGAAACTTAATACATGACCTCCTATATAACCACAATAGAAACCTAAGCTCTATCTGTAAAAGTTTTGGTGATAGAAGTCATTGAAATTTCACCCTGTGAAGTTTGACCTTCGAAGGTCACCAAAGGTCAAGTTCAAGGCCACTCAATGAAGGTTCATATATGACTTCCTATAAGTGTTCACTATATATATGTTCCCAATCTTCTATATTTTCAAGCCTAGAAGCCTTGGAAAATTGTAACAATTTGCTTGACCTCAAGTTTGACCTTTCAAGGTCATCTGAGGTCAACTTTAACACAGCCAAAATATAGGTCATATGTGACTTCCTAAATGTCGATAAGACAAACTTAATCTCTATCTGCAACCATTTGGCCTCCTCAGGCTGTCTTGCATATTCTCAATAGGATCCAATGTGAAAGTACAGTGGCCCCACTAGACCCACTTCCATCGATTCAATCAAAATGGCGCTAGCACTGTACATTGATAGGACCAAGGAAAGTTGATTGCCCCATTTAGAAAAAAATTTATCACGCAGTTTCTGAGAAATAATTTTTTAAATTTCTCAGTCCTATCTTTAACATTGGGCCAAAATTTCAAGGGCCCATAAAACGGATAAAAATGATTCAATCAAACATTCAAAAAAAAAAAAAAACCTCTGAAGATATGGTCGAGTAGTATGCTATGGCAAATTTAAACAAAAATTCATCAGGCCAAAAAAAAGATTAAAAATGTTCCGGACGACAAACGACAGACGCCACATCACGACAATAGCTTATCAACCCATAGGGCCAGTAAGCTAAAAAGCAAAACGCACTGAAGTCCAAGCACAGGAATCAAAACTTGGAACAAAGCTCGAAAGTGACAGGCACAACTGAGACAAACTTACAAGGAAAAGATACAAACCGAGGGCTAAAATGACCAGAAGAGTACTCTAGGAAACACAGGACAGGAGGAAATTCGAGTATGAGGGAGAAGAGAGGGGTATGACTACAAACAAGGAAACAAAAAAGCAGATTACGACAAATTACGACGGTGGTTAGCACTGCCGCCTCACAGCAAGATGCTTGTGGGTACAAATCCTGCTTGGGGCCTTTCTGTGTGGAGTTTGCATGTTTTCCCCGTGTTCACATGGGTTTCCTCCAGGTACTCCGGTTTCCCCCACCCACAAAAAGACATGCATTATAGGAATACTCCTACCACTGACCAAGGAACTGGCTTTACAACTGGAGTTGGTCCCCAGTTGCAGCTTGGTGGCTGCCCACTGCTCCCAACTACAGGATGAGTTAAATGCAGGGGACAAATTACCCCATAGGATTAAATAAAGTATCAATCTATCTTATGCTGCCTTGTCGGAAAATGCTAATGCTACGCAAAATGGCCTCAATCTTTGCTTTCCAATTAATATTAAAATATGAATCAACCTACAGTAGCAACTGCGATATCTGTTGGCTTGTTATAACATATGCACATATAATGAGCTATCTAAGTTTTTTTGAAGGTAAAATGCTGCCTGCCATCATCATCCAATGTCTAACAGTTACATTTTCCAGCAAAGCCAGTGTGCATTTACAAATTTATATTATTTATATGCCTGCATGTCAAAAGGCGCAATGTTTAAAGTGTATTTTTTAAATCTTTGAAGATATTTAAGATATGAGCCTGAAAACAGTCCCAAGATTGTGGGTCTGCATGTGCTGGAACTGCTGAGTAACGTTGGCACACCTTGATAGCCAGCTCAAATCGATACGCCATATGTTTGATGTCCATGAATATTCAACAGTTCGAGGTGATAAACCATGGTACTCCTCTCTGTTCCAATATTTTTTTTAAATTGCTTTCAATGCATCTTCCACGATCAAATCCGCACCATCCACCGTTCTTTTTTATACTTCGCTCTGTAGAAGTGGAAGCACGTTTTTTTTGATGTCGGCTGAAGTGACTTTTTTTCAAAGGGAAGATGGGGATGGGTCAATTAAACAAACAAAGTGGGGAGTGCAAGCGTCAAGTGAAAGCAGAGGTGAACAAAGCCACGTGGAAGTACAGGAAACAGAAGGGACAGAAGCTAAACAAAATAAACAGAACTAAAACTATACTAATACAAAATATCACTCAAAAAACTTAACCAACACTGACACCTTGCCAGCGCAAAAAAATAGAACGTCAATGGAAGATGAAAAAAATGGCATTCTTATAAGAATTTTATCCACTGTACTTGGGGCTACTTTAAATTTAAACAGGTTACTTTTATTCTGATTCAAACCCTCACACCTAACATACACTTACACACACATGTATACACACACACACACACACCCACACACAGTCCCACTATTCCTCTATAAAGCCATTTCCTTCATTGTTCGCTAAGCTTCCATCCTGCTCCTGAAGATTAGGCAAACGGACTCCTGAGCACAGTCAATCAGTCCTTTATATTCAGTATTCAACTTGCAGCAAAATTAGACTAGAGGATTAATGGCAATACAGCTGTGGGCATCTCTCAAGAATAAAAAATAAGGACATTTTCATAAATATGATACATTTTTAATACAGTACAAAACAAAAGTATTAATGCCAATCTGGGTACTGTACTGTATTTCAAATACATCTGACACTGATTTCAGGAATTGAAGTAATACTAGGTAAGACTCAAAGGAACAAGCTGTAAGAGCTTTGTGAATCATCTCAGTCATATGCAAATTTTCTGTCAAAAGTGGTGACAAACCAAAATCCTGAGGACTCGGTAACATTAATCACAGCTCCCTAATGCAAATTTATGAATCTGAAAACACTGAACTGAGACCATGATTGGTGTTGCTACCACGCAATGCTTGCCACAAACATAAATTAATCACCCATAATTTCTCAAAAATGAAAAAGCAATGTGCTATTCAAACTGGCATCAGTCACAAGGCTGGTGATGTAGAACCACAAAAAGAAGAGAAGCCAAAAAATCTTGTGTCAATGAAAGTGACTCTCATTCTAAAGCTTAAATTACTCAAATTTACTCAGACCTCAAAAGCCACTTAGAGCTCTAGCTGCAAAAAGGCAAGTGGATCATAAAAACTAAACTACTTAACCTAATTTTTTTTTAAATTAAATATTGATTCATGGATCAAGGTGTTACCCTTTGTATGATCTTCATTTGCTTACTCTCCTGCTATGTTTAACCCCATGGTCCCTACGGGCCCATATATAGGGTCCGTCAAATGCAGTTGCTGTATTCAAACCTATGGAACTTCAAGCCTTTTTTACTTTCTAGTGGGGATCAAGGTTTCAAGTGATCTCAATAATGTCCTGCTGAATTACAGGAAAATGTAAAATGATGCACAAGATCCAAATAGTTTCCCTTTGATATAACACAGACACCATAAAAAACAGGGCGTCGTAGGTTTGAATGTTTATCTACTGGCTCCAATGAAGCACTGCAACCAGCAAATACAGAATTTATGTAACATTGTCTTACAGTCTGATCATCTGCTGTGGAGCTTTAAAATATCAAATAAGGCATTTTTCCTCAATCCTAATTTACTTCTCTCATCTCAGCTGCATCTCCATTTATTTATTTAAAAACTAATTAATTGATTTATTTATTTATTTTGTCCAAGAACTCCCTTAACAGCAGAATTGAATGGGGAAAAAACCAGCAGAAAATGCACTTATAAGGCTGTAATTCTGCACAAAATCAGTGACAAACAGCACATGATGTCTGGAGGTGTTGTGAGGTTCAGAGGTGAAAGGTCAGGGGGCAGGGGCAGGCACGTTAAGCTGACACTCTCCTGAATAATTTCCCCCATAGTCCCCTCCAAACATCTGCACCCCCACTCCTGTTGCCGGGGTCAGTGTCCCTGTCACATTGCTCAAAAGCCTTACAAACAGAAGAAAGGCAGGAAAATAGGAGGCTGTGACAACTATACACCAATGAGGCAAAACATTATGACCACTTACAGAGGAAGTGAATCATGTTCATTATCTCATGACTGTGGTACATGTCAAAGTCTATGAACTGACCTTAGACAAGTGAGTGAACAGTTCGTGTCGAACTCTCATCGTGTTGACGTGTCGGATGCAGGAGAAATGGGACCAGAGCGACATTGACAGGGGCTAAATCATAATGGCCTGACCATTAGGTTGGAGCATCTGAGAAACAGCAAGGCTTGTGGGATGCTCCCGATTAGTAGCGAGTACCTACCATCAGTGGTCTCAGGAGGGACAGACCACAAACTGGCAACAGATTTTTGGGTGCTAATGTCTTACAGACACACGAGGGTAAAAAAGTCTCCCTCCTCAAATTTGAACCAAAGAGCTATTGTAGTACAAGTCGCAGAAAATGTTAACAACAGTTGCAGCAGGAATGTGTCACAACACACAATACATTGCACCCTGCTGTGTATGGACTTGGGCTTTGTAACTGCAGCTCGGTCAGAGTCTCCTTGCTAACCCCTGCCCACCGCCGAAAGCACCAAAAAAGGGCATGTCAGCATTGGAATTGGACCTTGGAGCAATGGAAGAAGGCTGCCAAGTCTGATGGGTCCAGTTTTCTTATAGATCATGTGTGTCGGCCAGGTACATGAACACTGTTCATCTGGGGATGAGATGGTACCAGGATACACTGTGGGAAGGAGGGAAGCTCTTGGAAATGTTCCGCCAGGAAATCCTGGGTACAAGCATTCATGTGGACCTCAATTTTACTGAGACATTCTGGCGGTACGCAGAGGGAGTAGCATTATATTCAGCTTTTTATTTTTTTAAACTGAAAGCACAATTCAAAGGATAACAGTAACCAAATAGCCTGCTATATTTCTGGGAAAGTTGGCATAGCATCATGCAAAAAGATGTCTCGTTATTTTCCAAACTTTTTATTGGCATCATAACCTGCACCATTATCTCTAAACATGAGATATTCCATGAGTAAATAGTACCATCCAATGTTCAACATGAGAGGATGTCCATTCATCTATTCTTCCTCACTACGGTCGCGGGGGAATCTATCCCAGCTGACTATGGGCAAGGACACATCCTGGACAGCTTGCCAATCCATCATAGGGCGCACACACCATTCACTCACACACTCATACCTATGGGCAATTTAGTATCTCCAATTAGCCTGACTTTGGACTGCAGGAGGAAACCAGGGTACTCGGACAAACCCACACAAACGCAGGGAGAACATGCACACAAACACAGAAGGGCCCCAGGCCAGACTAGAACCCATGACTTTTTTACTGTGAGGCAGCAGTGCTAACAACTGCACTATTGTGCCACTGTACTGCGAATCCAAGTGATTTTTTACTTCTCATATTGTAAACTCCATGGCTGTGTAAACTCCTCATTATCTTTCATTGGGAGAGCGGCAATTATACAGTCAGTAACCACTGCTATCCTAAAAACAATATTAAATGGTAGTGACATTTTAAATGAGCACAAACTGTATTTTCCTGGATCTCAAACACACAAGCAAACACACGCGCACACACACACACACACACACACACACACACATAAAATGCACAATGCAAACTAAGACATCTCATCCCCACACTAAAGGGTAAGTACTTCATTCCACACAGAACCAGTGCAGAAACTAATTTCAGAGGTAGTCCAGTCTTCGTTCTGAACCTGTAGTCTGCAAAATGTATTATAGTGGGAGTGATTGGGGCATAGAATAGGTGGATGGCTTTGACAAAGCGAACAGCCATTTCCTCATTATATAGCATTTTTGTATCACTAGTGCTCAGTAACATTCGAAAACACTGCAACTATTTAAAACTCCTTGGGATAGAACATTACATTTATTTGAAGATTTCCAGTATTACATGCAGTGTAGTGGGTTTCATGGGAGTAAGAAATCAGACCTGGGTCCTGTGTTTGGGTGTTTGAATCCCAGCCAAACCATTACCAGCTCTGCCCAGAGTTCCGCATGGGTGAGGTGATAATTGATTCAGCCTCACTGAGGGTAATAGCAGCTAAGCCGATTAAAATATGTTCAGTCTCATCGCTCTCTAGTGGCCACTACTGGTGGGCAAAATGCATGCAGCTGTATGAGCAAATTTTACGCTAATACCACTATCCTTCGACAACATGGGCAGAGTGTGATTGGTGGAGGTACAGCTTAGTGTAAAGAAGTGAGGGCCAGTCGACATGTCTGAAGAAGGAATCACTAGCCACGGCATCATCCTCCTGAATTTATGGCAGGGGTCTTCAAACCTGGACCATGAATCCAAATTCAGTCCAGGTTTTCTTTTGGGTAAGCAACTGAACATTTAGCGCCCCTGATTAGCCACACTGTCTTTACACCTTACTCCCTGGTAAAGGGAGGGAGGAAAACCAGCAGTTCTCGGATCTCGAGGACCGTGATTTGAGGACCAGGGATCTATGGGATCAGGTTGCTGCGGTGGACCAAGCAGTTCCATGGAGAAAAGGGGGGTTTGCATCCCATCCCTCCCAAAAAAAGAAGAAAAAAAAACTACTTGATTGGTCTTCAGTGCATCAAACAAGCTGTTACTAACTCCAGCCATTGATCAGCTAATGAAAATACACCTTGCATTGAAGGCCTAAAATGGAAGCTGATTGAAAGGACCCAAAACTTTCAAACAATGTGGTCCTCCAGGACTTGATAGACAGTAAGCATTATTATCAGACCATCTGAAGCAGGGCAGGTATCTCTGCTTCAGGGCTCAATTTTAGCACCTCCATCTGAGAGCTGTTACCTTTGAATAACATGATCACTTACTCATTCTCCTTAACACAAATTTCCTTATAATTAATACTTCAACTGATACAGCCAACTGTAGATCATTACAAAAACACAATCTGAATACTCAACTCATGGGGTCCCACAATAATCCATAATCATCCAGTCTGTGCGAAAGGCTAATCATCAAAGCTGTCAGGCATCACCTTCATCCTTGGAGAAAAACTATTCTGGAAACATTTGGTTGTTTGCAGAAAAAAAAAATACTCAATGTTTCATTCAAAAGTTGAGATTGAGTGCTTTATTTCATCATATTAAATTGTGCTGATTGAGAGGCTGCCCCTTTACTGGCATGACTCCATTCGATGGAAAATATACCCAGTTCCAAAATAATTTGCCCACTGATGGGGAGCAAAAATTACAGTTATGAGGAATACAGAAAGTCAAGAGTTTATATACAGTACAGCGTTCACTCAAATCAAGAGAAAATAGCCAGCCTTTGAAGAAGCGAACTGCGGGAGGCCTATTGATGTAAACATTTAAATGCACTGGATATGCGGCAGCTTTAAGGATGTCTCCTTGCCAACCACTTGTCCGACTTCCCCTGGTGAGAGCGGGGAAGAGGATTGCTATGTTACGTACTGTGCGCCCAAACAAGCCCTTTCTCAGAGCACTGATCACCTGAGTGAGGCAGTCTCTAGCCAACAACGAACAACATCAAAATCTAACCTTACCATGTCTTTGAAGTTCACAAACCACGAAAGTGAGATTATTTAGGTTTAGACCAGCCTTGTGCTGTACGGTCACTTGAGCTTACTGTGCTATGAAAAATTTCCTTCCCCCTTCCTAATTTCTTTTATTACCCCGCCCCACCCGAAGGGTGAGGGCAAGGGCTATTGTTTTTGGTTCGGTTTGTGTCTGTGTTTGTGTGTTTGTTTATTAACACTCAAGCGGCAAAACTAATGGCCAGATTCACCCAAAATTTGGTATAGGGATTGCCACTGACCCAGAATAGATCCCTATTGAATTTCGTACAAGTAGGTGAAAGTATGTGCAAGGGGCGAGGTTTGTTGTGCCTGGCACCACTTGTTTTTGCTTGTCATGCTTTAATGTGTCATATAATCCAACTAATTTTAAAATAAGATAATGTGAGTGAACACAAAATGCAGCTTTCAAACGATCACTTCATTTATAGAAGGCAGAGAGAATCTTAAAACCTATATCACCCATGTGAAAAAATAATTGCCCCCCCTCCCAAATTTAATTATTGGTTTTGCCACCAATGTTTGCAATAAATCAAATGAGTCTTTCACATCCCTGAGGGGGAAATTTGGCCCACTGTTCTTTGGAGAATTATTTTTATTCAGCCCTGTTGGAGGGTTTTTGAGCATGAACTGCCTGCTTTAAGTCATGCCACAGCTTGTCAATCTGTATCGAGTCAGAACTTTTAGTAGCTTACACTACTACCTTTGTATTTGACTGTTGGTAATATGCTCTTGACGTGGAATGCTGTATTGGCTTTACACCAGATGTGATGGGACCTATATCTTCCAAAAAGTTAAACTTATGACTCAAAATCCTCAGAATATTATCCCAAAATCTTGAGGGTCATCAAGATGTTTTTTGACAAGTATGAGAGAGCCATTCTGTTCTTTTTGGATAGCAGTAGTCTTGTCCTTGCGGCTCTTCCATGGATGCCACTTTTTTCCCTTTTGTTTTGTGGATTGGTGATCAACGACCTTACTGGAAGCAAGTGAGGCCCTGCAGTTCTTCTGATCAGTGCTTCTCAAACCTCTCCTGGAGGACCACTTGTCCTGCATGTTTTAGATCTCTCCCTGCTCCAGCACAGATGATTCAAATGATAAGCACATTATCAATCAGCTTTTTGGGACCTGATAATGACCTGCTTTAGATGTTTATCTGGGTTCCTCTGTGATCTCCTGGATGAGTCGTCAATGCGCTCTTGGCGGAATTTCAGAAGGCCAGCCACTCATGGGAAGCTTTGCCACTGTTCCAAGTTTTGTATATTTGTTGATAATGGCTCTCACCATAGTTCACAGGAGTCCAGGGGCCTATTGCACGAAGGTGGGATGAGGGATTAGCCCTGGATCGGCATGGGATTAGCCTGATCTCAAGCCCCATTTCGGTTGCACAGAGCATGTGAGCTAAGCCATGGCACTAGTTACTATGGAAACAAAGTCTGTGGAGCTAGCCAGCTCCGGAGCAGGCTTACGAACTAGCTAAGCTCCTGTCTCCAGCCAATTTCACCTCAGCTCATTCAGCAGTCACCCAAATTGTCACCCAAATTGAAAATCAATGTCCTTAACAGTCATCCTGAATTGTCCACTACACATCTCAATTATAGTAGGCCCAGAGTAATTATCTTCGAAACTTGTGATCATTGATGTCAGTAAAATAGCCAATATTCCATCATTATATTCAAGTATCCAAGTGACAGTGACCATCACACTTCAATCAATCCCCCTTCCATGTCACATTTTAACCATATTTAGAATCCGTCATTATCAGATTTGTCCTTATGCCCCAAGTTGACACTTCCATCAGAGTAGAAAATGAGCAGTGCTGTATGAAGTGGGTTACTGTGTTTCAGCGCGGTCTTAAATCGCCGCAGTAACCCCCTGCATACAGCACTGCTGCTACTTTACTCCATCTTTATTCAGACTGCGACGGGTAAGGTAGAGTCGTTGCCTTAGTGCTGGACACGAATGCAATGTTGCTCGCTTCGTGATACTGGAATCAAACATTTTCAGGAGGGTCCTTGACGCAATTTTCTGACTTTAACATTTTACTTTTTAATTTGAGTATGCCTCCATCAGGGGTGATTAAAAGCAGAAAGTGAACACAACTAGTCTGAAAACGTCTTCTAGATCGGACTATCATTTCAGTCTGATAAGGACAAAAAAGGGCTTGTAGCAAAATTGTAGTATGTATACAGGAAAAAAATATGCATGTAAAAATTTGAGCGAAAGATACACCGCGCCAGCTCACGTGAGCATATTACGCGCAATCACATCAACACATGTTAGAGTCGAGATGTTATATAAATCTGTCTGTCAGCAACGGCCTATCCTGTTCACGGTAACGCCAAAGTGCATCAGTTACTCCTTTTCAACAGCGCTGAAACACCTCCCGAGTTTACTTTCACTTGAGTTTAGCTCACTTTAATACTCCTCTCAAATGTCTCACACCATTCAGACAGAAAGTGAAGGAATGGCAAGCAGGGGCATTTCAGAGCTGCCATCGTCCCTCTGTCTGAATACAGTCTTTGATTGTAACTGGTGCATGCGTCTGCTGCAGCTACTTAGTGTCCATGGTGATGATCAGCGTTTCTGTGATCGATCTCAGGGACTATTTGAGATAGTCGTGTGCGCGCACTCTGCAGGATCAGCGGCACCGGGCTTCACTTAACCGATCCTCCTCCGCCCGCTGTTGGCTTTTTGCAATCAATTAAGCCAGCGACGCGCTGTTTGGGATATGGCAATCCTCACTTTGGCGTTGATCCAGGATCTCAGGATCCGACTTTTGTGCAATAGGCCCCTGGAGTCTTAGAAATGGCTTTGTAACTCTTTCCAGACTGATAGATGTCAACAACTTTGTTTCATCTGTTCTTAAATTTCTGTAGATTCCGGTATCATGTGCTGCTTTTTAGCCAACTTCACATTACCAGACAGGATCTATTTAAGTGATGTTTAGATTCAGTAGGGCTGACTGTAATCATGGCTGGATGTGAGTAGTGAAACTGAACCACTTAATTAAAGTAATTCATTAGTTGATTTAATCATCTTCTTGAAATAATATTTTAAAAACTGTAGTTTGTGTTTACACAGCCTCTCTTTGTCTATTAAAGTTAGTTTGAACATCTGAAATATTTATGTGCGACAAAGATGCAAAAATAGAGGAAATTAGGATGGGGCAAATACTTATTCTCAGCACTGTATCTCCTTGGCAGTTGGGCTGGCAGATATGGTCTTTGCTTTAGAAGAGCAAAAGAGTGTTTGAAGAACAATGCCTGGAGAAGTTCTGAAATCATTACTTGATACTCGATTCACTGAGTTTGCTCATAAAATTAGCATAATACTCATATTTAATTGTGAATGACAGGGACCAATGAATTTGACAGCTGCAAATTCACTAACTAGATGACTTACTTATTTTTTTCCAAGGAAATCTATGCTCTTCAGGGGGTTAAATAGCTCTACTGCAATTAAATACTTTATTATGCCACAATGACAGTTTGTAATTGCGGATAAATGACTTATCAGAAATAATAAATCTGCTGAATGCAAACATTAGCGCGGGAAAAGTATTGCATTGGCCACTTTAATGCGTAATTGAACACATTTCTGTGATTAACCCCCAACATCTCTGGACATATTTAACGTTCAAAATCAACATCAGAACTGATATCCCACAATAATTCCCCACAATGAGCATTGGTTCAGTCCTTCCGCACCCAATTATCCATGCTGCACTCTTCCAAACATCCTCCTACACAAGCTCAAATGTTTCAAGATTGTTCAAAAATATCTGCTCCAGTTATGGAGCAGACAAAAGTTATTTTTTTCTGGCCCTTGAAAACACTTGTTTATTTTGTACATAGTGCAGCAAATTCCAGAAGTGCAGAACAGGAAATTCAATATCCGATGAAATTTCTTTCTCTCACAATTTTATCTTTGAAAAGTAACTCAGCCATACAGTTTATGGATATACAGTACATCTGGTTCCATTCACATAATTCAGTGAGTTTACCTTTGTGTCCAACTCCTATCTTAGGAGTCTTAGTTCAGTATTCTGCAACACGCTAGACTTGCTTACGGGGCCACTGATTACAAGTTATGGACTTTATCAGCCCCACAGTGGACAAATTTCTCAGTGCACAATTCAAAACAAAGCATAAAACTTTAAATTCAACTTGCAACAGCCTGAATTCAAACTCCAGTCTAGTCTCTGACCCGCAGTTCCATTTCAGGCCCGAAAAATACTCAACGTAAAAATGCAAACTCTTCAAGTAACAGTACACAACCTTGTTTTTGCGTATCATTGGGCTCAAAAAATGTTTTATTTAAGCATGTACTACCAGGTCTAGTCATGCATCACACTGGCGTGGTTATATGCATTTGTGTACTTTCACAAGCATGTTATAAACCTTGCAGGTAACCAACACGCACAAACCACAAGCACATTTTCTTAATTAATGAATTTTCTTAATTTCATATTCTAATATCTCCTGACACCTGGGGAAGCCTCTGTTTTGATCTGGATGCCATTGCATGTTTTCCAGGCGATTTATGATATGGTGCAGAGATGATTTTAATCCCCAAACAAGTGCTTGCGGGAGTATAGGCATGATTGTACATACATGTCAGAGAAAATAAAGATGAGCTCAAGAAGGCAAGACACATGACCCAAGGCAAGCAGCACTGCCCCCAGCATAAAACGGACCAACCAGTGAATATGTAAATGTTCAACAGCTCACTCTTTCACCACCTCTGTTGATCTGTGGTGAGCACTCTGGCACAAAATGGCTGCCATGCATCATCCAGGTGAGTGCTACATGTTGGTGGCGATTGATGCGACCTCCATCACCACTGATTAGCTCTTTTCCCCACGGACTCCCCCCTCCCTTTCCCCCCTAATGGCTACAAATGACGACCACAGGGGAGGCTAGGGAAAAGGTCCGTTGTTATACATATAAACATCATATATAGTCATTATAGGCAAAAGAGTGAAAGCTGCTGTTGAAGCAAAACTGAAGTAACACAATAGTACAACGTACTACTGGAAGTTAAAAGTTGACATGCACTTGACTTAACCGTCATATAGTCATTACAGGAAGAAGAGTTAAAGGTTTGAGCCAACACCACCTGCTGAGAAAAATCACTCAAAAAAAAGGCAAAAAACATTCATAAAAAACTAGAACCCACATAGATTTGGTTTGATGACATAAGGATTCCAGCCATACCTGCTTGAAATATAGGACAAGTTTCTCTATCAGTACCTCCCTGCCTTTTCCTTCTTTCTCCATCATTCTCCCTCCATCTTTCCCTCTCCTTCCACATCCTTCTTTTGTGCAAACTGAGAAGTAGGGCAACGGTAGAGATAGTGCCACGCTCATAATCCTCGTCGGCCACACCACGCCACGCCATGCTCACGCTATGCTGTTCTGGGTTAATCCCAGTCGAAAAACAAGTGGATTGTAGGTCACTGTGCCAAGAATCAACTTTCAATCTTGTTTCTTTTTTATCTCCATTTTTATTGATTATGAATGCTGTGGGCTTGTACCAGGTCCACTGGAGCGTTGAAGATAAAGTGGAATTTTTGTGTTAGCAGGGCAGCAATAGCAGGGAATCGGGCTGCAGGTTCCTCACTCAGGAGGGCAGAGAGAGGACATACTAGCTCTCCTTACCACCACACCAGGTGCCCCATTAACCCTCTCACTCCTAAAAGTGCCATAAGACACTAAGTGACTACATCCTTTTTAACCAATCATATCTTTGGAATATGAAAGGAAAGAAAAGCCATTGCGTTTCAGCCAATACACCTGAAATCTACCCATTTTTGAGATATACTCATTTGAAAAGGGGTCTCCAAAAAACCTCCATTTCTTGTTCAATCCTCCTGGGGAATAAGGATAGTAAAACCACTGGGGACCTTGGGATTGACAGCTTTAAGAGAGAGAGACAGAAATCTGGATGCAACCGTAACTGACGTAAATGAGAAAAAAAGGAATAGGATGGAGGGCATGGAGAGAAATAACTTCACAGTGGGAAAACAGAGAAGAAAAATAGATAATCTGGTGACATTTACAGTCCTGGGCCTGGATTTAATGAAAACATCTCAAGAGCAGAGTAGCTGGTCAAGGATTGGGTTCCCTCCATCCATATTCTATCCATTTGGCCTGAGCTGAGAGGTGATACTGATCCCAGAACAGCAACATCTTTGCTGAGAGGCTGTGGAAAAGTATGAGTCTGGTGCAGCGATCCTGAAGGTAACAGTCTGCCATACAGAGCACCACAGCAGGACGTTGACACAAGGAGAAGTTTATTGACGGACTGATGCTGATGTTCCAGCCTTAATGTTTGCTTTCTGATAACAGACAGTAGCTTGGGTGCTAACGACACGTCTGCCATGTGTTCAACAGGATGGCGGGCAGGATCTAGATACTGTAAAAATTACACATGAGGTCAAAGGTGAGCAAAAATGTCTTAACAGTTTTCATGCCCACTTCTGGACAGGGTCACATAAGTAGCCCTGCCATTTACACCATTTGAGATGTTAGCTACCGTTCAGGATCACATGCATGAATAACCAAATACTCTACTTGTGTCTTTAAACAAAATATTTCACTGCAATCTAATCTACAAGCGAATGAAAGAGTTTACTCATTGGGTCAGCATCACAGGCTGAAGCAGAAGCGAAAACCCTGAGCACTGTGGGCCTGTATCATAGAGCAGGATTACAGAGTCAGTTAACTCTTTCCTCACTGACCTCAATGAGGACAATATGGCGCAAAAAAAAAAAAAAAAAAAAAAACACTTCCACACCAAAAAAAGTCCTTAAAATAAGTTAATTATGTCCTTTCATTTATGTCTAACATGTCTTCATAATACTCATAAGAAAGCTTGGAACTTTTTTTTGAGTATGATTATGGAAAAATTTGCCTTTTACTTAACAAATTATGTACTGTAAATTTGCAGTCATGAATATTGATGAGAAAATGGGAGAGAACAAACAAAAATTAATTTTCTTAATGGATATCCATGAGAAATATTCTGCAAAAAGTCATCAACCCCTTTGTGCAGAATACAAATAACGCCAATTTTTCCTGTTCTGCATGAGCCTATTTAGGCTTTATAACCAGGTATGTGTGTCATAGCGACCACGGAAAATTATTTCAGGGAAGCAAGACATTTGGAAATTTATTTACAAAATTATTTAGGAATTAAATTCTGGAATTTACGGACGCCGGCATCTTTATCTGTGCAAAGGGGTTAAAATTGGACAAAATATACTTTGAAGTGTGTAAAAGAAAAAAAGATAATGTCTTATGCTTTGAGGAGCAGAACTATTCTGCCAATAGCCTAACATTTCCAAATGTGGGTAAGATCGCAAAGAGCAGATTCTCAGCTTTCTTCTGATGTATAACACAAAGTAATCCATAATGCAGAAGAAATACGATCGCGGAGAGCGATAACCTTTCTCGCCAGTCATATCTGACCAGGATTTGGCAGTGCTGTCGGGAAAGAGTTTATGATGTTAATGAAACCCAAAATCCTCAGAAAAATCTGGAATGTGGACTGAAGCAAAAGTGCCATTCATGGTTTTAAGACAGCGCAGTTATCCAGTTAATTCTAGAATACTGATTTGTCATACAGGACCCAAGACTGCAGGACTGGAATTGAATTGCCGATCAATGGAAGGAAAATCTGCCTCACCCAAAAATCTGATTTAATCATTTTTTTCAGAATGTAGGCCCACTGAAAATAAAATCTTTGTTCACCTGATCAATTAACTATATTTTTTTTAAGACAGAATCAACCACAAATACAGCCCATTAATGCTGTTGACAATCTACTTTCAACCCAAAACAACAATATTGCAACAAATCCATGCAGCAATTGAATTTTAATATCATCCTTTTTTTATGGGATCAAAATGTTCAGCTGTTTGAATTTTAATATCATCACCAAATCACCAAATCTGGACCTAAAATCCAAATCCTGTCCTGGTTTTCTTTTCTTTTTGGTGACCATTAGTGCCCCTAATTGGCCAGACTGTCATTGCACCAGACTCCTAGGAAAAGGGAGGATGGAAATCCGGCTGTTCTCAAAATTCAGGGACCAAGATTTGATGATTCCTGCTTTAAAGGGAAGAAAATTTAATATAAGATGACATTTTAGCTTTTTAACCGTATTCCCGAGACTAACAGTGAACAACAAACACGCAATGGTTGTTTCAAAGGTGCTGAATAATGCATTACACGTTATTTAACTTGCAGAGCGTTTTGATCAGACTTAGCATGCGCGCACATGAAATCCTGACAGAACTCCACCAGTAACAGACAGGCGAAGTGCGATGTGTCACCCCCAAACGTAGGAAACGAAAACCTCTCATTTTGAAACCTTCACTCCACAGTGGAGTATCTGAGACATTCATACACACTAGGGGATTCCAATCTTATCGCCAAAGGGCCTGCGTGGGTGTATGCTTTAATTTGAGCTCAGGGTATTGAGTCATCGAGACTTGGGTAAGTAGATTCAGGTGCGTTACTGTAGAGCAATGACAAAAACCAACATCCACGGCAGCCCCATTCGGATAAGACTGGATACCCCTAATGTGTACGCCGAGAGACCAAAAGGCAAAAGGAATGATTTTCCAGGGCTCAAAATATGAGCGGTAAAAGAGCACACAGCAGCACATAAATTTCGTTCATGACAGGAGATGTATACAGGGGGATAATAAACTTAGGGCAGGATTACATCATTAGCATCAAACCTAAACATAATAAACAAAACAAGAGTGGGATAATGAATAGATCATGAGCGTATACCAAGACAAACACTCACTTGGGGTTTGAGTAGGGAATACCTTATGAATTCAAGCACATATGATCCAGTATGCTGAAATCTTATAAACCTTTGGTTCCCGGGAACAGAATTCCCAGGGCCAACATTTGCCATAATGCGATGTACATTTCTAGCTCATATTTTATATTGCAAATTTTAGAATGATTATTCATTCTTTGGCTCTGTTCCTCCAAAATGTTACATAAATGTTGGATTATACATCTGAAGGGCCTCACAATGAACCACATATTACAAAGATATCAGCATTTTTATTTCGTCACCCTATTAAAATAATGGCCTATGTCATTTTTTCAAGTTTTTGGGAAAACACAAAAAACATTATCAAAGCATTATCAAGAGATGATTCAGACCAAAAACTCATTTTTGTCAAAAAATGACTTAGGCCATTATTTTAATAGGGTGACGATTTGAAAATAACAGTTCAGTCAGGAAAACTCACGTTTCAATAAAATAGAAAAATTTATTCATGGGTACATACTTGGGTACACATACTTCAGTGAAGGGGACCAACTAAAAATCAAATAAAATTTTGGTTCTGTAAAAATTGTCATTTTCAACTGCCTATTACAGGAAAACAAAATGAGATATGCCAAATCTGACGGCAGATTCATAAATTTCAAGTAATTTTACATATGTGCACCCACTGAAATTAATTTAGGAGCACTGGAAAGTGTATTTGTATCCCTTTAGAAATGCTTGTAAGTCATTGCTACATTTGTAAGTGACAAGACACTGCCTCCTTAAACAGGCAATTACTCCATGAAAAACTGGAGTTGGAAGTTAAGATTTGGGATTTGACCATTTAAAGTGGTGGCAAACACCCATGATTTTTTTTTTCAAATTTTTCTGAGATGGTGTAGTGCAAACTTTCCGAAAACTGGTCCATTTGGCATGGAATGACCCCCATGGTTCATTTCAGGGTTATGTAAATAGGCTCAAATAGGCTAAAGGTGGCACAGTCTAATGTGAGGGTATTTATGCACATATTGAAGGTGAGTGTAAATTTGCCTCACTGCCCAAGTACTTCCTCACATCACTGCACCTTTTCCTCCATGAGGCAGAAGTTAACACAAATACAAGAGATCCATGGTATTCGATGGGGAGTATCCTGTGAACTGTGGTAGATATCACAGCATGCAGGAGTTACAAGCGCTACTGTGGTGCAAGGAAAAAAATTTTACCCTTTGATGCATGAGTACATGACTATTGTAATGACCATCATTGCCTAAAAGCCCTTCAGCATTGGTTATGATAATGCATGCAAAAAAGACAAGATTTTAAAACAAAATAAGCCAGAATTCAGTTTGGTTGTTCCCATTGTAACATTTTGAAGTTTGACAAATTATGCTTTGATATTGTAACTGTGGTGATGATGTGGTCGTACACAGAGAAAAGTTAGTGTCGTTCTAATGAGTTTGAAGAAGTGTGCCTTTTTTTCTGCCTGTTGCGTATGTGAGCGGTAGGAAAGCGCAAAGCTCTCATAACCAAGCACCACTAACTTCGGAAACCTGACTATTTAATGCAAAAACCTACAACCAGACAAGTGCATGTGACTGCCACCTAGTGCACTGGAAGAGAGACATCTTAGCTATACAACACATACAATATGGCTCCTACTGCTGTCTGCATGAGCCGCTGTTCCATTTCCACTCCAATTATCCACTCTTTACAGGCCCTCCTGCTCCAATCAGCATATTATGCTAAAGATGGGGATTATGATGTCAAACATAAGGGCACAGTTACACCCAAAACCCACTCTTCCCCCATTTTTTTCTAATTGATTAAAAACTCTCATTCCCATAAAAAATAATTTAATAAAAAAAAAAAATAAAAATTGGACCCCGAGGCAATAATTTCGCAAGGAACATTAGTATTTTAAGTTCACAAAATATTCGTTAGAATTCAACTTAAAGATGCTGAACTAGGTCAATACTTTCCAGTCAACCCAGAGAGCAAGCTTAGAAAACGTAGATCTATTCACGCAACCTCATTAATGATAGTGAGGAGATGAAATATTCAGGCCTAATACTGCGGGGATGTGGTTAAAATAAGGGTATTTTCATTAGTTTCTAAAATGAGAATTTACAGCGAGTAGATACCCCTTCCTTGCCCTGAGCCCCAGAAAGGGATAATTTTTTCCCCTTTTCCAAAAAACAAAAGCTAGTGCAGATCTACCTTTGAGCTGGCAAACACTCACACTAATGCATTTTTTTTTTTCATTTTAGTTCTTAAACAGAGGCCATGCTCCCCACACGCCAGTAAGTGACACACTGAACGGCCGACTGAATCCAGACGCTGCACTAGGGGAAGTTAACGACATGTTAAAACTCCAATTATTTTTTACGAGGGCTGACTGCGTGCAACGTTGCATTATCCAGCATGTTTATGTTAGCGGAGCACAACGGCATTAAATGATGTATGAACGTTCTATTCAGCCTCACTCAGTCAGAAGCATCGGCACAGGAAGCACAAGGAAGGCTGGCCAATCATCATCCGGGACCAGAATAGCTAGCTATCCACTTTGCAATCCCCGGGGGTAAGGACAGATACATGCGGCTGCTGACATCGTTGTCAGTGTTCTTCAACCTCTAGCCTACAAGGGGAGGGGAGGGAATTCCTGCTGGAAGGGTGGGGGAGGGGGGTGTCTCCATCTTTGTTGCTGTGGCACTGAGCATTTCACAGAGCAAAAACACACAGCTTGGAGCACGTGGGTTAGGCCTGAGCTGATTAAAGACAAGAGAGTTGGACGCACTTAATCCCAGGCAGACTTTATGATTTCTACCTTTTTTTTCTAAAATAAATGAATCCTCCAGTTGGCTTAGCGCAAGCAGCTCAAGACAAAACGGATCCAGTAGCAACCTCGCGGCTTGAAGTGAGGAATGGCGTCCACTACAACTGCTGTCAAACAATACGGTTCAATCTGGGAGCTTTCACGCACTGTTATACACTGGCACCTTTTTTGCCAGTTATTTTAACTCTAATTTTACAATCAGTTAATATCAGAGGTTCCGTGTATGTTAACTGTGAACCACAGTTAAATGCGCGCAGGACTCAACTTACAGTTAAAATAACAAGGAGACAATGCGTTAATTTAAGTGTTAAATTCAGTCAATTTATTACAGTGCACTACAATAGAGGGCTTCTTTAATAACTTAACTAAAAGGGTTCCTCTTTAGACACAAGACAAAGAACCCTCGTTTTCGAAGAATGAGAGTATTCAGGGAAATGCACATTTAGCAGTGTACATGTAAGGCATAGGGCGTACATGACCCGAGGTGACTCAGATACAGTGAAGAACTGAATGAAGCAAGAGACAACTAGGTGTACGCAGGCTCTAGAAAGGCAACACAGTGCAGAGAAATAAAATTATTTAATACACAGCGAGAGTTCTGCAGCTTGGATGCTTCATAAAGAATATTGATTTACACATTATGACCTTTACAAAAGCGGACCACGTAAAATGCTTTGCCCAACCGAGCAGAAGCACTGGCTCACCTGGGTTATTTTAAATGTATTTTCTTCGGACTGGAAATAGTATCTTTCCCCATTATCTTCTCGTGTGGCTGTTTTTACTGGAGCGAAACTGTCATCATGCCCAGAAATAAACAGCAACTCAGGACTATATCCTGCAACCACCAGGTTTAACTTTTTATTCACAACAATGTCACGCTGAATCTGAGATTTAAATCCACAACTTTTATTCTTAATGTCAGTTCCATAATTAGCACCCCTGACTAAAGCTCACTTTGCATAAACACTTCAGGTACATATTTAATAGGAAGCTCAGCAGACTTCATGCAGGTAAATTGGATTTTCTGGCCAATTAAGTTCATCCCGGTTCAAGAAAAATACTGCAGTCTGAGAAAATCACAAAAACTGACCAAAGAAGTCCCAGTTGGTCATATTATAATTGGTAGCCAGCGGCATTGTATTGCAACTACACAACTCAGAAACCACCAATTTCTGGAATTTTCTATGCAGTTAATAAACTGTGAGCGATGTTAGATGTTAATACTCTGAGTATGCGAGGCATGAGGAAATGTAAATAAAACAAAAATTGTGTGCTCCAAGTGTGCCATCACAAGATCATTTTATCCTCACTGTGTACTCCCCATCCAAACCTGGAGTGCATCAAGTTTTCATCATGGCGGACAACTAAGGAAATGCCAAATGGGTTATTATTCACCACATTTTTGGTGTTTCACAGGTTACAACATGATGAGAAATTTGGCTGCATGGACCAACATGCTCAGCTGATGCTTGCTGTTGTCAGACAACACAAATTTCTTATTATTTTTCACCAGCATTTAACAGTATGCATGCAGAAAAAACTCTCTTCATCAAGTATTTTAATATCAAAATCACTGTGTTTCTGCAGCCCCTGACCCTGTGACCAAGTGTTACAGCTTTGCCAGGCCAATAGAAAAGTAGGTTATTTCCTATTATGATGCTGCATAATTTGTGTCACTGCAGTTCCCAGGGGAATAATTAATATGAGAAACTAAAAACAGAAATTAACTTGACTAAATTCCAACAAAATATTGCTGCTCTTTAGCACAGGATATTTTCCCAATATAATACATGTGAATGTACATTTATAAACTACCAACATGGTGATAGGAAAATTTACCTGTGATTACTGTCCATGACTACACACCTGGCATAATACTTTGCAAAGCTGGCTACCTAACCTATGCTTCACTATTGATTAAATTACAAAAAAGAAAAAGATTAGCAGCATGCATCCAGAATTTTGAATACCGTTCACTGAAATAAAATTTGGTGTCCAGATGAAGCATTTTGTATAAGAGAAAATATTTGGCGCTCATGGGATAAAAAGTTATCAAGAAAATGTAAAGCTGGTGCTCTTGGAAGTGTGGGATGGGAAAGTAAACCAAAAATGTAAGAATTCAAACATTTCCTTTTTGTATCTACTTGTTTGTTTTTGTGCATTATTGTCCAATTTTCCTAAACCATCCACATCCCTTTGTGCCTATTTAGGTCATCATGTGACATGTCTCACCTGCCCTATTGGTTGTTATGTCTATATACATTTGCCTTGGCCTATGGAACTTTTTACGCCCTCATGAAGACCGCATAGGTCAAAACATGTCGGCTTTTTTAACTGTTTAGCCATGAAATAATAAAGGCTTTTTACCCTTTTTTTGCTTCTTTTTGATCTAATTATTCTCTGAGTGCCTGGAATTCTTACATTTTTGGAAGCATTTTATTTCTCAAGATATCATAACCAGGAGAACTGACCACACCTGATAGTGTTGAGTGTTTTTGAAGTTTACACAATGTTAAATTAAAATAATAACTGAAAATCGTGTCAGGACTAATCATTGGTCCAAAGGAATATCTTTGCCTCCTTTATTTTCAGTTCAGCAGTTGTCATTCATGTACCCTAATGTCTCCACAGTTCAGCCTTCGGGCTATTTTTTTGTTCTTAATGCTGTGTTAGAATATCTCAAGTTCCCAAAGCTAAACTCTAACTAACATACACACACACACACACATTTGGTGGGGTTCGAAAGTATTTCTGTGGATTTTTAAAGAATGTAATTCCAACGCGGTTCAAATCAAAGTGCAGACTATAAACATTAATTTGTGGGTACATTAGTCGCATCCATATGGAGTGGATCGCCTCGGGATTACAGCCCTTTAAAATTATGTGGCAGTCAGATACTTCCGCACACCCCTGGACTGCTCTCTCCATCATGGATTTCGGCTGGCGGCTGGATAAAGCAGGATTGTCTCTGTGTTTACAGATGTGGAGAACAGAAATGCAATGTGTAGCAGTCAATGAGCATCCCATCCTAAATTACACCACATGAATTACATGGAAAAAATAAACTGCGTGTTCAAAGGCCGTTACCCACTGTCTGTAACCACAGACAGGGTTCCAGTAAAACCAAAACTCTTAGGGGTGGTGGGAGGGTTGTTCACTTACTGGGGTTTCTGAACCTAAAGGAAGGCTGGACTGTATACAATCTTATACAACCCAAATCCATTTTAACTTGACGAAGCTCAACAACAGTAAGGTGCAGAGCTAAATGGAAATGATGTGTCTACATTTAAAACGGCGACCCCCCCTTCCAGAATACTGCATTAATGATCTGACTTGGAGGGTTGAGTGTTAAGTTGTGAGAGAGTCAGTCCCCCATAATTGGAACCTAGAGCCTACGCAGTACGCAAATGACTTTTTCCCCATTTCCTACAGCACTCTTCACTGCGGTTCCGCATCGACCCTCCTCCCACGCCAGGTCCCCACCGACTTTAGAATGGCCTTTTATCTTCAGGCACCTTCGATGCAATCAATGGCAATGGCTCTGTGAGACACAAACTAACCGCGACGCAATAAATGGCTCAGAGAGCTTGGAAAATAGTCGCTCTTCAAACCTTGACGGGCCTGACTTCAGTTTAAGGAGAGCTTCACCACTCGAGACGGTTGACTGCAAAGACATTTTTCTTAACCCTCAGAGGGGGTATGCAATGTGCTGTGTCTGTCCCTCCCTCTTGCATGCAGACCAACATACAAGGGAGCCTGAATGCAGTCAAGAAACACCAAACAAGTGAAAAGGCATCCATGTACACATGAGAACACAGACATGGTCATTGTACGCATACCAGCCCTGTTTATTAACATAAAGCGTGTTCTCTGCAGACATGTGCATGTGCGTAAATGTATGTGCTCAAAATATACACATTCAGACAAATAAATCATGGCAATGACAATAATAACTAGACAAATACTGTCAGTGGACGACAGCAGGGTGTATCCCTGAAACAGCAGTCTCCCCATGGGCAATGTTCATAGTTAGGCTAAGTTGATGCACAGCATGAAAGGGTATAGGGACTCGAAAATCAATGGGAGAACTACTCTGGGCTCCAGGAATGTTCATAGCAAATTTTGGTCATGGTTTGCCTAAAATAACAATAACACCTTTTCCCTGTGCAGTAGAAACAATCAGATAAATGTGACATGATTCCACTCAAACCTGTTTGAGTTATGATACAAGGCAGAGCCATTACAATCAACATCCTCCTCTATGCCACAGGAATATTAACTGCAGATTTGACATTTGACAAAGTCATTGCAATTATTCCAATTTTTAAAAATTAATAGACTGACTTGGTGGTGGTGCTACAGCAAGGGTGATAAGGAGACCAACATCAATAACAGCTCTTCTCTATACACCAGAAACAATCACAGGAAGTGTGACTAATTCCTAGCAAAAGAATGAGGTGACCAACATCAGTAACTGGTCTTTCCTTTGCCCAAGAGAATCATAAGAAGAACGACAAGAGTCCCCTCAAAACTGTTTGTGTAATTGCAGTTGGAAATGTGAAGTTTTACCTGGTGGTTGTGCTACAGGAAAGGTTACAGGGTCTCATAAAACAATTTGCTTTGCCTTCTATGCACCAGGAATGAACACAAAAGGTTTCATGTGACTCCTACAAAAACTGTCAAATAATTGCAACTTTTTAAAAATGAAAGTTCGGCCTGGAGGTAGAGCTATAGCTAAGGTCTTAAGCAGGTCTACGTCAAAAACATGTCGTCTCTCTGCCTCGAAAACAATCTCAAGAAGTTCAACAATTCTACTCAGTACTGTTTGAGTTATTGCAATTGGAAATCTAAAGACCTGGTGGTGGTGCTACAGGAAAGGTCATAGGGTCACACAAAAAAAACAATAGGGTTCATCCTGTCTGTACTAGGAATGAACATAAAAATTTTCAAGTGATTTCCAAAAAAAACTTATTTTACACACTAAAACAAAGGACCTCTGGTGGCGGGGTGGCGGCCTAGATGAAAACATAACATCCCCGAACACTTAGTTTCGGAGACATAATTACATTAGCATTGTGGATTGATTTTTCAATGTTGCAGCAGAGGAACTGACGAATTTCAGCAATGTACGCATTGACTAATCATAAGGACACAGAAGTCATTCAGACACTTCAGACAACTTACCAACATTAGAATGGATTTAAAGGGGTACGAATTCAAAAGCAAGTTACTTTGCTCTTTGAAAAGGTTAGCAGGGTGAGCTGGCTTGAAAAAAAGTTTTTAGTCTGTGTAGGAATAAAACCAGCTCACGGCACCGGCCGAGAGGAGGGGAGAGCACATAATTATTCCAGTCATACATACACTTCCTGTTTGAGATTCAGAAGGCAGCGTGCAAAACTTTAAAAAGGTTCCAAAATGAACATGGGATTCCAAACCATATCTAGTACAAAGGTTCTCTGTCAGGGGAGATGGATGAATCTGGGAGTTTCACATTTACCTGCAAAAGATGGTTCCAAAAGAAGAACCAGAAAGGGTTCCTCAATATCAGAGGTACTTAACCTTATTCAGGAAGGGCCAGTGAGGGTGCAAGGCTTTAATTACAACCATACATTTACACCCTTGATTCTTACGCATAAAGGTCTCCAGCAAAGAGTCTAGGGCAAAGATTACCAAATCTGGACCTCAAATCTTTAATTGAGCCCTGACTTCTTATCTTATTTCTGAAGTAACCAAGTAATTAATTGAAAATCAAGTGTTGCCAGGCCAAACAAACCTCGCCATTAGCACTTATTTTAGTGCTTTAGCTTCTGATTCGATACCCTTTGGAAAATCTGGAACATTGGGTTTGAACTTTTAAGGTCACTGAAGGGTAAAGGCCATGGTACCAAATGAAAGTCCAAATGTGACTTCCTATATGTTGATAATAGTATCTCTATCTGCAACCGTTTTTGAGTTATAACCTTCTGAAAATTCACGACCTTCAGTTTGACCTTTCAAGTTCACTCAAGGTCAAAGGTTATAGTGCCAGATGAAAGCCCATGTGCGACTTCCTATATGTTTATGATAATAACCACTTCTTCTCTATCTCCAACCGTTTTTGAGTTATAATGGAAAATAAGAACATTTAAGGAATGACCTTGACCCCCCAAGACATTTAATCCCCAACTGCTAAGAAAATTACAAGAGACACCCTATCATGCATCATATGATGTGGAAGCACAATTGAAAGATGCACGTTCTGGATTTAGTTTTAAGTTGATAAGATTTTGACCATTCCGATGACCTTGACCTTGACCCAATGACCTCTGAAATTTATGGGGGTCTATTCTGGACTAATGCCCACCTATCCTGAAAGTTTCATGAAGACTGGTCCAGCCATTTTGCCGAAATGTTGCTAACAACCAAAGAAAGAAAGAAACCCCACAAAAGACAATACTTTGCCCTACGGACTCCGTCTGGGCGAGGTAACTAGTGCCTCTGATCGATGAAGGCATGATAAAGGAATCCCTGTTCTAGTGGTACACTAGAGGAATCAGTGTATAACTGTTTAGTTGGAATGAAAGCCTGCAACCCAAGCTGACCCTTTCTGGATTTGCTTGGAAAAACAAAAAAAAAGGCATCCTTTTTTCTGATACTGGACAGAGCCACAGAACAGCTGAGTCGACATTTGACTGTTAATTCAAATTTTACCTTCCCTGGAGGCCATGCATACACAAAATTCGGACCTTGAATCCAAATATATCCCCGGTTCTCTTTTCTCTCAGGTAATTAACAAATTAACCCAACAGTCAGTGCTTCTGATTGAGCAGACTGTGTGTACCTCCCTTCGCACAAAAGAGAGCAGAAATCCAGCAGTTTTAAACCTCCCAGGGCCATGATTTCACGATCTTGCTAAAGCGTTTTAAGATCTTTAGATGCACCATGACACATACATTGGCCAGGACAAGAGTGTCTGCTAAGTGCAAGTAATGCAATTTTAACCTCCTACATGGTGCAGGGACTTTTCAACCATATTCCATGAGGCAAGGCCAGGTGCTGTGGTCCAGTGGATGAATGTTTAGACACAGGCTGCAACAAAAACTCAAACCAGAGCCACAAATGCCCAGGGTCACAAAGTCCAGCAATGTGTTTCTTTCCACAGTGTCTTCAGATTTCACTTTTTTGTTGTAACCCCAGTTGAAGGATTGAGGCCAAGAAGCAAATTCAGGGCAGAGCAAAGAAATACTGGGGAACTCTGGCCTGGACCTACTCAGAAACCAGAATTTAGCCATTCATTAATAGAGCCTGTCATCAACCATTCTTTGATTCTTTTCCCCCACATTTCTCAAGCAGTTCAAACAATACAAAATGGACAAAGAATTGACATTGGTAACATGGAAAAGTCCAAAAGATCTAGATGGAGGACATGGTGCTGGTCATTAGAAGGAAAGATGCATCTTACAATGTTGCTTTGATAACTACTTCTGTTGAGAGACACAATGAAACTTAAAAAGAATTAGCCACAGCCAGCCCAGTAAATGCTTCTGACTTGCCTCAGTACTGACCCAGAAATAATTCACACTAGCCAAACCTCCAACTGTACGCCAAGGAGAGTATATAAACCAACCAGGCAGTGCCTACCGAAGGACCCAAATTTGGGGTGACCTGGAATAGTCGACTATTCGACGATTCGATTTGGAGGAGTCTGATTCGACGATCAACCTCGTAGTTGAATCGTTGGAAAATATTTTTATGTGACCAAGATCGTACCACTCTGACTACATGGGGGTGCCCAGGCTGCTGAGCATAAATCTTTACATAGAATGTCTTTGTTTTCGTTATACATAGCCTACTTTGATACAAAATCAGCCTAATTTCTGTTACTAAAGAATTGAAAATGACGTGTGCGTTTAAACAGTAGACCTATACTTACTACGCATTTCTAAATCACCCACTGCAGTCAGCGCAGTCAGTGCGAGGCCCTGTGCCAACTTGATGCACAAGGCCCTGCTCACATACACGCGCATTAATCATGTCAGGCTGCAAGCACATAGCTGTTCTAGTTATACCCGGTGAAATGGCATGCATTTTTAGATTAAAACAGCATTATTGTGGCAATAATTTCAACTATGATTTTTTGGATATCATAATCTTTCAAAGTATGACAGTGCGTCACAAATTACAATTCAATAAACACTAATACCTAATGGCTCACACTCACTGGTGACAATCGCTTATTTTGACTCATTTCTATGGAAAAATCTCAGATTAACAAAGGCGTAGTATCCGCTGACACCCGCAACAGTTTAACATTTGATTACGATGCAGTATATTTTCTAATACTAGTCAATCACAAACGTTCTGCTGCAGTATAACTTTAAAACATCAGATTCCCGCTCACCATTCATTGATTAGGTGATGGTCAGTTTTCTTGCCTTTTGGGCTGCAAACTCAGCAATTACATCCTTATAATCCAGCCTGGATGCAACGTCTTTTTCGACAGACAGAAGGGCAAGCCCGCATAGTCTCTCCTGCGTCATGGAGGTTCTAACAGGGCCGGTCCTAGACCTGAAAAATCGGGGGCAAATATCCATCCCTTTATTGACAACAATTAGTCCTGGCTAGTTCTAGATGGTTTTCCTTCATTAACACATTTTCCAATTTAAGAATAATCAAGTGGCAATTGAAGACACGGCTTCTCTCCCCCATATGATCTAACAGCAACAAATAGGCCACATTCAGTACAGAAAAATAATTAAATTATAATTAGATCTGTGCACTGGCAGTCAGCGATGTAACTTTTTTCCAGCGAGAGTGGCATTTCAGAACTCTTCAGCGAATAAAGGTGACAAGTAGGCCTTTACATGGTTTCGTCTGTTTACATTTTCCAATCGGACAGCTGTCTATTTTTTACAGCAAGTTGCGTGACCGTGCTGCAAGAACAGGTGTATGTACTTGTCACCGAAATTACCTTCATTCGCAAAAGAGTTCTGAAATGCCGCTCTTGCTGGAATAAAAAAAATTACCGTTGTTGAGTGCCAGTGCATAGACCTATTTATAATTAAATTATTCTTCTGCACTGATTGTAGCCCATTATTTTGTTGCTGTTAGTTTGCATGGGGGAGAGAAGCCATGTCTTCACTTGTCACTTGATTATTCTTAAATTGGAAAACGTGTTCATAAAGGAAAACCATTGAGAACTAGCCAGGACTAACTGCTGTCAATTAAGGGATGGATCTTTGCCTTCAAATTTTCAAGGTAAGCGCTGGCCCTGGGTCCGAAAATAGTTTTAAATTAATTTTAACTTTGAAAAGCTTCGCTACCCCGATGCAATTGTTGATATTGTCAATAAGACCCTGAGATCAATCTCACAGTTAGGAAAGGCGAGTGAGCAGCGAGACAGAGCATGTTACATATGACGATATAAAATTAAAAAATATATAAAATAAAATAAGATCAGGGTAAGCTTTTATCGAGATGAAATGGTAGATTAGGAAACAGACACAGAGAATGCCATTTTAGGAGCATGATGAGTCAAGTGCAGTGATGCAAAATATGTATTCATTTATTTAAAAAAAAAAACATGATTCGACGATTAGTCGACTATGGGCAAAATCTGACGAATCAGATTCGACTATGAAAATCCTTAGTCGAAGACACCCCTAACCCAAATACATATCCACATTAAGGTGATAAACAGCACCTACTTGCCTACCTCTATCTCTTAGAAGCCCTGGTGAGAAGTCTTTTTATGATAAAAATACTGTATTAAACTCTCGTGTCCCAAGGATGGTCCTGAGAAATTGGTGGTCTGCAGGTAATTAATTGGAAAGAGCAGGTACACTCATTCCAGGACTATTGTGTGCAACAGCCAAGTACCTGAAGAGGCGCTTAGATCTCAGCCTTTGAATCAAATCCTTGTCCTTTCCTCATCTCTGCCATTCACTAACCTAACACAGCAGTGCAAGTGGAAAAGATCATCTTCAGTTAGGTTATACTACTCCATTAAAAGTGAATAAAAAATTACATCAGTTTTGGTACTCGAGCTACCATCAACACATCACAAACATTCGAGGGGGAAAATCCATTGTTGGAGAGTAAATCTATTTCCCAGCATTATTATTCCCTAACCACCTGGACTTCCCAATTTTTCTTCCACCAGGAGGTGAAAATAATTAGTGAAATCAGTTGGCCCAGTTAATAGGAGGAGATGGGATTACTTTCAAATGCCTGACTTTCCTCCTCCTCTGGGTGACGTCATATTTGCTGACATTTTACATTGTATCTTGCAAAATAAAAAACATTTTACAACCACAACCTCCTGTTGAGATTTGCCATGGAGACCCAGGCTAACCCGATTACAGAGGCTAAAGGATTATTCCAATGAAGAAACTGTTTGGTTTTTTCGAAAAGGCTTTTTGTTTGGAGGGTGGGAGGTTCCTAATCCATTAGGGCTGTAGCTTTAGCTCTCACATTGAAACTACGGGAGATCATGAGAGCAATAAAGAGAAATGGCTACAGGCTAAAGCAGTTCATTATCTCAACTAATTCTCCATACAGTGGGGTAATGCAATTACATGCAAACAAATACCTTCTGTGCACCTTTCCGCAGTGCTGTTTCACTTATTTATTTCTTTGGTGTATGAATGCTGAGTTCCAGTATTTTTGTGTTTTTTTAACTCATCTCTGAGATTATTGTTCTTGCACATTCCTGTTCTTAGAAGTTTTTTCCTTATTTAGGACTTACAATTGTTTCTGCTGCTCTGATGAAAGCAGTTGTAAAGGCCGTAACGAGGTGGCTCTAGGTCTCTTGCAGCCACCCCCCCGTTTGCGTTTTTTCTTGTTGATGAATTCAAGATTTCGAATTTTTTTTTAAATCCTAAATGCAATCCAGGCTTGGATCGGTTTTTTTTTTCCCATCTACCCAAGTAGATGAATTTATCACTTTCCTGAAATGGCTTCATGTCAGTCTCCAGCGATTTCAGAAGGAATCCAACTGATTTATTACAGAGTTGCTACAGGCCTACCAAAGAAAACGGCCAAGCTGTAAAAAAAGTTTGCAAGATGTCTACCTTTTTCAAAGAACCAGCAACACACAATAGAAAACTCAGTCCTCTCTGGGTTTTTTACAGGCCGTGCGATTTTATGAGTTTGGTTCTGGTGAAAATGTATCAACTTCAAAGTGTTGTGGTGTGAAGTTTTGCGGGAATGTGGCATGTTTTCGATTTTGTGTTGCTGGTTATTTGAAAAAGTAGACATCTGACAAACTTTTGTTACAGCTTGGCCGTTTCCTTTAGTAGGCCTGCAACTAACTATACAGCACACAAAATTAATTTACCAGTTGACCTCATAGACTACACTTCTTTGGATGGATGTAAATATAGGGTATTTACTCATAACCTGGTCAGACATATCTAACAGCATAGGGATTCATTATCTTGCAATTTTTAATGAAAAATTAAAATCAATACTAATTGAAGAACAATTGCACTTCTTCCAAAAAACACACTGTCTGTAACAGAAAATAAGCATACACAAGCAAGAAACTAGATTATATGCGGAAACTCGGCAGAGTAAAACATTCAGAATTAAATTAACTCTTGCACAGTACAAATGTTCCTTGCTAGATTCCTATGTACTCTGTTAGAGTTCAATTAACACTGGATATTTTAACTTGAGCATGATTTACCATACACTCACAGAGAAAACAATTCTTTGCATCAACTCTCCAAGGGAACTTTTTTGTCTTTATAAGAAGTGTGAAGGCTTCCAGATAGTTCATCTTAGCCAACAAACATCCCCTAAACTATGCACGGTTCCTGCATGGAATTGCCAAGGAGCCGTCTCAAAGTATTTTTCTCTGAGAATGTACTTTGAATTAGTGTCTCCATTCTTGTTCTCACAAGGTTTTTGGCAGTATTTTTTCCACAGGACAGTTAAGGTAGATCCGGCCGAGGTATTTCTTAAGTTTCTTCTCACACGAAGCAGGTGCCTTTTGGGTTCGATAACCTTTCCGGCCTCCAGTGTGGTTGCCTGGTTACAAGCAGGATAGTTAGCAGCCCACAGGTTTAGAGGGACTGCCAGTTCCTCAACTGACTCGGGAAAAGCAACACAATTTAATATTTCAAAAATTTTGTCAGCATTCCATGAGACCAAGCCATCGACAAGGCTGCCAAAAAGGCTGAGCCTGTGTCCAATTCCAGTTCGGTTTTTTTATTTTTTTTTCCTAAAATGTCCTCCGAGAGTGATGGGCTTGGTAGCCATGAATATCAATGCTCATATTATCTAGAGGACAGAGACCTAAATACTATTTTTCAGCAATATTTATGACCTTTTAACCACAGTGATACCTGCTTACAGTCGTTAAGAAAACATCATACATGCTTCTTCTGTTTGAATACTCTGTGTGATTGATTTCAAACAATTGGATCAAAAAGTCATTTGTACCTGAGCTCAAACCCTATAACCTCAATTCATGAAGATAATGATCATTATTTATTTATTCTATTTTTTGGCCAGCTCGACACTGAAATTGACCAGTATGCATGGAGAGGTCTTCTGTACTGTCTGAAACTTCCACCAGATTCAAGGTAGACCCCAGAGGGATTGGCAGGAAAATAAACACAGGGCAAACAAAGACATCAATAAGTATATGGACAGCTTCTTAGTCATTACCCCATACACAACGACTGCATAAGAAATGGGTGCTCTTCCATATTCTGTCCAACTGCTTGTGTGTGACTGAAGACTGCAATCCCTGAATTTTTCTTTAAAACAAGATACAAGCCAACACATACTGCATTCATACACAATGACACAAACCAAAACTTTTTGGTTTGTTATAGTGTTTTTATGTCCCTAACCCCCCCCCCCCCCACCTCCAGCCAGAAAAATTGCAGGTAGGGAATGATAGAGAGAAGCAGAAGAAGACCCCCCTGGATAAATTTTGGGGATAGAGGCCTTGCTCAAGGGCTCAATGGCAGATTTCATTCCAACTTAATCTCTCCCGATGAAAGTCCTAATAATCCCAAGCTCGAATGGAGGCATGAACCAGCAACGCTACTGTCGCCAGTCAAGCAGCCTACCGAAAGGCTACCCTGCTCTCAGCTTTTCCCTCCGCAAGGCAGCAGCGATTAGCATGAAAACGACTGCAGCGTTCAGCTTATTCTTTACTTAACTGTGCACCTGTGGCCATCAAACACACCAGATTCAGACCACACTTACGCTACATCAGCTAAGCTCCCTCTCTCAACCTCACACACAGCCATTTAACATCCAAAATTTGAAGTGGAACAGAAAAGTGCGCATCAATGAAGCAGATCAAGGGGATTGGGACAGGATGACTATATAGCTCACAGAACAGAGAAACTTGATAAATGAGTCACAGTTGTCCTCAGGCAAGGTTCAAGACAGAGGGAGACCTCATGCAAACTGACCTGCAGTTTCTCAAAGGTAAATAAAACCTTGATCATAAAGCACAAGTTTCCCATTGAAACTTGAAGCTGAAGATCAACCTTAGTTAGAGCCAAATAATTTGGTCCAGGGAAGCCAACATAGGCTCTTGAGGTATTTTGACTGTATAACAGTCTTAAAGAGCAGTAATTCATCCACGGTTGACTCCATATAGATTCGAATGCCCTAAAATTCAAGTGCAGATTGTTAGCTTTACTGAGTGGGTATCCACACAGCCCCTATACAGTATATATATTCCAACAGGGAAATGAACGGCTAGAATGCATTTTACCGGACGCACTTCCGTGTTCGACCTCACAGCGCGAAGTCATCCAGGGTTCAGGTTAGGTTTAGGGTTAAGGTTAGGGTTAGGTTTAGGTTTAGGGTTAAGGTTAGGGTTAGGTTTAGGGTTAGGGTTAGGGTAGGGACTCGCCTCACAACGCAAAGTCATCCAGGCTGTCATTTGCATCTGGGCTTGGGGCACGGTGTGTCCGCTAAAATGCATGTGTACCAAATGCACAAAGCATGGACAGTTTTTAGTACAAAAACAGCAATTATGGACTGATAAAAGGATGGTGCCAAAACAGAAATCCCGTCATCCTGTATCAACAACACAGGCCCGTATTAAGAAACAGCAGAATAAGTGAGCCCAAAGGAGCGAGGTATACACTCTGGTTGGGTGTTAGGTTTTAAAAGCAAATGTGTAAATCCAGAAGACCTGTCAGGATAACACAGACTGCTGTCTCAAAACCTGCTGTGGTGGCATTATTGCATATAGTGTCAAACTGACCCCCACAATATACATTTCTCTTTACAAGCTGATTAATCCAATTAAGCATTCCCTCCCCCCAGAATCAGGGATGCGTCATTCCAGACAATTAAAGGAACAACTATTGCAACTGATTGGCCAGACGGTCAGGTAGTGACTCCCAGGTACAGGGAGGGTGGAATACCAGCCCCTGAGGTGAGAGATTTGGGGAAACGGCCACAAACCATACACCCCCTTCCCTCTAACCTTCACTACAACACCGCAGGTTGAAATGGATCCTAATTTTCAGCTCATGGAGATGGAAAGGAGTTCTGCGTACGTCTCTCCCAGTGAAGCTCCCAGGCTTAGCTGTCCAGCATTAAAGCTCAGGAACAGGACGGCAAAGCCGAGAAAAAGACTCTTCAAACGCTGAGACGCTGCCAAGAGTCAAACCACCAGACCATGCAGACGTCAAACGATGGCCGACAGACGTCAGGCGTGTGGGTGGGGACGGCATTTATTCCACATCTTTTCCTCCGTTTTTTCCCTGAGAGAATAAGAATATAATCTGAATCTCTGTGACAAAGACGGCAAGCATAACATAACGTGGCGAAAACATGTGGCGAACTAGGCTCGTCAGTTTCCTGTTACTAAAGTGAATCTAACGTTTCCGATTCTCGATGACTAAATGCTATCTAACACTAAATCAAGCCTGCTCTTGAAAACTCCCAAGGTTTCTGCGTCAACAATACAGTCAGGCAAGCTATTCCACGCTGAGATTACTCTGTGTGCAAAAAAAACCAATATATATATATATACACACACACTTAACAAAAATATAAACGCCCCATGTAAATTATTTATGTAACATGAAATGTGTTACCTCAAATGAGCTGATAATGTCATAATTGTGCAAAATGGTTATTTGTCTTGATTTGTATACAACATTTGTGTTCATCTCTGCCAGTGAACACTTGCTCAGTGATGCATTGATTCCACCCGCAACACAGGTGTGGCATGTGCAGACGCTGCTCAAACAGCGTGAACAGAACTCAGACACTCCCTAAAACTGGGGACAATAAAAGGCCACCCCAAAATGTCAAATTTCATCAAAAGTAACCATGCCACAAATTGCAAATCACATGTCGCAAATCATGCGGGAACGCGCCATAGGAATGCTGGATGCAGGAACGTCCACCAGAGCGGTTGCTGCACAGATGAATGTTCACTATCGGACAACTGGGTGTTTAAGAGTGCGTTTTAGACAGACTGGCAGTACAGCAAATCAACCTCACCCTCATGTGACCACACGAGCACAAGATCGTCACATCTGGCTTCTCCACTTACGTGAACGCCTCAGACCTGCAACACGCACAGCAGATGAAACAGTTGGTCTGCACAACAGACGTATCACACCTCAAACTGTCCGGAACCGCCTGGAAGAAGCGAACCTACACGCTCGTCATCCTCGTCGTGATCCCAACCGTGTCTACGAGTATCCCTGATTGCCTTACGCCACTATCTTGTTTTAATGCACAGTAATCTGTTGCATATTGAACAATAAAATTAATTGTGTATGACTTAATATATTGTAAAACCCTTAATGCTAATTAAAGTTTAAAAGTGTCAAATGGGGCGTTTATATTTTTGTTAAGTGAGTATATATATATGTATATATAAATATATATATTTATATATATATATATATATGCGCGCAGGGACCATATCCAGTCTCTGAGAACACCCCTGTATGTGTATGAGTATTCCCCCGGGTGTGTGCATTCACATGTGCTTGTATTTGTGCAAATCCGCATGTAAGTGTGTGTGTGTCTTTGTGTATGCATGTCAGCTTGTGCGCATCTGTGATTATACACTGAATGTGTGTTGTGCTTCCTTCAGTCTCATTCAGCTTATCCTGCATTGCAAAACTAAATCTCACCCAGCACTTTGATCTTGTATTTGGACTTAAAACACATTCCCACTACCTTTTTTCTAAGTTTAAGAAATTCTGCCAATGATGAGATAATCTTGACTCAGTTCTAGCTTTGTGCATGGGGTATGATAAATTCACTTACCCCATGGACAAATCGACTGCTAGGAGCACAAAACGGTTTAGAGCATTTTGTAAGGTTTGGGAAAATGCAATGTAAAACTTTGTAACAATGTGAAAAATATGATTTGCATCCAACTTTCTAGTTTCTTGGCAGGTAACAGTGTTTAATAATCACGTTTCAGGTCAGTATAATTTTGCATCAATAATTCGAATAAAAGCAGATTTTTTTCAGCAAAAAAAATGGACTAACCTTTTTGTGCTCCAAGCAGTCAAAATCGAGAAACGAGTCAAAATTATCTCACATCGATGGCATTTTTTTCCGAAAAAAATGGTATTAGAAATGCTGTAAGTGTTTTAAGTCTAAATACAAGATTTACATTCTTGGTAAGATTTTGTTTTTGTCGCAGGGTGTACAGTTTGAACATTCAGAAAAAGACAGGGGAAATATTTCCCTGAAATGTAACATGGACTGAGATAACGGCAGATTCTCATGGGTATTTACAGTCGAGGCTCTCGGCCCATTGATAGTGTTGCTCACACAACAGGCTTAATGCGCCACATCCTCCCTCTTCATTTGATGCTGACGTCATGGTCACGTCTCTCCAGCAAGACAACGCCTTAGTCAGAAATATCTGACAAAATATGGTCAACCCTTAGAGCGCTGAAATAAATTTCAAATATAGATACATTTAATTATCTTGTGCTGTTGAAAACCTATCATGTGGCAACTTGTTTAAATGAGCTAACAAGTCGCCACATGATAGGTTTTCAACAGCTTTGATTTGGATATCTCACATCATTGAGTAACAATGGTTGCATTTAGCGCTGTAAGGGTTAAGTAATAAAATCTGACAAAGCACTCAGATGTTTGAGTATTCTCTCCCAAGAGGAAGCTCACTTCGCTGGATTTTCAAAGAAGTCCACAAGCATATGGGCAGAGAGATTATTTTAAAGGGCAGTTATTCCTCATTCCTGTAAATGCCCTCAAAGTAAGCTCACTGCTTGCACTTTCATTAGAATTTACAACCATATTAAGAGAATGGTAGAGGAATTGTGCCACTGCCCCAATATTTAGGAACCTCACTGCATTTTTAAAACGGCCTGTTCTCATCTATGCAAATTCGTTCACAGTCCCCTACAGTCAAACGCATTCACTGCGGAAGAGCGCAGCAACATTTATATTCAGTCCAACGAGACATTACGTGTGCAATCTGACCAATTTGTCAATCAGTCAATCGTGTCGAAGGGTGTCACTGACGTGAAACTGCTGTCGTGTTCATTTATTTTCTGAAGACAGAGAAAAGACGGTGTACAGTTTTTCCAAGAGTAATCAAATTTCAACCAAAAACTATTCAAAAAGTTAAGATGCGCTCATGATAGAATTCATTAGTCACTTCCAAACTTTTTTATACTTTGGCAGAGATACTGCCTTTCAAAATGTAAAGTTTATTTTTGACATTTAGTTTATTTGTATCTTAATTTGTGAATGCATTTACTTTTTGCTGTAGCTCCAGGAAGGCAGAGTGCCATTTCGAAGAGCCAGAAATCTTTTCCAAATGGCGGGAGATGTGCCGCTGTGCTGGTGATGTAAACAGCAAGCTTTGTTTGGCAAGCTGGAAATGTGTGACCAAACAGACACTGGGAGCCTGACAAGACAGTTCTGCCGGGCCAATCGGACATCTCTGAGCATCATCTACTTCAGCAAACCACTTCAGTGACCCACGCTGCCATCTTGGGACAGCGCTGTTTGTGTTTCTCCTCCAAAACATGCGCCAGTCAGCAGCCACTTCTGTTCACAATGTTGTCACAGTCCTACCATGCACAAAGTGAGGACGGAGGAAAGCTTGAGAATGCGCTTGTTTGTTCGGTGAGCAGCAAGACAGGCACTCAGACGACCAGAAAGAGGTGCTTGAGCAATGAAAAAAATGTTAGCCCAACAAGCCAAGTGCTGCCCTCCTATGTTCCTGAGCAGCACCAGGCCAATTACAAACTGCTCCCGATAGGCTGCCGGCCTCAGTCGGCACCGGCACAGCCAGATTCCATTTCAGACAACAAATTTTAAAGACTTGAAACTTCAGCACACGGTTGAACATTCCACTACCCCCGCAGTTTCTCCGTTCATCTTGGAAAATATTATACTGTGATAGCCTAAGGCATCAGATTAATTTGGAAAGATTCATTGTGGTTACATGAAGTTGAACTTTATGTGCCCACGGAGAGACTTACTGAAATTGACTGAATCCAGCCCATCTTCTCACAAAAAAACTACAACAGCCTGGTGTGGAGCCAATTAATGAAGATGTACAGGGCCTGTGAAGTTCCCCTCGACCGGGTACGCCCTTCAATTCAATAATACTGCTTTGTCTCTAAGCTACTCATTCAATTACCGCTTCAAAGACACAGCCGACGTCAAACATAATCAATTTAGCCTGTTTATATCCATGACCGCTGGCCACAGCAATATCAAATTTTCAATAAACCCCCATTTAGCAAAAACACAGAGCGAGAGTGTAAAGTTCCAGGCAGCCAGGAAGACCTGATGGAATATTGAATTAGTATACTGTTTATCATGCACTATTTCATCCAATTCTTTGCTACCAGATAGCGATACTGGAATATGATCAAATAATATCCCTGGTGTCATACATGATTACCCCTCCTCATCCCCGTCCAATGAAAAATATTGAAAATCTTATTTTTTACTTGAAAAACTGCTAACAATCCCTGTCCTTATAACATTTCTCTCGAGTTTTCCTTGATCTCGACAGAAAAATCTCATGGGTCGAGGAAAAATTGCAGGGAGATTTTTGAGTAACCTTGGGACATGTTCAAGAAAAATCATGTCCTTTCCTTCAATATGTCATAAGCTCGACGGCGATTCATGATGACATGACTGATCCAACAAGAATCACGTCCTAACCACCACTGTTGCAAAAGATAGTGGTCGATAATCCATAACTTCTTCCTCGAAGGTTGGTCCTTTGTTAGCTTGCTGTAAGGAAGCAATGAAGGAGCCAACTGCCTCTTTTCCTTGATGATGTTTAAAATACGGATATACCTTTTCATGGATAACAGCGACACCATTTCCGTTTCAAGTCCGTTGGCAAGGAAGGTTTCTTGCTCTCTGGAGAATGAGGATGCAACCAAGGATTTCATTCAAGTTGGGGACTCAAAGCTTTCACAGGTTCAATGATTTACACAAAAGAATTAGCGTGGTCCATAAGTATGGTGGTCCAGTAGCAAAATCTTATTGGGATGTAATTCTTCTGTGGTTCACTCAGTATAGATGTAAACATCAAAGCCATTGTGAATATAAAAAGCAGACCGTACACTCTGGCTCCATATTTAAATCTCCCCCTTGGGCAGCAGGACAGTGACAAACAAGACCAGACCATGATCTCTTTGAATGGGGAGATGCATGTATCTAAAGGCCCGTTCACACATAGACGCCGCTTCCACTACGATGGAAAAGTGGCCGAGAGCGCGGCCAATCGGGGCCAATTGTGGACCAAACGTGGGAGGATCTCCATGAGCGTGGTTTGGGCGGGGTGGGATCTCCTAGGTCGGAAAGCTGCATGCTCACCCCACGCATATTTTGACCGTGCACAAAATAAGCGTAGCCGGGTCTTGGCCAAAAAAAAGCGGGGCAGTCTTATTACGAACGTAGTGGGAACGCCATTATCAAACAAGCAGCGTGATAGCATCGTGGTGAGATCTCTGTGATCGTAATAAAAATTCAGCACCGTTCTTGTTGGAGCAGAGCCAGTTGAATCAAATCAGCATCAGGTCCGTTCATCTTCGAAGTTGGGAAAGAACTGAAGAAATGCTTGAACACCCCCGATTTATATCGATGTAACCCTCGTTTCTCGATTTAGGTCCCGTGCTCCAGGTCTCTGGGCCGTGGGAATGAGTGCTACAATTGGTGGTACACAAATCAATCTTTAATCTTCGATTTTGTTAATCCCACCACTAAAGTACTGTGCAGCTAACGTTACATCCAACAAAACGGACTGCTCAACTCAATCGTTTTTTCTTCTACTTCCTTTTTCCCCATCGCGCTCCTTCTTCCCCAGTAAAACAACTATAAGTAGGAACTAATATTCAATCGAAGCAAGAGGACATAAATCATAACTTAAATCAGTGCACAAAATAATTGCATAAATTAAATAATAAGTACAATGACTTTTGCTTACTGTATTGTATTTTCTTCACTCACTGTATTTAACTTACGCATCACAAAATCAGTTGAGCAAGTATAAGATACTCCAAAGAAATATAATTCATACAGTAATTACAATTACATAGACATCGCCACAAATCGTACTAGAAGCGTAATATGGTCAGCACCAGCGTAGCGACATCGTCCTACAGTCTTCTAGGTCTGTGTAATAACGTAGTATGGTCCTCTATGTCGTAGCAGCAGCGCAGTGGAAACGACCGCTTGGTCGGCATTGGTCTAGGCCTAATGGAGGCGTTGCACTGGATGCAGAAACCGTAGTGTGAGTCACGTGATCCCCGAAGTAACTCAGGAAGATGGCTTTGAATGGATGGGAATGCATCGATTAATAATTATTTATTTATACAAAAAAAATGTATTTCCTTGCTCTGAAATGTCGCATGTATAACCGGATATTGAACCTAAGGTCCAAATGCTCCGCCTTATCCACGACACTAGCTCAACAGCCTTCACTGGTCGATTTAGCACTTGTATGGCTGTGCTGTGTTTGAACTTGAGCATATTGGCGCAAGGATTCTCAGTCATAAACCGGCTTTGAAAACAACAGTTGAATATTTAGCGGTTAATTACGGCGAAAATGCAAAAAACAAACCATTTAAGTGATTATACTGCTGAGGTCTTCCAGTGCATAGCATAATGGTGAGAGGACTCTCAGATAGACTGGCTAAAACAATAGCAAGTGCAGATTTACCCACAAACAGCTTTTATGACAAAATATCAAAGGTAAGAAAAATTTTTGCTCATCTCTGTAGCTTTTGAAGTGTATGCCTGCTGTTCTTTGAGTGTGGTGTCAATTTAAAATGACAAGGCTTATATCGTTGGAAACTGTGGACTGTCCTTTTTCATTTGAGGTATCGTTTGTATGCATATCACAAATTCCGTAGAAATGCTTGCGATAGAGCACTGATTATTTAATCTTATTTTATTTAATGTTTTGCTAGATGCTTATTTACTTGCTTGGTATCGTACTTGAATTGTGTTCGGTTTAGGTAAAAACGGTCATCACGAACTTTTCGCCGAGTTTCTTCGCTTTAAGAGGATATGCCACATGACGAGATTGCTATTAGGAAACATGCTGTATTTATTATGCAAATTCATTGCCCCCATTACAGGGGCATTCAGGGTGAAGGTCAATATTTGTATTGAATATATATTTTCCACTAATTTCTTTAAATCTTCAATTTAAAACCAGTTTTCATTGCAACAAAACCGTTGACTTACTTGTGAACTTCTGGTACGTGAAGCAGCTTTTCTCGAAGTGCTCTGAGCAAAGAACTGAATGTTTTGTTGGTTTGTAAGGCTTTCCACGGTCAATTCTTCTTAATTTAACAAGCCAATCTTTCAAACGGACTTCATTAATTTGTGGAAATTTACTGAAACTTATTTTGCCGTATTTTCCAGACGACTGAATGACATTATTATTGGTGCAAGCAACAGCAGCACAAGATTTCCCCATTTTCACTATGCTGCGATCAACCTCCGTGTACATTTTGCTTCGGGATCATGTGACCACCTACGTAACTTGCAACAACCTCATTGTAGTGGCAGCGAGTTAGCAGCGCTCTTGACGTAGAAGTATCGCAGTACAGTCGTGATGTAGTCTTTAATTTCCCAAATTGCTGGATTTTGACGGCGATAATGCCCCGATTTGATTACTTTTTCAGATCGGGGTGATCGGCATGGTCTTCGTAAGGTCGCAGAGCTGTGTGAACGAGGTTTAACGCTCTGGCATGTGTAATGTCATTTGCTACAAAACATCAAAAATCCAAACAATTCTCACAGTTTCCACCAGTGTTCGACATCATTCTTAATGGTGACAGCACATGCCAGGACTCGATATGCACCTCTCAGGCCTGCTTTTTGTGCTCTTTTCCCTATTTTTTTGTTAAAAAAAGAAAGAACAACAGGCAGGAACAGTAAAACTGGGGCCAGTATTTCAGCATTTGTTCGGCAGAGTTTTGCTGTTTTTATTCCTCATGCCTAAACTTAAGAGTCATGGGTGATTAATGGGTGTGGATTTTGGATTTTGTTTTCTCCACTGACAAATGGTCTCTGATTCAAGTTCAGACCACCAGGAAGCTGAAACGAGGACACAGGCAGCAGTGTCAGTATTCCCTTAAACTCAATCAGCTAGATAAACAAGCAAAAGAATCAGTCTCATCAACGGAGCTTGCCAAAATTTAGATTTTCAGTCTGTATCTTTGTTGAATTTTGACCCACGGCCATGAAAATCAATACGTTGCTATTCTGGACCAAGCCTTACTTTTGTGTGAAATTGATGGAAGCATGGAAAGCAATAGAATTGATACAAGCAAACAAGCAGGCAAACAAACAAACTCAACTGACCAATACGCTTTTTGAAAATGTGTAATGCACGTTGTACTTCTCAAGACATCATTTCATGCTCCTCTGTCATCCTCCTCTGCAGGCGTAAAAATATATAAGTCCTTACTTTCCATTTCATGTAAGTCAATGAGTCCACTTTGAAAGGAAAAACAGCCCTAAAAATGGTTTCACGGTCCAAATACAACCCAATTCCCTAGAAGTTGACACATCATGGAAAATGAAATTAAAATCAGAAAGCACAGATCTTAACAGCTCATTAACCCTCAACTATACCAAAAAACAGTACAAAAACCGTCCCAAGAACAAGGCAGTCATTTTCCCCCAAAAATTACTCAAAATATTCACTAGTCAGAGATGACTAGCATAGTGCAGCAATGAATGGTGTTGACCAGTGGACTCCAACCCTGTTCCCAGAGAGCCACCATCCTAAAGGTTTTCACACCAACCCAAGCAAAGCACACCACATTTCCCAGTTAGAGATTTTAATGAGCTGTTAATTAGCCAAATCAGGAGTGCAGAGCTTGGATTGGAATGAAAATCTGCTGGATGGTCGATCTCCGGGAAAAAGGTTGGAGATCACTGGTGTTGACTGACAAAGGTTAACCAAAGTTGGCTACTTCCGAGCTTGTGTACGGGTATCCATTACAGTCACATGACAATTCTTAAGACGCTGATTTTGGAGGGATCAGAGACACGCATTCAGAAGGGGTTTTTGGCCTTTCTCTTTACATACTAAATTCAACCAGATTCCGTCTACTTTTGAATTATATTACGCACTGTAGAGGGCAAAATTCCTCAAATACTTACTGATTTGTCTTTTTGGAATGGTATTCTCAAAAAAAATGGATTATAACCTCTGTTGGCGAATAGGAAGGCCTAACCCTATCTTTGCTCTTGAGGTAAGACGCCTTTATGGAGGCTCCTTTTCTACACTATTAGCTCACATGTTAAAAACATCATCTGTTTCTCATCACCACTTGTCACATCATTATTAATCCTGATTTGCCCCTGTGACAACTAATTTGGAGTCTGTCGCAGTCATCAGATTTAAAATAAACTTAGAAACATCAACTGTATCACTGAGGTGTTTTCAATGTAGTGGGAGAGTTACTGGACTTCTTTAAATTACTCTACAAAATGCCAACTTTCAGAATTGGGGTTGTACTTACTAACCAGAGAGGATGAAGTGCTTTACTGGAAACAAGCCTCAGGCAAAGTCTATCATTAATCATGATGGTGATGTAAGGGTGTGTAAATGTGTCTCACCTTTGTATTTTTAAACCATAAGATGCATATGTCTCCCCAGTGTATTCTTTAAACATAAGGGTCAGTGCATCTCCTCAGTAAGCTCTTTTTGCTTGTAGGATCCTTATAGTTCTTCTGACAGTCGAACGATTTCTGATGAGGAGGACCATATCTGAAAATGCATCTTTTGTGTCATAAGCTTGCAATGTTGTTGTGTATACTGTCAGTATTCTTTTTCAAGGGCTTGTCTGGATATATAGTGACTAATGAAGTTTCCCTCTAGAGGAATTAATTAAGTTGATCTTAATGTTCGAAATACATGGAACCCAAGGAAATAAAGACCAATTTGTTGTTCAAACAAGCAGATCTTATATTTAAACTAGAAAAGCACTCAGAGAGCGCAGACCTCCGCCAGGTGGCAGCAAAACCCAAAAGCACGGCGATTGGAACTCCGGCCCATTGGAAAGACTTGAAATCTTGAACTTTGGCGTATATCTCAGCTGTACTTTGGCCTAGATATGCCAAAATGTAATCACCTGTTCCTTGTTCTAATACCCACCTTCTCTGAAAATGTCATCAAAATTTGTGCATCACTTTTTGAGTTATCTTGCAAACAAACAAACTGACAGACAGACAGACAAACAAACGCCGGCGATCACATAACCTCCTGCCAACTTCATTTGGCGGAGGTCATAAAAATTGACAATATGACTACGCTGAACATATCACCGAGAATCAGAGGTGGAAAATCCAGGCTCTGGAACTACAAGTAATCTCCAGTATTTTTTCTAACCACAGTCAGTTATGACAGTTCTTCAGCAAGAAGGCTGACCTGAAGTGACATCAAATGGCTGAGCATATGGGTGGAAAGAAAACAGGGCAGGATTTTGTACTTTCTGACCCCTGGACTTTCCACCTCTGCAGAGAATTAAACCTTCTAGCAAACATTAAACTACTAATATGCAAATATAAACTGGACCATACTTTGAAAAATAATGAAAATGCAAAGAATGAAATGTATGAAGACATAAGAACAGTCAGTTCCTTTTACATGCAGTCAGTAGCTTCAAGTACCTCAGTTTTTTTCCCCGTTTCAAGTCCAGCCAGTAAACCAAGCAGGTATTTGTCACACCGATGTCCATCCCCAATTCGACCAAGTGGCCAAAAAAAGGCTTCCTTTTGGCTTCAAAAGTAAGCCAATGCTAACAACACAATAAAAGTCAGTCATTTCCCCCACCTGTTGGCACTATTGTCAATTTTTTGTTTGTCCCTTTGCCAATAAATTTGCCCGTTTCTTTAAGATATTGTGCCATCTGGACTATATTAAAATGTTTTGCGGACGAATCAGGAGCTTGTCATGTCACTGAGCCTTGCATGATTAGAAGATGACACCAACTCTGTGGCACAACAATGCAGTGCGATTTGGCAACGCCTGCAAAGACACATCCACATTCTCGTGCCGCTTTTTTCCCCCACAGTCTATGGTCCATATGTCTTACAGTCTACGGCTCATACGTTTTGTACAGTCTGGGCACCATATTTTTCTAGCCTGCGACTCTCCAGGGCCAACCAGTTCCCCCTTTTTTGACGCTGAGTTTTGCACAAGGTTTCTTTCTCCTTGGGAGTTTTTCCTCACCACTGTCAAATTTTGGCTCACTCCTTGGGCATGGCTCTGTTCTATGTGAAGTGCATTGATTCACTCTCAATTGCAGAAAGTGCAAAAAAAAAAAAAATGAATTGAAACAAATAAATTGAATTGAATTTTTTAACAGTCAATGGCTTGATATGTTTCCCATAGTCTACTCTCGGTCCATATTTTTTTCAACAGACTATAATCCATATTTTTGCAACGTTCTATGGTAAATATTTTTTCCTATAATCTGCAGTCCATATGTTTTTTTCATAGTCTATGGTTGGTATTTTTTATGCAGCTGATGGTCCGTATCATTTCCTATAAACAGATTCCTATTCATTGGCACTCAGCCTGGAAAATTAATAACAG